>JASEVX010001703.1:0-11149 GCA_031761405.1 Serripes groenlandicus
TACATTAGGGTATCTATAACAAATTAACGAAATGTGTACACATTTATCTGGCTTAAATTTAATTTTGCTGTTGTTACTTATTTAAATAATAGTATTCATTCATATAATTTCAATGTTTGTCAATCTTATTCGAATCACAAGGTAAATATCCTGGTATTGCTTTAAAGGGAGGTAATTTGAAGAAAACAAAAGTCTTCAAAAGGAGAAATATATCAGCATTACCGTCTACAGTTTAAATTGTTCTATTGTTTGTGGATTTAAAAATGTTTTTTTTTTCTTATTTCTACATGTACAACGAAATATTGCGGCTTCTCTTTGACGCTTTGCGTCAAACATTCGTCTTGTAGTTGTCTAAAATAAAATAATATCACTCGCTTTTTCATATCGAAATGCGCATGCGCGAAAATCGATGTTAAAGGTCACGAAACTACACAACAGAATAGGGTCTATATTTAGCTTAGAAACAGTTCCTACTTTAGATATTCATGGATAACATTATTAAATGAATTCTACACAAATCAAGATATCTCTTTGAACATGAAAACAACATTTAGTAAGTTAAAATTGCTATTAAAAGGAGAATCCGAAATTGACCTCAATGATGACACATAAGAGTCTGCATTAGGGGGTGTTGGTTCACGTCTTGAAGGGACCACTTTTGTCTTCGTAAATAAGACAAAAAACTTAAATGCGAGTGAAATAAAAAAAACTGCAAACATTAAAAAATCGGAATATTTATTTCATTTTAGATGTGTCATTTATTAGTGTTCGTAAACAACCACAATTGTAATATGTTCAAATCATCTAGATTTGTTTATTTCTAATAATAAGCCGCCCTCCCATGTGATTTCCGAAAAGCTATTAAAAATAGAAGTCGCGGGCTTCTGCCCGGCGACTAATGACATTTAAACACCGGTAGTTTTGAAGTTTGAAAATGTTTATCCCGAGTACGTCAGACGCTCAAAACATATCATGGAATGCCAGTTTTCTTGAAACTTGACCCGTTATGACGCAGAGAACGAATGTAGCCGTGTCAGGTGACTTTGGGTCTTGTAGCATATCCGGGGGTCACCAAACGGGTATATGATGTCGCAAGACCCTCGAGATAGTAATTCTAAGTTTGTTATAAAAAGGTTCACATCTGTTTCTATGATTACTTCAAACGGAGAGTGAAGAGTTTGACGAGACTGCGCATATGTACAGACACATCAGAGTTTTCATTGGTTGCAGATGCAATTAGACCCCAATCTCGCCAGACGCGGTTCAAGACTAATTGAAAAAAACCAGTAGGTTGTTTTTGAAAACATTCGATAACAAGGAGAAATCGCTCATCATGTACATGCATATTGAAAACGGGGTTAACTAGCTATGACTATATATATATATATTTATATATATATATCCTAGGAGATCACGTGTGGTCCCAAGCGGTTCTGTTTGACTATCCAGGAAAGTGGGTGATAAACCTGAAACACCGCTGTAAATGTAAAACACCATTCACTCACAGAAATAATACACCGTATTGTTCTATGTCATTTGGCTGCGAAAGTTCAGTCTGTAATACTTGACAAACAAGGCGAGTCTTCATTGTTCGCATCAGTCCTTAAACTCGCCAGCCGCGACTTTATTCATAATGTGATATATATTTTAATTAAAATGATGGTGAGTCTTCATGTGTCGCAAAGGTCCAGATAAGGAGGGGTATTCAGCTCTTTCCCCCACAATTTCTCTCTTATCATTAAAGTAAACCATATGTTGTGGGTAGTCATTTAAGAATCGTCTCACTGAGACGATTCTTTTGAGTACCCACAACATAGGGTAAGAGTGTCAAATAAGGATTTTAGAACATGTAAAACGCCTCTTATTTATAAAGACTACAGCTCTGTTTCGCATAATACCCCAAATCCGCTGGACACAGTTCAATAAAGGGTTTACAATAACACGATCTTGTTTGTCATATGAATAATGGGTAATATTTTTCATTGAATAGAAGGTGGGAACACGGTGTCACATTTAGCCGATAGAATGCCTAATGAGCCGCCCCGCGAGAAAACCAACATTGTGGACTCTGCGTTAAGCATCGACCCGGATCAGCCTATGTATGACACGGGCATACACTTTTCGCCTCCTGTGGATTTTCTGTTTCAGAAATCATTACTCCATACCTCTATCCCCCTGATACTGAATGTGTCGCCCGGATTAGCCTGCGCTGGCTGATCGTGGTCGATATATTACGCAGAGTCCACAATGCTGGTTCTCTCGTGGAACGGTTCAAATCATATTAACCCGTAGGAAAAACAGTGTTATTGAGTCGTCTGCTTTGTTTGTTTGTTTGTTTGTTTGTTTAAAGGGTAATTTTACGACACTTGTGGCAATGTTTCAGTTATATCACTGCATTTCATGGAGTTAATTACGAGAGACACAGGAAAAGTTCTATTTCTGGTAGAGTCATGCCAAAATATTTTAAAAATGGTAGTAGATGCTTTTCACCTAATTGAAATCTATTCAATATGTAATTCCCAAAATGTTTGCCCAGAAAAATTCAAACTGTCTTGATTATGGGATTGATTGATTGATTGATTGTGGCTTAACGCAGTTTTCAACAATTTTTCAGTCATATCACGGCGGCCAGTTCACCTGCTATACCAGTTGTAGCTATATCAGTTAACAATGACAAGTTAACCCTTTCCCACATACAATAAATCTGCAGCAGACGACTTAACAATTATCAAGTCCAAAATATAGAAAATCTCTATAAATGACAGTATGATAATTGATTAAGATTTGAAATCATTGCGGCAAATGGAGAGATTGCTCATTATGAGCAATCTCTCCTTTTGCCGCAATCATTTCAAGAGCCGTCTGCTGCAAATTCGTCAGAAAGCGCCTATATGCGGGAAATGGTTAAGACAACTTAGTATTTTCCCTGCTCCACATGCAGACGCATTTTGTGGCGCATATCCAACAGATAACTTTTTAAAATATTGAAGCAAAATGAGAAATTTCTCCTTATGGCCACAGTGTTTTCTACTGCAGTAACCCTTTCCCTCATACGACAATTCTGCAGCAGACGACTTTGAACGTATTTTGTTAAAACATAGAAAATCTCCATAATTGAAAGGATAACCAAAAGTGGAAAACATTGTGGCAAAAGGAGAAATTGTATGTTTTCAAAAAGCCGTCTGCTGCAGAGGCGTCAGAAAGCGTCTATATGAGGGAAAGGGTTAAATAATTTTACATTTTTTACAGACATTCTGCAGATTTTTGTTTAGATCTTTTCCAACGTCGTCTGCCCAATACTTGTTGTATTTATAATAAGTTAATAATTTGTTTACAGAAAAAACAGGTTTTGTAGGTTGAGCGAGCATGCGTGAGATCAGAAAATAAACCACAAATCACGACAAAAATGAATTAAATATATTTTCTTTAGATCCACACCTACAATTTCAACAATGTCGATCCGTTTTGATGTCGTTAAGTGAGATTGCCTTTACACATTAATAGAAAGTTGCATTACACGTAGAAATTATCTAGTTTATGGCGGCCATACGTCAGAGAACGTAGATCACTACCTATTAGATTGTTTGATGTTTTACGCCGTTTTTAACATTTGTTCAGTTATATCACGGCGTTTCCTTGGTAAGTAGTTTCCAGTATTACTGGTCCGTTTATCCTGACACAAGCCTGTCAGTCGTAGTGCTAACACCGCAACCCTGAGCACCAAGGAGTGCAGCCATTACTACCATTTATTAAGTCTTAAGTCGATTAAAAGCCATGTGACTACTGACATTTGTATTCCTCGTAGAAGTTTTCGTTTTATCTATAAATTACTTTCGGGTGCAAAAATAGTGTTCTGGATTGATTGATTGATTGGGGTTTTACGCCGTTTTTAACAATTTCTCAGTCATATCACGGCGGCCAGTTCACCTACTCATGTGTTTCCTGGTTTTCTCACACCAGTACTCCACACAACAATCTTCCCCAAGCAACTGGCTGCTTTTCCACATAGACTTAGCCCATTGGTGGAAGACAAATGAAGCATGTCGCAATGACTTTTGTCAAACGTCGGAAAGAAAGTTGGCCGAGCCGGGATTCGAACTCACAACCGCTGGATTGATCTGGAGATTAAGCATATCCTCCAAAGTATTGTCAGAATATGTAGAACTCAATATGAGTAAATTAGAAGCAATATTACGTCAGACCTCCTAAACCCTTTCCCACAAATAGACGCTTTCAGGCGCCTCTGCGGCAGACGACTTTTGAAAACATTGTGGAAATTGCTCATAATGAGCAATTTCACCATTTGCCACAATGTTTTCGACTCTATTTAATAATAAACTGTCTTTAATGGAGATTTTTCACATTTTGAATAAGATATGTTCAAAGTCGTCTGCTACAGATTTGTTGTATGTGGGAAATGGGTTAAAGGTTCTTGCTGTGATTTAATTCCGTGACATTTACTGACAGGTTAGTAACCGTTCATTCATCCGATAAAGCTATACGAATTTGTTTCCGAATTCGACCTTTATGACAGTAAACATTCCTGTCATTGGAAACTTATTATTATATTATGGGTCAATATATAAGTTACACGCCCTTTATTCATACCCAGTGAAAACAACCCCATATTCACCCGCGCGTTAAGTACACGCGTACCAAGATTTAGTTCGTCCGTCTAAATGGTGATTTACACAGTCTACATATTTCAGTAAGCTATTCAATTCGTCATTTAGACCCGTAAACCAGCATAATGTATACTTATATACAATAGAGAATGATGGAATACATTATAAAACTGAGACATTAAGCTGAATTAGCATTACTATTTTGAAATAGTTTCCATATAGCCTACATCTACACCTCATAATTTGACTTTAACTCGACAGTATAGACATGGCCCTGACCTTTGAACCAAGTTGTCCATTGTAAGCTCGTCTGTTTTTCGAAGAAGCAAACAGTGACAGGGCTTTTTTTGCCCTATATAACTGTGGCCGATATTCGGTGGCTTCCCAATTGAAAAAACGTTGTTTTTCCCCAATTTATATAGCCATATACGTTATATGTCTAATTTTTCCCAATTTGGGCGAACATCGCGCTAGAATTTCCCAAAATGAAAGGCTAAGGCTTCTTCCCAATTTCTGGAAAAAAGGCCCGTTTCAACATTATTTCAGTTTTATTTCATTTGCTCTCTCGGTGTGTAAGGCCAATCTGAATATTCGACATTTAAATCAAGTTGTAATTATCTGATTCGCAATGTGGTTTTTATGCGGGGGATTCAGCTATGCTGAATACCTCAGTATATTGTCATGCCCAGCTTTCAGGAAGTGTAAATTTGTAAATTGTTTGTGCTGCCCTCTGTTTTTTTTCAAAATGGACAATATTTCTTGATTGTCCAGGGATCAGTTAAATACGTTTCACAACAAGCTTTATACAAAGTAAACGTACACAGTGAGGATATTGTGATATTGTGTACACCGTTCAACATTTTCAAATAAAAGTTGGTACACATGTTCCTAGGTACAATGACGCGGGCTGTCAATCCAGGGGTTGTGAGTTCGAATCCCGACTCGGCCAACTTTCTTTCCGACGTTTGACAAAAGTCAATGCGACATGCGTCAATGGGCTAAGTCTATGTGGGAAAGCAGCCAGTTGCTTGGGGGAGATTGTTGTGTGGAGAACTGGTGTGAGAAAACCAGGAAATGCATGAGTAGGTGAACTGGCCGCCGTGATATAACTGAGAAATTGTTAAAAACGGCGTTAAACCCCATTCAATCAATCCTATGTACAATATGCATATCTATCTTAAGTTACATAACTCTGGGTTTAATAAATAAGCAGAAATGCCCCTTTTTCGACTCTCATTGCGTGTCAAATTAAAATGCATCGGGTTAATTTTCGCTTTTAGTCATAGGTTGGTTATCCATTCAATTATAGAGATTTTCTATTTATTGACAAAATATGTTCGAAGTCGTCTGCTGCAGAATTGCCGTATGAGGGGAAAGGGTTAACTCTTTACACTATGCAGAACTGCAAGCAGACGAATTTTGAAAACAATGTGACTACAGGAAGAACTGCTCATTATGCCACAATGTTTTCAACTGTAATCCATTCATCTAGAATATTTTTGGCTGGATTTTTTTCAGAGACGTAAATGTTGTAGTTTGAATTGTACGTGGGAAAGGGATAATAGAAAAAACCCATATAACAACAAAACGGAAAAAGCAACTAGCGAATACTCCTTTTTCCCCGCAATATTTTCAAAAACCAACTGACGAACAAATAATGTCGCGTCTGGTAAAAGGATAACACTCAATTTTAAACGGGTATCCGGCCCCGTTTTTAACAGTACCTTTCGAGAAGAACGTCGATATATCAGTTTAACTCAAACAGACGACTTTTGACATCTCTTATGCGGTCGATGTTAAAAAAAAGATTTGGGAAAACGGTCAATCCTTCTTTTCCGCATATTGTCTCTAACTTAGTTTTCATCATCCTCTTTGAATACTCCAGATGCTACACATTCTTCTTCCGAAATGTTCAAAGCAAACTACTCAAAAATTGCTGTATTTTTTTTTTGCAGATTTTTTCAATGACGTCTGCTGTAGATTTAAATCCTGTTCTATGTGGGAAAGATTTTTGATTGATTTAGGGTTTAACAACGATTCAAACAATTGTTCAGTCATATCACGGCGACCAGTTCACCTACTCATGAGTTTCCTGGTTGTGTACACCACACAACATACTTTCCAAGCAACTGGCTGCTTTTCCAAAATAGACGAATGTCACAGTGACTTTTGTCAAACGTCGGACATAATGTTGGCCGAGCTGGGATTCGAACTCACAACCCCTACAGCCCGCGTAGCTACCGGAAAAGGGGTTGCGTTCCATATTTATATTGAATAGCTTAAAGTTTTAAAAAAGTCGTGTTTGAACATCAAAATATTTGCATTTCGTATGCAATTAAGTTTATTTTTAACCCTTTCCCTCATACGACATTTCTGCAGCAGACGACTTTGAACGTATTTTGTCAAAACATAGAAAATCTCCATAATTGAATGGATAACCTATGACTAAAAGTGGAAAACATTGTGGCAAAAGGAGAAATTGCACGTTTTGTGCAATTTCTTCTTTTGTCACTATGTTTTCAAAAAGCCGTCTGCTGCAGAGGCGTCAGAAAGCGTCTATATGAGGGAAAGGGTTAACGTAGACGTGATTTCTAAAGCAGACAGGTCTAATTTCAATAATCACTAATGTGTCTTGGTTTTACAAACTCCACTTCTAACACCCTTTACATATCCTAATAATACTAGTAAATGGGTTCGCTGAAAGAAGTTTTCCCTCGTTATTTTTATTAAATGCAATGGTAGTGTCAGTTATATCGCAATATTTCTTGGATAAATCACCGGAATTTCATGTTTGTTTCTTTCACTGAGGTTTTTTTACGCCCTTTTCAACATTATTTAAGTTTTATTTCATTTGCTCTCTCGGTGTGTTAGGCCAATCTGAATACTCGACATTTAAATCTAGTTGTAATTATCTGATTCACAATGGAGTTTTTTGTATGGTGTTTTACGCTGGTAAAATCAATTTTCCAATTATATCACGGGTTTTCCTCAGTAAGTAACCTGTACTTCTGGTCTATTTATTCTGACGCCAGCTAGTCAGTCATTATTCCCACAATCCTGGGAGGGAATCTTGTAACTACAATTGTGTTTGAGTCTTTGGTATGACTCGACCTTGGATCAAACCTGCGACCTACCACTGCAACACAGAGGCTGTAGGCAATTGAATACGTTCTGATACAGCTATTCAATGTTATTTCACCATGATGATAAAGATTCGTGTGAAACACGACCTGTTATTTACATTGAACACGTAGGCCTGTACAACTTTCAAAATAGCTTTTAAAATAGCTATAGGACTTGCCATGTTAAAACAAAGTAAACACAAGAGTATAGATAGAAACAGGAAGTTATTGAAAACTTCGTGATTGTAATTTGTAAGGACATATTGGAAATAACGTGATTTCAAAGGAAGCAATCGAAACTCTTCGACTAAACCCGGAAAGTGGATTTAAAACCTCGATTTTGAAGGGCAGTTAGGGCGGCAATACCTGATTGTATTGTCATGTTAACCCTGTCCCTCATATAGATGCTTTCTGATGCCTCTGCAGCAGACGGCTTTTTGAAAACATAGTGACAAAAGAAGAATTTGCTCAAAACGAGCGATTTCTCCTTTTGCCACAATGTTTTTCCACTTTTAGTTGAAGGTTATCCTTTCAATTATAGAGATCTTTTTATTTTTAGACAAAAAGTCGTCTGCTGCAAAATTAGGATTGATGTAAAACGTACATCATGGACTCCGTAATTTTCGTACGAGATCGTTAGAAGTTGGTATCGTTTGACCAATACCAATCTTTTATGACTTCGGACGGAAATTGCCGAACCTATATACCGTTAATAAATTAATGCCGACCTCGTACGGAAATTGCCGAGCTTAAGTACTGTTAATAAATTAATGCCGAACTGGTACGGAAATTGCCGAGCCTAAGTACTGTTAATCAATTAATGCCGACCTCTTACGGAAATTGCCGAGCCTATGGACTTTTGATAATAATGCCGACCTCGTACGGAAATTGCCGAGCCTAAGAACTGTTAATAAATTAATGCCGACCGCGTACGGAAATTTCCGCGCCTATGTACTGTTGATAATAATGCCGATCTCGTACGGAAATTGCCGAGCCTATGTACTCTTGATAAATTAATACCGACCTCGTACGGACATACTTTAAACATACTGTGAAACTTAAGCTGGCACTTCCAAAACCTTTGCAGTGAAGTTAGGGACGCTGACTTACCTTATTTTCATGTCAGCTGGTCTTCATTTAACGAGACATTTTTTCGCGAATAGCGAATACCAAATCTGCTGCAGACGAGTTGGGAAACAGTAGGCAAACAGGATAAATTACTCATAATGATGAGAGTTATTTCCCCTTTTGCCACAATGTGTTCCACTTTTTTCAATTATTAAAGTGTCATTTAACAGGGATTTTCCACACTTTTGACAATATATTTTTCAAAGTCGTCTGCTGCAGAGTTGGTGTATGTAGGAAAGGAGTTAAGGTACAGTTCCCGAACTCTTGATGTTACACAGAGACCCGTGGAATGGCCTTGCAGCGCCTTAAGGGATGTTTAATGTTCGATTCTTGACCCTTTCTCATTAACAGACGCATATCGAGCAGACGACTTCTGAAAATAATTTTGGCGGAAAGAGAAATTGCTCATTATAAACACTATTTCATTATGCCACAATATTTTCTACTGTCTTCAATAGTTATACATTCATCATTAGAGATTTGTCCATATTGTTTTCCCGAACTGTTTTCAAAGTCGTCTGCTGCAGATGTGTTGTATGTGGGAAAGGGTTAATGTACAGAGTCACGCCGCGTTTTTGATCATCACTGGTTTTAAAATCACTGGGGATTAGGTAGCCTCTTTGTGAGTTCTGTTAATTAAAACCTTTTTCCTGATACAAAACCAACCATAGTGGCTTATTGTTCATTGAAAAGAGAGAGAGAGAGAGAGAGAGAGAGAGAGAGAAGATAGAAGAGAGAAGAGAGAGAGAGAGAGAGAGAGAGAGAGAGAGAGAGAGAGAGAGAGAGAGAGAGAGAGAGATAGAGAGAGAGAGACAGAGAAGAGAGAGAGAGACAGAAGAGAGAGACAGAGAGAGAGAGAGACAGAGAGCAGAGACAGAAGAGACAGAGAGAGCAGAGAGACAGAGAGACAGAGAGACAGAGAGACAGAGAGCAGAGAGAAGCAGAGAGAGAGAGAAGACATAGAGAGACAGAGAGAGAGAGAGAGAGAGAGAGAGACAGAGAGAGAGACAGGAGAGAAGAGACAGAGAGAGAGAGAGAGAACAGAGAGAGACAGAGAGACACAGAGAGAGAAGAGACAGAGAGAAGAGAGAGAGAGAGACAGAGAGAGAGAGAGACAGAGAGAGAGACAGACGAGAGAGAGACAGAGAGAGACAGAGAGAGACAGAGAGAGAGAGAGAGAGAGAGATGAGAGAGAGAGAGAGAGGGGGAGAGAGAGGAGTTGAGAGAGAGAGAAAGAGAGAGAGAGAGAGAGAGAGAGAGAGAAAGAGAAAAAGAATGGAGAAATAATACATATATAGATAGGAAGATAGGAAGATAGATATATAGAGAGAGGGAGAGGCGGGAGGGAGAGAGAGATACATGAAGAAAATCCAAAATTTATTAGGAAAATAGGAAGATAGAAATATAGAGAGAGGGAGGGAGGGAAGGGAAGGAGAGAGATACATAAAGAAAATCCAAAGTTTATTATACAAGTAATTTGATACAGTCAATAGGAGATTATTGCTGACAATGTGAATTTCAAAATGTGTAACAACTATTTTCACGAGTCGTCTGCTGCATATAGGTCATACTACAGCTAGTTAGAAAGGGTTAACTCTTTCAGCGCCAAAGGCAATATTTTAGCTTTTGCAAACAAACGAGCTGTCTCACCTGATATCTGCATTGTTTGGCTGTGAGTATAAAAATAAAAAAAAAAATATTCCAAAAAATCCTATAACATGAAAATAGAGTCGTCCGAGTTTGAACATGGGAGAGTCTACTGTAAACAATTAGGCGCTGAAAGGGTTAAGGCCCCCCGTAACACAGTCACATCAATACTCTTCTATTATTGATACTAATTATGTGTTTGAAGCTTCACAAGATAATAGATATCCTTCTTGTATTCCAATACAATATAACTGTTACATATATAACATATAACTTTTGTTAACTCTTTCACAAGGTACATTTTCTAGCCTAGTGCTGGTTTGTTTACCCAGGGATCATGAATAAGTGAACTGTCCGCCGTGATATAACTGAAATATTGTTTAAAGCGGCGTAAAACCATAATAAATAAATACATAAATAACTCTTTCAGCGGCAAAGGCAATGTTGAGGTTTTATGCAAACAATGCTGATTCAGGTGAGTCAGCTCGTGCCGAGCTGTCTCACCTGAAATCAACATTGTTTGTCTTTTAGTTATCAAATAGTTCAAACTTTTATTACATGAGAAATACAGACGCCCCGATTTTGAATATGGAAGAGTCTACTTTAAACAATTCGGCGCTGAAAGAG
>JASEVX010001704.1:0-10000 GCA_031761405.1 Serripes groenlandicus
AGAGAGAGAGACAGAGAGAGAGAGACACAGAGAGAGAGAGAGAGAGAGAGAGAGAGGGAGAGAGAGAGAGAGAGAGAGAGATAGGGAGAGATAGAGACAGAGAGAGAGAGAGAGAGAGAGAGAGATAGAGAGAGAGAGAGAGAGAGAGAGAGAGAGAGAGAGAGAGAGAGAGAGAGAGAGAGAGAGAGAGAGAGAGAGAGAGAGAGAGAGAGAGAGAGAGAGAGAGACAAAGATAGAGAGAGAAAGAAAAGAGAAAGCGTGAACACAACATTGGTGCTAGTGAGCCGGGAAGCACACGCTAAGTTGAACTAGCCGCCGTGATATAACTGGAATATTGTCAAAAACGGTTCTAAACGTATTTTTGAAACATACCTGATTCACAGATACCTCTTAAAATGTGTTAGAATTTATATATGACGAATTCAAGAACGAACAATTCAATCGAATATACTCACGTTTTACATGTAACAACACGTCCATTACTCATCAAGGTTATTTGAATAAATGAAAATAAATGTTTTTTCAAATGTAAAAAAAAAAAAAATTAACCTGCCGCTGATTTTTGTTATATATTTTTTTACATCATGGTTTCTTTTATGAAGCATGACATTGTGTAACTAAATGGATGCTTGAATGAATTGGAGATGTAATAGCAAAACGTGAAATGAGCCGTTCCACGAGAAAACGAACAATATGGAATCTGCGTAATGTATCGATCCAAGTCAAACTGCTCAGTCCGCCCAGGCTAATCCGGGCCTACACATTCCATCTCAGGGAGAGTGAGGTATAGAGTAATATAATCCACAGGAGGCGAAAGGTGTCTACGCGGCATGCTTGGGCTGATCCGGGTCGATACTTTACTCAAGTCCATAATTGTTTCGTGGAACGGCTCAAATATATAAGTCGTAGCTATAATCCTTTAGCATGATTCAATCAATATGATCATAGTATATGATCCGCGTCTAGCGATTTGAAGTCTTAACGAGTAGGATCAGGGTACAGTGATGATTCATGAGAGTTTGTGTATCCGAACAGTCTCACCAGAGTCTTCACAATCCGTCAATAAATAACTTGGTCCTTGGTGTATCTATTTACACAGTCTCACCAGAGTATTGACAATCCGTCAATAAATAACTTCGTCCTTGGTGTATCTATGTACACACTCTCACCAGAGTCTTCACAATCCGTCAATAAATAACTTGGTCCTTAGTGTATCTATGTACACACTCTCACCAGAGTCTTCACAATCCGTCAATAAATAACTTGGTCCTTGGTGTATCTATGTACACACTCTCATCAGAGTCTTCACAATCCGTCAATAAATAACTTCGTCCTTGGTGTATCTATGTACACACTCTCACCAGAGTCTTCACAATCCGTCAATAAATAACTTGGTCCTTGGTGTATCTATGTACACACTCTCACCAGAGTCCTCACAATCCGTCAATAATTAACTTGGTCCTTGGTGTATCTATGTACACACTCTCACCAGAGTCCTCACAATCCGTCAATAAATAACTTGGTCCTTGGTGTATCTATGTACACACTCTCACCAGAGTCCTCACAATCCGTCAATAAGTAATTTCGTCCTTGGTGTATATATTTACACAATCTCACCAGAGTCTTCAGTCAATAAATAACTTGGTCCTTAGTGTATATATTTACACAATCTCACCAGAGTCTTCAGTCAATAAATAACTTGGTCCTTAGTGTATCTATGTAAACACTCTCACCAGAGTCTCCACAATCCGTCAATAAATCACTTGGTCCTTGGTGTATCTATGTACACAGTCTCACCATAGTCTTCACAATCCGTCAATAAATAACTTCGTCCTTGGTGTATCTATTTACACAGTCTCACCAGAGTCTTCACAATCCGTCAATAAATAACTTCGTCATTGGTGTATATATTTACACAATCTCACCAGAGTCTTCACAGTGCGTCAATAAATAATTTGGTCCTTGGTGTATCTATGTACACAATCTCACCAGAGTCTTCACAATCCGACAATAAGTAATTTCGTCCCTGATGTATATATTTACACAATCTCACCAGAGTCTTCACAGTCCGTCAATAAATAACTCGGTCAATGGTGTATCTATTGACTTAATCTCATCAGAGTTTTCACAGTCCGTCAATAAGTAACCTGGTCCTTTGTGTATATATTTACACAATTTCACCAGAGTCCTCACAGTCCGTCAATGAGTAATCTGGTCCTTGGTGTATCTGTTTACACCCTCTCACCAGAGTGTTCACAGTCCGTTAATGAATAACTTGGTCCTTGGTGTATCTGTTTACACCCTCTCACCAGAGTGTTCACAGTCCGTTAATAAATAACTTGGTCCTTGGTGTATCTGTTGACTTAATCTCATCAGAGTTTTCACAGTCCGTCAATAAGTAACCTGGTCCTTTGTGTATATATTTACACAATTTCACCAGAGTCCTCACAGTCCGTCAATGAGTAATCTGGTCCTTGGTGTATCTGTTTACACCCTCTCACCAGAGTGTTCACAGTCCGTTAATGAATAACTTGGTCCTTGGTGTATCTGTTTACACCCTCTCACCAGAGTGTTCACAGTCCGTTAATAAATAACTTGGTCCTTGGTGTATCTGTTTACACACTCTCACCAGAGTGTTCACAGTCCGTTAATAAATAACTTGGTCCTTGGTATATCTATTTACACAATCTCATCAGAGTCTTCACAATCCGTCAAAAAGTAACTTCGTCCTTGGTGTATCTATTTACACAATCTCACCAGAGTCTTCACAATCCGTCAATAAATAACTTGGTCCTTGGTGTATCTATGTACACACTCTCACCAGAGTCCTCACAATCCGTCAATAAATAACTTGATCCTTGGTGTATCTATGTACAAACCAGAGTTTTCACAGTCCGTTAATGAATAACTTGGTTCTTGGTGTATATATTTACACAATCTCATCCGAGTCTTCTCAATCTGTCAAAAAGTAACTTCGTCCTTGGTGTATCTATTTACACAATCTCACCAGGGTTTTCACAGTCCGTTAATGAATAACTTGGTTCTTGGTATATCTATGTACACACTCTCACCAGTGTTTTCACAATCTGTAAAAAAGTAACTTCGTCCTTGGTGTATCTATTTACACAATCTCACCAGAGTCTTCACAATCCGTCAACAAATAACTTGGTCTTACATCCGTCAATAAATAACTTGGTCCTTGGTGTATCTATTTATACAATCTCACCAGAGTCTTCACAGTCTGTCAATAAGTAACAACTTGATCCTTGATGTATCTATGTACACACTCTCATCAGAGTCTTCTCAATCTGTCAAAAAGTAACTTCGTCCTTGGTGTATCTATTTACACAATCTCACCAGGGTTTTCACAGTCCGTTAATGAATAACTTGGTTCTTGGTATATCTATGTACACACTCTCACCAGTGTTTTCACAATCTGTAAAAAAGTAACTTCGTCATTGGTGTATCTATTTACACAATCTCACCAGAGTCTTCACAATCCGTCAACAAATAACTTGGTCTTACATCCGTCAATAAATAACTTGGTCCTTGGTGTATCTATTTACACAATCTCATCAGAGTCTTCACAATTCGTCAAAAAGTAACTTCGTCCTTGGTGTATCTACTTACACAATCTCACCAGAGTCTTCACAATCCGTCAATAACTAACTTGATTCTTGGTGTAATATGTACACACTCTCACCAGTGTTTTCACAGTCCGTCAATGAGTAACTTTGTCCTTGGTGTATATATTTACACCATCTCATCAGAGTCTTCACAATCCGTCAATAAGTAACTTGGTCCTTGGTGTATCTATGTACACATTCTCACCAGAGTCCTCACAATCCGTCAATAAATAACTTGGTCCTTGGTGTATCTATGTACACACTCTCACCAGAGTCTTCACAATCCGTCAATAAATAACTTGGTCCTTGGTGTATATATGTACACACTCTCACCAGAGTCTTCACAATCCGTCAATAAATAACTTGGTCCTTAGTGTATCTATGTAAACACTATCACCAGAGTCTCCACAATCCGTCAATAAATAACTTGGTCCTTAGTGTATCTATGTACACACTCTTACCAAAGTCTTCACAATCCGTCAATAAATAACTTGGTCCTTGGTGTATATATGTACACACTCTCACCAGAGTCTTCACAATCCGTCAATAAATAACTTGGTCCTTAGTGTATCTATGTAAACACTCTCACCAGAGTCTCCACAATCCGTCAATAAATAACTTGGTCCTTAGTGTATCTATGTAAACACTCTCACCAGAGTCTCCACAATCCGTCAATAAATCACTTGATTCTTGGTGTAATATGTACACACTCTCACCAGTGTTTTCACAGTCCGTCAATGAGTAACTTTGTCCGTGTTGTATCTCTGTACACAATCTCACCAGAGTCCTCAGAGTCCGTCAATAAGTAACCTGGTCCTTGTTATATCTGTGTACACACTCTCACCAGAGTCCTCACAATCCGTCAATAAATAACTTGATCCTTGGTGTATTTATGTACACACTCTCACCAGTGTTTTCACAGTCCGTCAATGAGTAACTTAGTCCTTGGTATGGAACGCCTTTACTGTCTTAGTATGTTGTATTGTATTATACGCAGTACATTTTCACGTATATGAGGTACATATTTCATTTGACGTGGTACATTATTCATGATATGCAGTGCCTTTTCTATTATGTATGGTGATTATTGAATAATATGCAGTGCAAAATAGTGTTTAAACAGTATAATAACCATTATACGTTGTACAAACAACGTCTAGTGCAATACAAACTATATACTATGCAGTACAAATGACATTATATGTGGTGTATTTGTTTGTGTATGCAGTAGTTTCACATGTATACGCTGTATGTTGGTCAATAGATGCGATGTATGTTTTAATATATGAAGTGCCTGCACGTATCTTTATACCTGGTGAATTAGTATGTTTGTGTTCATAAAAAATCATAGTACGCAATGCATTTGGCAATATGTTCGGTCCATACTAATTTATACATGGTGTAAACAGCTTTATATGCGGTCCATTTTTCATTAGGATGATCATACTTTCCGGCATTCTCCGTAATTATTTATCCGGAAAATACCGAGTCAGACAGATAGATATTAACATTTACACCGTTTACTCAATTTCAAGAAAAGCGCTTGAATAATGTATAAATAGATGTGTACACGTACACATGTTCTGAATACACGAGGGGCAGAATGTCGTAGTATGCACTGAAATCCGCTCTAGACGAGATTGGTCTGTTCATTCGGCATGCTTTGCAGTCTGATCAAAATCTAAAATCTAAAGTCTGAATATTACTAGTCCAATAATATATGAGTATATAATATGACATCTCACAAGCTCGAGTGCTTGTGTCAACGGAGTCTTATGTTATAGGACTAGAATATTACATGTACTTAAATATGCTTATTAGAAGCTTCAGTCAACTTGTGAGGATTATGATAAGACAGAGCAAATATGCAGGCTGATTTGAACCTACACTGTTCAGAAAAAAACGAAGTTATGCCTTTTCCCAAAGACAAAATCAAATATATCATGTAAATCACTTTTCAAGTTATTTCTCTTATTTCCAGAAGCTGCTGAGGAATTTAAAGTTGTTTTTATGAGGGAACATTGCCTTTAAGTGGTAACCTAAACACATTTTTAAATCTTTTCCGTAATACAACAAGTATGCATCAGATGACGTTATGGCAAAACTATAGACAATCTTAATAAATGAAAGTATAATTATTGAAGAGGGGTTGGTTGAACGCATTGTGACAACTGGAGAAATTTCTCAAGATGAGCAATTTATCCTTTTGCCATAATGATTTCAAAAGTTGTCTGCTTCAGGAATCAGAGATCGTCTGCATAGACGACATTCTGCATCTCGTCTATTTAGAAACGGAATCCTGTTTGGCTCATGTCGTCCGTCGTCCGTCGTGCCTTAGGTCGACGCGCGACAAAGCGACACGACGCACGACAAAGCGACACGACAAAGCGACACGATGCACGATAAAGCGACACGACGCACGACAAAGCGACACGACGCACGACAAAGCGACACGACGGAAGGGACATTATGTCGTCCGTCGAGCGTGGCCCTTGTACTGTCGTGCGTCGTGTCGGTTTGTCGTGCGTCGTGTCGCTTTGTCGCACGTCGACTTGGAAGAGTAGAAGGTCGACGGACGACGCACGACATTACGATGCGTCCGTCGTGTCGCTTTGTCGTCCGTCGTGTCGCTTTGTCGTCCGTCGTGTCGCTTTGTCGTCCGTCGTGTCGCTTTGTCATCCGTCGTGTCGCTTTGTCGTCCGTCGTGTCGCTTTGTCGTGTCGCAATGTCGTCCGTCGTGTCGCATTGTCGTGCGTCGACCTAAATAATTTACAACACGATAATGCGACACGACGGACGTCAAAGCGACACGACGCTCGACAAAGCGACACGACGGACGACAAAGCGACACGACGGACGACAAAGCGACACGACGGACGACAAAGCGACACGACATCGCGACATTCCACGGACGACGCACGACATTACGATGCGTCCGTCGTGTCGCTTTGTCGTCCGTCGTGTCGCTTTGTCGTGCGTCGTCCGTCGACCGGTGTAGTATTATGTTTTTATCCATTCACGGTGAACATGTGACTGCCATCATTTCTTAAAATGGAGAACAACTTGGATGATTTATTAAGAACTTATTATAATTCAGGCTACTCATATATTGAAATTCAAGTGATTTTGGCATTAGAGAAGGAAACAACCATAAGGTATTTACTACACTTCCAAATACACCGTCACGGTGTCTATGATAAAAAGTTACTTCTACACCGGTCGACAGACGACGGACGACAAAGCGACACGACATCGCGACAAAGCGACACGACATAACGACATTCCGTCGTGTCGCTTTGTCGTCCGTCGTGTCGCTTTGTCGTCCGTCGTGTCGCTTTGTCGTGCGTCGTGTCGCTTTGTCGTCCGTCGTGTCGCTTTGTCGTGCGTCGTGTCGCTTTGTCGCGCGTCGACCTAAGGCACGACGGACGACGGACGACATGAGCCAAACAGGATTCCGTACATAAAGATTGTTCCACAAGGCCTTTTTAAAATGGATTAGACGGTGTTAATGTTCAAACCTATCTGTCATGCTCGGTAATTTCCGGAAATAATTCCGGAGAGTGCCGGAAAGTATGATCATCCCCAATGTAAATGTACTGCGTATCAAGTTTAAACCACCGCATACAAAGTTTAAACCACCGCATATAATCAAAGTACCACCACACGTATTGAAGAATAGACTACATATAATGTTGTTTGTATTGCATATGACGTTGTTTGCACACTATATAATGGTTATTCTACTGTATCTTCATACTTGTGGACTTCATATTATTAAATAACCACGATATATTATACAAAATGCATTGCATATCAGGCAAAATGTACCACGTCAAATTAAAGATGTACGTCGTATACATGAAAATGTACTGCGTATAATACAATACAACATAGTAAGACAGTAAAGGCGTTCCATACCTTGGTGTATATATTTACACAATCTCATCAGAGTCTTCACAATCCGTCAATAAATAACTTGGTCCTTGGTATATTTATGTAAACACTATCATTAGAGTTTTCACAGTCCGTCAATAAGTAACTGGGTCCTTGGTATATATATGCACACAATCTCACCAGAGTCTTCAAAATCCGTCAATAAGTAACTTGGTCCTTGGTGTATCTATTTCAAAATATCACCAGGCTCTTCAAAATCCGTCAATAAATAACTTGATCCTTGTTGTATCTCTGTACACAATCTCACCAGAGTCTTCAGAGTCCGTCAATAAGTAATCTGGTCCTTGTTATATCTGTGTACACACTCTCACCAGAGTGTTCACAGTCCGTCAACAAATAACATGTTCCTTGGTGTATCTTTTTTCACAATCTCACCAGAGTTTCCACAGTCCATCAATAAGTAACCTGGTTCTTGGTGTATCTATTTAAACAATTTCACCAGAGTCATCACAGTCTATCAATAAGTAATCTGGTCCTTGGTGTATCTATTTACACACTCTCACCAGAGTGTTCACAGTCCGTCAACAAATAACTTGGTCCTTGGTGTATCTTTTTTCACAATCTCACAGAGTCTTCACAGTCCTTCAGCTAGTAAATTGGTCCTTGGTATATCTATTTACACACTCTCACAGAGTCCTCACAGTCCTTCAACTAGTAAATTGGTCCTTGGTATATCTATTTACACAATCCCACAGAGTCTTCACAGTCCTTCAGCTAGTAAATTGGTCCTTGGTATATCTATTTACACAATCCCACAGAGTCTTCACAGTCCTTCAGCTAGTAAATTGGTCCTTGGTGTATCTATTTACACAATCTCACAGAGTCCTCACAGTCCGTCAATAAGTAATCTGGTCCTTGGTGTATACATGTTCACAAACCAGGACGAATAGCACGATAAGTTGCATGCCAATACAACTTTAAATCGGAGTGTAATTATGGACCCTAATAGCTAGACGCGACTCGTAATTTGACAAAATACTAACCAAAGTAATTATTTAATTTTTTGCCTTAAGCAACACATACTTGCCTTTAGACAAACGAGACGCTTGTCAAATGATGTTCAAAACAGCTAAATAAACGTCAGACATCTATTTCAATTAGACAATGAATTGAACCGACTAGCGTGTCGCCACAATGAATATTTGATCACGTTTGAAAATGGTAACAAGACAACTATACTCACCCGGTATTTGGTTATTATTTGTCTGGCCATTGACCTTTCCCTTCTATTTACATTTTTACTTATTTGTTTCAATCCAAGCTCCGTTAGCCCACTTGGTAGAGAAACGGGCTGTCAATCCAGGGGTTGTTAATTCGACCATCAGCTCGGCAAACATTTGACAAAAATCAGAGCGACACACGTCATTCATCGTCAACCAAGGGGCTACAAGTCTATGCAGAAAAACAGCCATTTTCTTGGCGGAATACTTGTGTGAGAAAGCCAGGAAACACATTTGCAGGTGACCTGGCTGCCATAATATGATTGCAAACGTGTTGAAAGAAGCACAAAACCCCAATCAATCGTTTTAGTTTCAAACTTCGACGGAGAAAATAATCTGACCCTTTATGACCACTACATACAAGTGAACACGTTGATTTAAGCGGTGTTCAAGGAAAAGCAACCTAAACGTAAGTGTTAGACGTGTTTACAAATAGCATCAATGCTATTCTATTCAAATAGACTGTTTCTTTCAGAAATTCCTAGAAACTTTCTCTTAATTTGTGCGAACACAGTTGAGAAGCAGATTAGATTGTGCTGATCTGAATCTACACTGAACACAAAGGCCTGAACATTGACTTTTGCAGGGCTTCCATAATTTATGTCAGTTAGTTTGTTCGCAAAATGATCAATATGAGAAATATATGAGCATTTCCACGAGAAAACCAACATTATGAACGCTGCGTAATATATCGACCCAGATCAGCCTTCGCAGTCCGCGCAGGCTAATCCGGGCCGACACATTCCGTCTCAGGGGGAAAGATGTATAGAGTAATGATTCCTGAAACAGAAAATCCATAGGAGGCGGAAAGTATATGTCCGGGTTAGCCTGCGGGGCATGCTTAGACTGGTCCGGGTCGATACTTTACGCAGAGTACACAATGTTGGTTTTCTCGTGGATTTACTGGTTTACCTTCACCAGCACTCCATAAAACATTCTTCCTAGGCATCTGGCTATCTAACTTACAACATATAATTATTAAGCCCTTTGGTGCATGACGAATGACCCTAACCCCCATGATTTCTCGTCAACCGTCGGAAAGAATGAATGAATGGCTAAGCCGAGTTTCGAATTCATAATAAGATAGTTTAAAAGATCATGTCGAAGTAATATACATGTATAGGATAGCCATACGTGGTTTCAAGTTGCATACATGAAGACGATGTTTACATATGGTGAGAAGTGAAATAAATGTTGATG
>JASEVX010001705.1:0-11140 GCA_031761405.1 Serripes groenlandicus
AGGCATTTAACCCTTTCCCTCATATAGACGCTTTCGGACGGCTTTTTGAAAACATAGTGACAAAAGAAGAAATTGCTCAAAACGAGCAATTTTCTCCTTTTGCCACTATGTTTTCCACTTTTAGTCATTGGTTATCCATTCAACTATAGAGATTTTCTGTTTTTTGACAAAATATGTTCAAAGTCGTCTGCTGCAGAATTGTCGTATGAGGGTAAGGGTTAACAGTTAACCTATGTATGAATAAACCAGGGTTAAACATTGTGGGAAAATGAAGAGATACTCTGTATAAGCAAATGGCCTAAACAATGTTTGAAAGTGTCTGCTAGAAAGCAATCAAATGTTAGGTTTCAGGGAAGACACTAGTTTAAAGTGACACACACTGAGGATCAGAGTGCTAGATAAAGGGCGTTTTGCATGTTCTAAAATCCTTATCTGACCCTCAAACCCTATGTTGTGGGTACTCAACAGAATCATCTCACTGAGACGATTCTTTTGAGTACACACAAGATAGGATTTGGTTGAGTTATAAGAGAAATATTGTGGGGAAAAGACCCGTTCACTCCTTTTTATCTAGTCCTCTAAAGATTTGCTTCTTTAGCTTGACTTCTTGAAGAATGTGGATAGCTAGTACAAATTCTGTGTTAGTATCTGTGTCCTGTTACAACTCGGTTAAACGTTTTCTTGCAACTTCTTATTTGTGTAACTGTACTTGGTTATTGAAGCAAAGCTCTAGATACGGGGCATATTACACATTCCAAAATCCTTGACACTCAAACCCTATATTGTGGGTACTCAGAAGAATCGTCTCAGTGAGACATAGGGTTTGGGCGAGTCATAAGAAACACATTGGTGGGTAAAGACCCGTTTACTCCTCCTGATCTAGTCTTCTGTTGAAGTGATACATTGCACATGTAATTTGGGTCAATAGATAACCTCACTGCCTAAAACACATAACTCAGTCAGACATAATAATCTTTGCAATAGTCAATCATTACTGTATGATGCTATCTCTTTGTTTTGTCGCCTGCCTTAACAGGGAGGGAGATAGAATAGGAATCACATCTCTGTCATCTGTCAGTCTCGTTTTACTTTTAAAACTGTGATAAGATTATTCTATATTCAACTTACACTGTTCTAGTTGTCTAGCAAGCTAACTTGTTTGTCTTTATTCAGGGCTTTTCATTTTGGAAGATACAAAAACTTTTTAATGAACCATGATCCAGGGAGCATCACTTTGTTTTACTGATTTCTTGTTTATTTCAAAATTTCAGGCGGCACCACCAGAATCTATGAGTGATTTAGCAGAAAATGTGTTCCAGTCGCCTGCTAAGTCCTATTTAATGGCTGTTTTAATGACAATTATTGGTGTTATATTTATTGTGGGCATAACATGCGGACGAGTGACTAAACGTGTAACAAAAGAAAGCAAAAATAAGTGAGATTCCAGTATATAGTGTATGAATGTATGATGGTGTAAATTAGGATAACAAAACAGAGATGAAGATAAGGGGAAGCAATCTCAACTTTATGTGAAAACCAACCTTTCAGAATTATTATATGAGCCCCTGTAAGAACAAATTGACTTTGGTGAACTGTATAGATCCAGATCAGCCTGTGCATCTGCATAGTCTAATCAAGATCTACCCTGTTCACATATTACTTACACATCGATGGCTTCATGTTTCAATCGTTTATTGAAGCCCACGACATGCTTGTAAGAAGAGTCGGTCAACTTGTGTAGATTCTGATAAAATTTAGCAGGTTGACACGGTGATCTGAACATATACTGTAACCTCGTAACTTGAAAGCATCTGTATGTTAGAAAGGGTTTAGAAAAAAAATAATGTGATAAATTCAACCATTATCTAAGTCTCTGTTGAGGGTTTTAATAATTTTTCTAAATACATGACCGTTGTTCTGTGATAATTAAGTAAAAGCAAGGCGATTACTCTGTCCATGCCTGATTTATTTCTGACTTGACCTACACCTCGACGAATCTGCCTTATTCTCAGAAAACATAGTCTCTTCAAAATAAAAGTTAAGTTGGGGTAAATGAACTGAAATGAAAAAGAGTCATTATTTATACAGATTGCTGATTTGTTGAGCTATTCTGAAATGATATAAAATGTAAACCTTTGTAGGAAATATCTCCAATTTCGGTTGCAGGAGGGAATAAAATGACATCATATATTACTACGCAACTTCATGAAAGTACACTTAAACACTTACTTTTATAAACAAAATATAATATCCGTTACGAGTATTGACATTTACTTTTATCATTCCCACATACAACTTACAGAAGATGACCTGGAAAACATCGGGGCAAAAATATGAAAGAACCTTTTAAATAAAAGTATGATTATTGAATAGAATCAAAAACATTGTAGCAAAAGGAGAAATTGCTTTTAAGCTAATAAGCAATTTATTAATTTATTCTTTTGCCATGATGGTTTCATAAGTCTTCTGCTGCAGATGCATGGAATTGATATGATAGTTTGAATTAAGTATAGATTATGTTTTCATAAATGTTGTATACATGTTCTGAAATGTTACTGGGTATGATATTTTAAAAGTTGTTCGCTTTAAAGACATCAGTCCTTATGTACAAAAAAATCCTGGAAAAATCGGACTATAGTTTTAATAAAGAATTGAAAACATCTTAAGAAAAGGAGAAACTAATATTGTTCGCAATTTCTCTTGTCAACAATGTTTTCAAAAGTCATCTCAGGAAAATGTTTAGAACTTTCAGAGTATTATTTTTTGTCTCTCTTTTTGTCAGATATAGACCTGTCAAGATTAACTCTCCCACTAACAGCAAATATGCAGCAGATGACTTTGAAAATATCTTTACAAAAATATGGAAACTCTTTGAAATGAAAGTATAAGTTATTGAAAAGAGTTGAAAACATTGTGACAAAAGGGGATATTACTCATGATGAGCAATGTCTCCTTTTGCCACAATGTTTTCAAAAGTTCTCTGTTGCGGATTCTTCAAAATGCTCTGCAAGTGGGAAAGGTTGTGTAACCATTAACCGATTTCTTCACACACACAACATTTGACGCCTGATGTTGCAGACGACTTTTGAAAACATTGCAATAAAAGGTGAAATTGCTCAAAACGAGCAATTTCACCTTTTATTGCAATATTTTCAACTCTTTATCAATATAATTCTTTCAGTTTTCTAGATTTGTGAAATTGCTCGCCTGATGATTGTGAAGCAGACGACCTATGAAAAGCCATGTGAAGTAATGGGTTAAGTTGTTACTAGCTCACACTCGCTAATTTATAATAATGGGAAAGTTTCAGTTTCTTAACATTTTAGGATAAATGAGACAGCATTGTGAGAAAAGAAGAAATTACTCGTTATGATCATTAATTTTGTAGTGGATGCATTGAAATAAAGTTCTATATGGTAATTGGGTAAAATAATGATTTTATTACTCTAAAAATGCTGTATAGATGGTTTTTGTATAATTCATGTCCTGGTTAAATAAGGGGGAATGAGAGAACTTACATTGTGTTAACCCTCTCCGATTACTCTGTCCATGCCTGATTTATTTCTGACTTGACCTACACCTCGACGAATCTGCCTTATTCTCAGAAAACATAGTCTCTTCAAAATAAAAGTTAAGTTGGGGTAAATGAACTGAAATGAAAAAGAGTCATTATTTATACAGATTGCTGATTTGTTGAGCTATTCTGAAATGATATAAAATGTAAACCTTTGTAGGAAATATCTCCAATTTCGGTTGCAGGAGGGAATAAAATGACATCATATATTACTACGCAACTTCATGAAAGTACACTTAAACACTTACTTTTATAAACAAAATATAATATCCGTTACGAGTATTGACATTTACTTTTATCATTCCCACATACAACTTACAGAAGATGACCTGGAAAACATCGGGGCAAAAATATGAAAGAACCTTTTAAATAAAAGTATGATTATTGAATAGAATCAAAAACATTGTAGCAAAAGGAGAAATTGCTTTTAAGCTAATAAGCAATTTATTAATTTATTCTTTTGCCATGATGGTTTCATAAGTCTTCTGCTGCAGATGCATGGAATTGATATGATAGTTTGAATTAAGTATAGATTATGTTTTCATAAATGTTGTATACATGTTCTGAAATGTTACTGGGTATGATATTTTAAAAGTTGTTCGCTTTAAAGACATCAGTCCTTATGTACAAAAAAATCCTGGAAAAATCGGACTATAGTTTTAATAAAGAATTGAAAACATCTTAAGAAAAGGAGAAACTAATATTGTTCGCAATTTCTCTTGTCAACAATGTTTTCAAAAGTCATCTCAGGAAAATGTTTAGAACTTTCAGAGTATTATTTTTTGTCTCTCTTTTTGTCAGATATAGACCTGTCAAGATTAACTCTCCCACTAACAGCAAATATGCAGCAGATGACTTTGAAAATATCTTTACAAAAATATGGAAACTCTTTGAAATGAAAGTATAAGTTATTGAAAAGAGTTGAAAACATTGTGACAAAAGGGGATATTACTCATGATGAGCAATGTCTCCTTTTGCCACAATGTTTTCAAAAGTTCTCTGTTGCGGATTCTTCAAAATGCTCTGCAAGTGGGAAAGGTTGTGTAACCATTAACCGATTTCTTCACACACACAACATTTGACGCCTGATGTTGCAGACGACTTTTGAAAACATTGCAATAAAAGGTGAAATTGCTCAAAACGAGCAATTTCACCTTTTATTGCAATATTTTCAACTCTTTATCAATATAATTCTTTCAGTTTTCTAGATTTGTGAAATTGCTCGCCTGATGATTGTGAAGCAGACGACCTATGAAAAGCCATGTGAAGTAATGGGTTAAGTTGTTACTAGCTCACACTCGCTAATTTATAATAATGGGAAAGTTTCAGTTTCTTAACATTTTAGGATAAATGAGACAGCATTGTGAGAAAAGAAGAAATTACTCGTTATGATCATTAATTTTGTAGTGGATGCATTGAAATAAAGTTCTATATGGTAATTGGGTAAAATAATGATTTTATTACTCTAAAAATGCTGTATAGATGGTTTTTGTATAATTCATGTCCTGGTTAAATAAGGGGGAATGAGAGAACTTACATTGTGTTAACCCTCTCCGATTACTCTGTCCATGCCTGATTTATTTCTGACTTGACCTACACCTCGACGAATCTGCCTTATTCTCAGAAAACATAGTCTCTTCAAAATAAAAGTTAAGTTGGGGTAAATGAACTGAAATGAAAAAGAGTCATTATTTATACAGATTGCTGATTTGTTGAGCTATTCTGAAATGATATAAAATGTAAACCTTTGTAGGAAATATCTCCAATTTCGGTTGCAGGAGGGAATAAAATGACATCATATATTACTACGCAACTTCATGAAAGTACACTTAAACACTTACTTTTATAAACAAAATATAATATCCGTTACGAGTATTGACATTTACTTTTATCATTCCCACATACAACTTACAGAAGATGACCTGGAAAACATCGGGGCAAAAATATGAAAGAACCTTTTAAATAAAAGTATGATTATTGAATAGAATCAAAAACATTGTAGCAAAAGGAGAAATTGCTTTTAAGCTAATAAGCAATTTATTAATTTATTCTTTTGCCATGATGGTTTCATAAGTCTTCTGCTGCAGATGCATGGAATTGATATGATAGTTTGAATTAAGTATAGATTATGTTTTCATAAATGTTGTATACATGTTCTGAAATGTTACTGGGTATGATATTTTAAAAGTTGTTCGCTTTAAAGACATCAGTCCTTATGTACAAAAAAATCCTGGAAAAATCGGACTATAGTTTTAATAAAGAATTGAAAACATCTTAAGAAAAGGAGAAACTAATATTGTTCGCAATTTCTCTTGTCAACAATGTTTTCAAAAGTCATCTCAGGAAAATGTTTAGAACTTTCAGAGTATTATTTTTTGTCTCTCTTTTTGTCAGATATAGACCTGTCAAGATTAACTCTCCCACTAACAGCAAATATGCAGCAGATGACTTTGAAAATATCTTTACAAAAATATGGAAACTCTTTGAAATGAAAGTATAAGTTATTGAAAAGAGTTGAAAACATTGTGACAAAAGGGGATATTACTCATGATGAGCAATGTCTCCTTTTGCCACAATGTTTTCAAAAGTTCTCTGTTGCGGATTCTTCAAAATGCTCTGCAAGTGGGAAAGGTTGTGTAACCATTAACCGATTTCTTCACACACACAACATTTGACGCCTGATGTTGCAGACGACTTTTGAAAACATTGCAATAAAAGGTGAAATTGCTCAAAACGAGCAATTTCACCTTTTATTGCAATATTTTCAACTCTTTATCAATATAATTCTTTCAGTTTTCTAGATTTGTGAAATTGCTCGCCTGATGATTGTGAAGCAGACGACCTATGAAAAGCCATGTGAAGTAATGGGTTAAGTTGTTACTAGCTCACACTCGCTAATTTATAATAATGGGAAAGTTTCAGTTTCTTAACATTTTAGGATAAATGAGACAGCATTGTGAGAAAAGAAGAAATTACTCGTTATGATCATTAATTTTGTAGTGGATGCATTGAAATAAAGTTCTATATGGTAATTGGGTAAAATAATGATTTTATTACTCTAAAAATGCTGTATAGATGGTTTTTGTATAATTCATGTCCTGGTTAAATAAGGGGGAATGAGAGAACTTACATTGTGTTAACCCTCTCCGACATACAATAAATATGCAGCAGACGACATTGAAAACATCTAATAAAGATTATGGGAACCTTAAATGAGAGAAAATTGATTGAATAAAGGTAAAAAACATAGTGACAAAAGGAAAAATTGGCAATTTCTCCTTTTGACAAAATCTTTAAAAAAATCATTTGCTTGCTGCAGAGATGTGGGAAAGAGTTAATTCAATATTGCTTACATCATTTTCATACTCATGAAAGTAATGAATATTATATGTATATATTTTTTTAGCCACTATTTTGTCGAATCTTTTCTCTTGTACCCATATTTAAGGCTTTTTAACAATTCAATACACATGTTATACAAAATTACTCCTTGAAATGTGGACAAGATGAGTAATTTGACTCGCTGCTTTCCAAAGAAATATCACAATGAATGAAATATGTATTCATGGGAAAGGACTGATGTTTTGTTGACAAAAAGTTTGAAAAAATCGCCATTAAAATACCTTGTTCATAATTCAAAAGTCTGTATAACTAGTGAAATGCCTAACTTGAGCGTGATACAGTCATTATTCTTTGACAGAAACGTTGATGATATAATAACGTTGTGTTGCCTTCATGAATATGTCTATTAATCAGCAATGTTATCAGATGAATTTGTAACGTAAACCCTTGCAACATGATAAGCTTCAGGACTACTTTGTAGCAATTATCTATGCCATGATGCAGACAACTTTTGATGTCTCGGCAAACCCTTTAGGTATATAGTTTTCATATATTTAACTTAATATTTAACTCATAGATGTTGCTGCAGATTTTCTGTATATGGGAAAAGGGTTAAATAGTGAGTTTCCTCACATCTCCATCAAGATGGGTAACTCCAGCCAGTTCTCTAAACCGCTGGAGTTATGGTCCCTTGAATTGTGACAAAATGCCATCAGGTGTGTTTTGTAATTACATGTAGTGTAATTGGTTATCTTTATATTTTCCAGGTGATATCTGCTTTGGTAACATCAAAATAAGGAATATGTCTTATGTATGGAGAACAATTATTGAATTGAGTTGAAAACATTGTGGCAAAACGAGAAATTGCTCATAATGAGCCATTTCTCTTTTTGGGAAAAGTGTTTTATAAAGTTGTCTGCTACAGGTCACAACTGTTAACCCTTTCACTCATACGACAAATCTGCAGCAGACGACTTTGAACGTATTTGCAGAGGCATCAGAAAGTGTCTATATGAGGGAAAGGGTTTAACACCTCTCGACTCTGTACTTTCAATTTTTAAGAGGTATACATAGATCTCCACCTAGGGATTATTTTCAAAGCAGATAAACTTGAAATATGATTAAAGTTAAATGGTGCATTTTGATTGATATCATGTTTTCTCTTGGTTTAGATATTTTTTTGGTGTTTCACCACTTGCCGTATTAGAACCAATGTTTTTCATCTATAAATAGAATGTGGCCATACTATGTCAATTAATCCTTTCCCACATATAGACCCATTTTGATGCATCTGCAGCAGACGACTTTTGAAAATATTGTGACAAAAGAAGAAATTGCTCAAAACAAGCAATTTCTCCTTTTGCCACAGTGTTTTCAGTAATTTTACTTTCATTCCTAGAGATTTTAGGTATCTTGAGTAGAAGTTTTCAAAGTAGTCTGCTGCAAATTTGTTGTATGTGGGAAAGGGTTAACCCTTTCCCTCATACGACAATACTGCAGCAGACGACTTTGAACACATTTTGTCAAAAAATAGAAAATCTTTTTAATTGAATGGATAACCTACGACTAAAAGTGGAAAACATTGTGGCAAAAGGAGAAATTGCTCGTTTTATGCAATTTCTTCTTTTGTCAATATGTTTTCAAAAAGCTGTTGGATGCAGAGGTTTCAGAAAGCATTTATATGAGGGAAAGGGTTAAGATATTTTATCGTTGTTTTGTTATTACGGTAACCCTTCCCCACATAGAACATATCTACAGCAGACAATATTGAAAACATATGTGGATGAATGTAGTAAATCTTTATAAATGAAAGTATATTTATTGAATATACATGTAGTTGGAAACATTGTAGCAAATGGGAAATTGCTAATCATATTCAATTCTTCCTTTTCCCACAATGTTTTCAAAAGTCAGTTGCATCAAACGCTTTAAAATTCATCACTGAGGGGGAAAGGGTTAAATTCTTTATACTAATACTCAAACTTGAACAACCTTCTGCATAATTATTTGCTTCAATATAATTATTTGCAATACAGCGCTTACAAAAGTTTTATATCTTATTTTAGTCCACTTTAGTGTGCTATAGTTTAAGCCTTCATCTGTCAAGTCTTTTTGACCCCAAAATATGGATTACACAATAATTCTGGGATTGTTTGAGTTAACCCTTTCTCTCATATAGATACTTTCTGATGTCTCGTCAGTAGACGTCTTTTTGAAAACATGGTGACAAAAGAAGAAATTGCTCAAAATGAGTAATTTCTCCTATTGTCACCATATTTTCAACTCTATTCAACTTACTAAATTAGGGCTAGTTTCCTTTTTTTTCAGGGTATATTTTCAAAGTCGTTTGCTTCAGATTTGTTGTATGTGGGAAAGGGTTCACCCTAACTCACATACGTCAAATCTTCAGCAGGCGACTTTAAAAATATTTAGGCAAAACTAGGAAACGTCCCTAGAGAAGAAAGTATGATATGAATAGATTTGATAATATTGAGGCAAAAGTCATCCGCTGCAGATACATCAAAATGCATCTACATGTAGGAAAGGGTTAATAATTGACAACATACATGTAGTTTGTTTGTAATTTAAGCTTTCAGAATTAATAATTCTATGCACATCTTTTAATCCTTCCCATATTTACCCACAATTTGGCTAAAGGAGACATTGCTCAACTTCATTTTCAACATGTTTGTCAAGATGTTTTCAAAGTCATCTGCTGCAGATTTTTTTGTACATGTATTTGGGAAAGGGTTAATATTTCTGTTTGCTTGAAGGTCAAGGTTATACTTTAAGATCAAAGGTAATAAATACTGGAATATATAATAACTGTCTTTGTGCATGCAAATTGACATGTATAAAAACATTTTTATCCGCTGAAAGACCAATACATTTATCACAATTAAAAGATTAAACTTGCAATTTCAAATTCAAAGATTTTACTGTCTTCATCTTCCGATATTGTCAGGGCATTCAAATTCCAAAAAAAATTGTATCGGATAAATGGCTAAAGTTCAAACCTATTTCACTTTAAGTCAATAGTCAAATGTATAACATAGAGAAAATTATCTTATTTTTAAAAATTTAAATGTTTATGTTTGTTTGTTGTTGTTTTTTTTCTTTACTGTTTACCCATTCCATTGTGACTCCTCAAGTAAAACCTCTGTAGATAATAGGAAAATTATAGTTCATACATGCTTTGAATAGATCATTCTTTCATAGCATATATCATTGCTAACTGAACATTGAAATTGACCATTTCCCACATACAATAAATCTGCAGCAGGTGACAGAAATCATCCAGGCAATAATGCGAAAAATCTCTATTAATGAAAGAACGTGTATATTTATTGAATATAGTTGGAACAAATTGTGTGGTAAAGGAGAAATCTTTATGAACAATTTTTCCATTTGCCATGATGTTTTCAAAAGTTGTCTACTGCAGAGGCGTCCAAAAGGGTCTGTATCTGGGAAAAGGTTAAACCTTTCCCTCATACGACAATTCTGCTGCAGAGGCGTCAGAAAGCGTCTAAACATAGTTGAAAAAGAAGAAATTGCTCATTTCTGGACCTGTGACATAGTCATGGTATATCAGGTCAATCTTTTCATGTTGACCTCATTCTGAAATGTAATCAAACCATTGCCAAAACAAAGAATCACATCATACAAGACTTGTTTTTAATGGACCACAAGTTAACCCTTTCCCTCATATAGACGCTTTCTGACGCCTCTGCAGCAGACGGCTTTTTGAAAACATAGTGAAAAAAGAAGAGATTGCACAAAACAAGCAATTTCTCCTTTTGCCACAATGTTTTCCACTTTTAGTCATAGGTTATCCATTAAATTATAGAGATTTTCTATTTTTATTTTTGACAAGAAATACGTTCAAAGTCGTCTGCTGCAAAATTGTCGTATGAGGGAAAGGGTTAAGGAACCTTCATTATGTTTATGCTGCGTTCTCAATGTAGATCAACTCCTTGTGAACCAGCCAAGACTTTAAAAATGGTAGCAGTGCTTGCCCTCCTTGGGGCTCAGGGTTGCGGGGGTATCATAACGACTGACTGGCTGGAGTCGGGATAGACGGACTAGTAGTACTGGTAACTTACCCAGGAAACGCCTTGATATAACTGAAAAATTGTTGAAAGCGGCGTTAAAACATCAAACAATTGTGATCCTGCCTCAGGTAGGTGTTCTTATAACGTCATTGACACCACCATGCAGACGACT
>JASEVX010001706.1:0-11136 GCA_031761405.1 Serripes groenlandicus
ACAGAGAGAGACAGAGAGAGAGAGAGAGAGAGAGAGAAGAGAGAGAGAGAGAGAGAGAGAGAGAGAGAGAGAGAGAGAGAGAAGAGAGAGAGAGAGAGAGAAGAGAGAGAGAGAGAGAGAGAGATATATAGAGAGGGAGGAGAGAGAGAGAGAGAGAGAGGGAGAGAGAGAGAGAGAGAGAGAGAGAGAGAGAGAGAGAGAGAGAGAGAGAGAGAGAGAGAGAGAGAGACATATAGGGGGAGGGAGAGAGGGGTGGGGGACAGAGAGAAAGAGTCAGACGGAGACAGAGGCAGAGAAAGACTGAGAGAGGAGAGGCGAAAGTGACATGAGGGGAAAATACAGACAGACAGACAGACAGACAGACAGACAGACAGACAGACAGTTTTACTATAAAAGTACATGCAGAAACCAAAAGTATACGAAACAAATATCTAAATAAAGAAGACTTTTCTGCTATTCCTCTCAAATTTCATTTATTTTATTCAATCGCTATACATATATATATATATATATATATATATATATATATATATATATATATATATATATATATATTTATTAGAATCATCAAGGTAATTTACAACGACGTAAATTACATTGAACCGAAAGTGAGCGACGTCGGGCTTACGGCGTGGTCATATTCTCTCTTGTAAACGAGAGAATATGACATTTCGTGTACGATCCCTGCTCTCGGCGGTCAGTGTGCATTGCACATTTAGCAAGGTAACTTCCTATTCGTATACTAGTTAGTCACACAGGAGTAAGGGAGTAGGGAACTATCGCCTTGTTATAACTAAAATACTTTTGGAAACGGCGTTAAATTTAATTTAAATGAATGATTTAATGCGAAATTCAGTTAGTTATCATCTGTGAACAATGAAGCCCGTGTATTTGTCTCAACAGGTCTACCTTTGTCCTTCTATATGACCTGTAGATTCAGATGAGACTTTTGGCAGGGGAAAATCCACCCTAGAAGTTTAGCCCGATTAGTCTCCCTTCCAAATTGCCTGTATGTGATGCCGAAACGTAGATGCAAAAAGACGCCTTTTGTCCTTTTGGGAGACCATGTGTTCCAATGTTTTCCTGATTATCTCTTTCCAAATTAAAGACGAATTTTCACGCATTTAATACAGAAGAGTTCTGGAAACATTGTCACAAATGGAGGAAACGCTCATGGTTATTTATTTTTCTTATGAAGATTTTCCGCATTTTGCTACTATATTATCAAAGCCGTCTGTACATATCTGCCTGTTGTGACGTGTTTTTCTGTGTCCCGGAGCAAGTGGTCTCCATTTAACCACAGAAAACAATTTTTGGAAACTGCCACAGACCGGTCAAATCATCGAATTTATTTTCTTTTTCTGACATCGCTTTGTGTTATCAATTATGACAAAACAAACCCAGAAAAAGTACTTATTCTTGTCACTAACATTGGGAACATTATTCGCGACTTCCTCACAGCGTACACAAATTGCTTCATCAATTTTTCAACGTTTCTTTCGTTATTTCCATCGCCAAACGACCTAGTGTCCACACTTGGGGTATTATAGCAAAATAATTTCTGTTTTAATAACCAATACGATATCGTGACAACAACGACTATACTATTCTCGGTGTTGCGTGTGAAACATTCAGACATGATATTTACACGAAATAAAAACATACAATATGTATGAACTCATAGTCTGAAACGATATTTTAATTTCGTATCAAAGAGAAGCATACGTTCAGCCGTTTACCTGATGCGAGTTTTCTAGATTCAGCTTTAAAAACACACGAGGAAAATTACAAAAAAAAAAGAACTATTAAGAACTATTAAGAACCAAAGACATGGCAACTTGAGAAATTGCTCGTGTTGGACATTTTTTTCTCTCCGTATCACAATAAACATTTGCTTCAAAGTCGCCGAATTGTCGACCTCGTCCGCTTCGAAGAAAGGGTAAACCTCACCTCTGCCATATGCAAGTAGTGGGATGATGCCCTGATCAAATCGTATACGTATTCCACACACAATGGAAACCAAGCAATTTATACAGAACATGAGAAAATGGGTAGGGCCACAAGTTAAAACACAATTAGATTGATTGAGTGTTTGGTGTTTAACGCCGCTTTCAACACAACATTTCTTATATCACGGCGTGTCCTGGGTAAGATACTAGTACTATTGGTCCATTTATTCTGACACCAGCCAGTCAGTCGTAATGCTAACCCCGCAACCCTGAGCGCCAGGGAGGGTAGCCATAGCTACCATTTTAAAAGTATTTGGAATGACCCGGCCGGGGATTCAAACCGCGGCCTCCCGAGGCGGACACTCTACCACTACACCACCGAGGCGGACACTCTACCACTACACCACCGAGGCGGACACTCTACCACTACACCACCGAGGCGGACACTCTACCACTACACCACCGAGGCGGACACTCAACCACTACACCACCGAGGCGGACACTCTACCACTACACCACCGAGGCGGACACTCTACCACTACACCACCGAGGCGGACACTCTACCACTACACCACCGAGGCGGACACTCTACCACTACACCACCGAGGAGGACACTCTACCACTACACCACCGAGGCGGACACTCTACCACTACACCACCGAGGCGGACACTCTACCACTACACCACCGAGGCGGACACTCTATCAATACACCACCGAGGCGGACACTCTACCACTACACCACCGAGGCGGACACTCTACCACTACACCACCGAGGCGGACACTCTACCACTACACCACCGAGGCGGACACTCTACCACTACACCACCGAGGCGGACACTCTACCACTACACCACCGAGGCGGATTACACCATTATATAAAAACCCTTCCAAAATGCAGCACAATAAATAAGTGAATGTTTAGATGACGGAGTGTATCTGACATTATAAAAGGGTTGTGTTGTGTGTCCGTTCCTGCATCGCATAAAGCAGAGACATATAAACACACACACACACACACACACACACACACACACACACACAGGCATGTGTTTATATGTCTCTGTATAAAGGCAGATACCCCGTCAAACTAGATGACCGACACTTTAAACGAAAAAACTACTGTCGGAAATTCAAATTCATTCAATTCAGATTTTATTGCATAATCGGGCCACCGGCCCATACACAAGTTGTATACATTTATACATTTTACAAATTGTGATTTTGTGTAAGGGATATCATAAAATCAAATTAATAATTATACAAATAAACAATAATGTGCCCTATCTACAAGAACATCATTGCTATACAAATTCGTTTAACATTAATATTGCAATAATCAAACATGTCTCAATTGTTAAATCAGTATAGTATCTATAACTATAGTATATAGTAAAACATATACTATATCACTAACATACGGTAATCATGCGATACAAATACAATCTCATAATAAAAGAACGAGCTTAATCCACTTTAGAAATTCATAAATACTGTCGGAAGCTAACCTCTAAGGCGGACAATAGGGATCGTGATGAGTCTGCGCGGATGCACTGACTAACCCGCGTCTTCAGTGCTTGTATATGTTTTAATTTACCTCTCCTTAACCATTTCACACATACAACAATTCTACAACAGGCGACGTTGAAAAGATATCGGCAAAAATACGGAAAAATATCCACAAAGGAAGTTATAATACTAAAAAAAGTTGGAAACATTGTAGCAAAAGGAGAAATTGCTCGTTTCGAGCAATTTCTCCTTTTGTCACAATGTTTTCAAACGTCGGCTGCTGCAGATGCGTCAGAAAGCGTCTATATGTGGGAAATGGTTATCACGTTATGATCGGCGGGTTTCGCGTGACGTTAATTTTCCAAGGTTACTGTTTTAGCAGGTACTGTCATATTGGTAAGATTGTCATGATTTATTTAAGCCTTCATTGCTGTCTTTTTCTTTCAAATGAAACATGCAGGTTCTTGTCAACAATAATTACCATTTTGCGTGAATGAAAGTATATGTTTGATGGGGTTTCTTTCCTGTTGGAGTTTGAGTTCCACTTAAGATAAATATGTACTGTATATGGTCGTTTAATTCTGCGGGATTTTTGGAGTTTGCGTTTTATTTACGATATATATGTACTGTTCGGTCATTAAAATCTGCGTTTTTGGAGTTTGTGTTCCATTTACGATAATTATGTTCTATAATGGTCATTTCATTCTACTGTTTTGAAGTTTGCGTTCCATTTACGATAATTATGTACTATAATGGTCATTTCAGTGTACTGTTTTGAAGTTTGCGTTCCATTTACGATAATGGTCATTTCAGTGTAGTGTTTTGAAGTTTGCGTTCCATTTACGATAATTATGTACTATAATGGTCATTTCAGTGTACTGTTTTGAAGTTTGCGTTTCATTTACGATAATTATGTACTATAATGGTCATTTCAGTGTACTGTTTTGAAGTTTGCGTTCCATTTACGATAATTATGTACTATAATGGTCATTTCAGTGTACTGTTTTGAAGTTTGCGTTCCATTTACGATAATTATGTACTATAATGGTCATTTCAGTTTACTGTTTTGAAGTTTGTGTTCCATTTACGATAATTATGTACTATAATGGTCATTTCAGTCTACTGTTTTGAAGTTTGTGTTCCATTTACGATAATTATGTACTATAATGGTCATTTCAGTGTACTGTTTGGAAGTTTGTGTTCCATTTACGATAATTATGTACTATAATGGTCATTTCAGTTTACTGTTTTGAAGTTTGTGTTCCATTTACGATAATTATGTACTATAATGGTCATTTCAGTCTACTGTTTTAAAGTTTGGGTTCCATTTACGATAATTATGTACTATAATGGTCATTTCAGTGTACTGTTTGGAAGTTTGTGTACCATTTACGATAATTATGTACTATAATGGTCATTTCAGTCTACTGTTTTGAAGTTTGTGTTCCATTTACGATAATTATGTACTATAATGGTCATTTCAGTGTACTGTTTTGAAGTTTGCGTTCCATTTACGATAGTTATGTACTATAATGGTCATTTCAGTGAACTGTTTTGAAGTTTGTGTTCCATTTACGATAATGATGTACTATAATGGTCATTTCAGTGTACTGTTTTGAAGTTTGCGTTCCATTTATGATAATTATGTACTATAATGGTCATTTCAGTGTACTGCTTTGAAGTTTGTGTTCCATTTACGATAATTATGTACTATAATGGTTATTTCAGTCTACTGTTTTGAAGTTTGTGTTCCATTTACGATAATTATGTACTATAATGGTCATTTCAGCCTACTGTTTTGAAGTTTGTGTTCCATTTACGATAATTATGTACTATAATGGTCATTTCAGTCTACTGTTTTGGAGTTTGTGTTCCATTTACGATAATTATGTACTATAATGGTCATTTCAGTCTACTGTTTTGAAGTTTGTGTTCCATTTACGATAGATAAGAGGTATTTATAATGGTCATTTATGTCTGCGGTGTTAGCTATTGGCGTTTACGAAGTGATTTGAATTGACGATGTCTAACTGACAATTATCGCAACATGTTGTACATGCCCGTATGGAACGCCTTTACTGTCTTATGATGACTTATTTGCTTATATATGGTAGATATTGCATTATATGCAGTAGATCTTTTATTATATGCAGTAGATCTTTTATTATATGTAGTAGATATTTCATTATGTGTGTTACTTTGTTCTTTATATGCTGTACTTTATTGGTTATATGTAGTGCAACTCTTCTTATATGTGGGGGTACTGTCTTTATATCCAGTGCATTCGAATTTGTGTGGCGGTACAAAGACCAATATATGCAGTAGATTTGTTATTGTGTGTAGTAGATAATAACAGATGAAATATCTACCGTATATAAGCGAACAAGTCATCATAAGACAGTAAAGGCGTTCCATATTATGCCCGTGATGTTCACGCCGCTTTATAATGACCGTGTTAACCCTCCCTTTCCCACACACAACAAATCAACAGGAGACGAATGGGAAGACATCTAGACAAATTTATGAAACATCTCTTAACCCTTTCCCTCATATAGACGCTTTCTGACGCCTCTGCAGCAGACGGCTTTTTGAAAACATAGTGACAAAAGAAGAAATTGCACAGAACGTGCAATTTCTCCTTTTGCCACAATGTTTTCCACTTTTTGTCATAGGTTATCCATTCAATTATGGAGATTTTCTATTTTTTGACAAAATACGTTCAAAGTCGTCTGCTGCAGAATTGTCGTATGAGGGAAATGGTTAAACCTGTTATTAAATTATTTGGAAACAATTAAAAGATTGTGATAACAGATTTATAGCGCAAAAGCTTCCCCACAAAACATATCAGACGTCCTTGAAAATATTGGAGAAAGGCAAAGACATGTACATGTAAAAGTTATGTGCATTGAATGATTACTTTGTATGAATCATCGTGGGTAAGGGTAAACATGGTTACAAATAGTGCCTGTGCCCTGTTAACCCTTTCCCACATACAACAAATCTGTAGCAGACAACTTTGAAACTTTCTCAGTAAAGAAATGGAAAACCTGAAAATAAAAGTATAATTATTGAATTGAGTTGAACAGATTTTTGGCAAAACTAGAGATTGCTCATTTTGAGCAATTTCTCCTTTTGCCACACTCTTTTCAAAAGTTGTCTGATGCAGAGGCGTCAGAACGAGTCTGTATGTGGGAACGGGGTTAAACAACTGAACTCTGTGGCGTGTGCACTGAACCCCCAGGCCCAATGTATGTGACATTTTCAGACCATTTAATCCTTTCCCTCATACGACAATTCTGCAGCAGACGACTTTGAACATATTTTGTCAAAACATAGAAAATCTCCATAATTGAATGGATAACCTATGACAAAAAGTGGAAAACATTGTGGCAAAAGGAGAAATTGCACGTTTTGTGCAATTTCGTCTTTTGTCACTATGTTTTCAAAAAGCCGTCTGCTGCAGAGGCGTCAGAAAGCGTCTATATGAGGGAAAGGGTTAAGACCCCAATCCACCTGCACATTTAATGAGTTAATCTTTTTTAAATACAATATGCTTTCGTCCATGCAGGCAATTGTCTTATTTCACCGACACTTAAATATCGCATTTATAAGATTGCAATTTACTGTAATGTATGCCATTAAATTAATCTAATTTCTCGACACACGACCTTTAATTACAAAAAGCAATCAAACCTTTAATAGTAACATTGTTTTGATCGAAGAAAAATATATTTTCCTTCGAAATCAATCAAGTTATATCGGAAAACATGATCTCTGACACATTTTGATATTAAGTAAACAGAAAAGGTTGGCGCAAAACACGAGTTGCGTTTGCCAATTGTCGTAAAAAAAGACTGATAGAATCTGCCGTAAATGGGAATTAATGGTCGACATTGACGCTTTTCCGGTTTACGACATCAATAACAAATTATATTAAAATCATAATGACACTCCACAGATCGCGTGACAATTATATCAAAATAACATTGGATATAAACCAGGGATGCTAACAACTACGCCGTCCCGAAAAGGTCCCAAGAATTATCTCCGATTAAGCTTCAAGTACAATCAGGTGTGCTAAAGTTCAAGGTATATGACATATGTTTCACCTGGGTCCATTCCATAATGGCGTCCTGTTCCACCAGCGTTCAGTGAATACTTTCCGTGAACCGATGCAAACACACAGTCTCATCTGATTCGCATGTCTGCCTGCATGTAGAATATATCCAGGTGAAGTTAAATAATGAACTCTGCGTAATGTATCGACCTAGATCAGCATGCACAGTCCGTGCAGGCTAATCCGGACCGACACGTTCCGTCTCAGGGGGCAAGAGCTATAGAGTAATGATTACTGAAACAGAAAATCCGCAGGAGGCGAAAAGTGTCCGTCCGGATTAGCCTGCGCGGCATGCTTAGACTGATCCGGGTCGACTTTACGCATTATCCACAATGTTGGTTTTCTCGTGGAATGGCTCATATCCTGTTTTTATATTTCGGTTACGGAGATGCAATCAGACCCCACATTGAACGACGCGGCTCAATTTTATGTTCAAAGATCAACGGCAAACAGAAGCCATAGCTTAATAAAATGACAAAATATGCCATAACCTCGAACTCGAATTTCCGGAAATTTTCTCGACAATTCTAGTTGAAAGTGTCTTTTCATCGATGGATATTTAAATCCATGCAGTTCTCGTAGAAAATTTGAATTTCATTGATTAGCCCGGAAACCCCGTTTTGCAGATTTTCTCGATTTATTGCAACAATAAATGCAAATTTTTCTGTCATTTGCTACGGGACTACCTGATCTAGGCTGTATTAGTCTCAGCCCGAGAAGATACGCCCGCCGGGACAAATTTTACTATTTTAACATGTATTTTTTAAGATAAAATGAATCCCTTTAAGACATATTCTCAGAAACTTCATTAAAAGGCCTCATAAAATGTTGTATTAAATGCTTCAACCTCATTCTGATTTTGAATATAAAAATAAATTTCCAAGACAAAAATATCGACATGAGAATATCAATGCATTAATCAACCTATTTTCTTAAATGTTTTCCGTTTTTCAAATCAGGGGGAATTAGCCCTAGTAGCTCAGCCGGTAATGACGCGAGCTCAGTCGGTAGCGACGCGGGCTATTTGCCCCCGGTGTGTGAGTTGGAACCCAAACACTCGGACAAAATTATTTCCGACGTTTGACAAAACAGTCAATGCAACACGCGTCATTCGTCTTCCACCAATGGGCTAACAGTCTATGTGGGAAAACACATACATTGATATTTCGCGAGGCCGAATGTCGAGAGAGATGGCACGTTTCCCACCTCCGAGTAGACAATAACAAGCCTGATATCGCTATTGCAATATAATTTTCGTTTTATTATATACCTACTTTAGACAGAATAAAGAAACATAAAAAACCCACTATAATTCAATAACGAAATAACACAATTTACACATCAATTATAGTAATATTCACGAATGCGTATGAATCACGCCCCTACTACCGCATTCTGAATGCACGTGTTAACCGGTATATTCACATGTGTGTGTGTTACATTGTAGTAGATCTACCTTCCCTATAAAGGTACAGAATAAATTGAATAAACGTGTAATTTTGTTCGACATAATAAAACAAATATTGCATGGCTCCAAGTGTGACAGTACATATTGTCAACATTCGGGTAAATACTTCGCCTCGGGTAACAGTATTTTCCACAAGTTGACAATATGTACTGTCACACTGGAAGCCATGCAATATTTATATAATATGCTACCGTATTTACAACGGAATTTTAATCCTTCGTTTTGCATATGGTATGTATGACAATCTGCATGTATTTGCGCCGGAAAATGTGCAGGCATATCATATATTCAAATAGTACCGCAACACAGTGGTAAGGGCAAATACATCCAGACTAGATTGGTGAATGTACGTGGATATATGGCTGTTCTAAAGCTTTTGAGTGCAGTTTTCGGACTGGACCAAAACTGGTCAAAACATGTTCAAAATACCAAATATATGATCAAAATCATACATAATCTCATCGGATCCATACATAAATACAATATAATTAATCTCATTGTCGCATATTCAATGCAGTCTGGTGAATGTATACACTAATTTCTAGGCAAACTCAGGTTTTGCAGGGACTGTTTGGTATGTCCGCGGATGTATTTGGTATACTTTGACCTAAATGAGACCCGTATGAAAATGTTGGCTCTTAGTGCATCTGCGTACATTCGAAAATAAGGCTTGTTACTGAACCAGTGATTTCACCGTACCTCTGCACGTAATTCAGTGCAAATGTATGACAATCCGTGTTAATATTTATTCGTGTGAGAGATATCTCTCTAAATTTGAGAGATATCTCTATGGTATTATAGAGATATCTCTATGGTATTATAGAGATATCTCTATGGTATTAGAGAGATATCTCTCTTATTTGAAATATATCTTGCTTTTTAGAAGAAATCTCTTAATTAGAGAGATATCTCTATTAGACAGAGAGATATCCCCTATCTTACAGAGATATAATTCCACATTATAAAGATATCTCTCTACTTTACAGAGATATCTCTATTAGACAGAGAGATATCCCCTATCTTACAGAGATATCATTCTAGCTTAGAAAGTTATCTCTCTATATTACAGAGATATCTCTATTAGACAGAGAGATATCCCCTATCTTACATATATATCATTCTAGCTTAGAAATATATCTCTCTATATTACAGAGATATCTCTCAATCTTATAGAGATGTCTCTCTATTGAAGATAACATGATCCTTAAGAGAGATATCTTTTTAACATAGAGAGATATCTCTGTTACCTATAGAGAGATATCTCTTTAAGCACGTTAACAATATATATATCTTAAATTATAAAGATATCTATTTAACTTTGAGAGATATCTCTCTATGACTTGTATAGGCGCATTATAACTGCTCCCTAGTATTGATTCTACCGAAGACTATAGGCGATTATAAGCCACTACGAAATGTTCTTATCAAACAGAGAAACCACAAATTAATCTTGATCGACACAGGTCAAAATATATAATAGTTTGCCTTTGTTTTCGAAGAGCATGTTTCTGATATTCATATCAATTTGAAATCATATTGTTTAACTCTTTCAGCGCCAAAGGCAATATAGAGCTTTTTGCAAACAATACAGATTCAGGTGAGTCAGCTCGTAACGAGCTGTCTCACCTGAAATCTGCATTGTTTGGCTGTGAGTTATAAAAATATTCCAAAAATCCTATAACATGAAAATAGAGTCGTCCGAGTTTAAACATGGAAGAGTCTACTTTAAACAACTCGGCGCTGAAAGGGTTAAACACTTTTAGAAATGGTATGCTCTGCCTGACTTCTGTATTGTTGTAAGGTGAAAGGTAACTACAGTTAGATAGTCATTAGTGACGTCTACTGTTAACATATTCAATGTATTAGGTGACCTCAAGTGCTCGTGTTATAGATTTAAAAGCATGCGTTAATTATACGGGCAATATTAACTTGATTGCTTGATTAGTTTGGGTTTAATTGTTGTTCACATCGACTATAAGCCCATTGGTGAAAGACGAATGACATTTATCGCATTAACGTCTTAAACAATGTTGGCCCGAGCCGGAATTTGAACTCACAACCTTGATCGAAAGCCCGCATCGCTATCGACTGAGCT
>JASEVX010001707.1:0-11129 GCA_031761405.1 Serripes groenlandicus
GAGCAATTGTTCCTTTTGTCACAATGTTATCAAAATGGTATGTTGCAGTGGCGTCGAAATGCGTCTGTATGCGGGAATGGGTTAATGCTTCAGGGCAACAATGCCACGATTGACAACATTATAATAACAAAGGAATAAAGAAGAGAAGAAGAAGAAGAAAAAAAGAAAAGAAGAAGACAATAAAAGAAGATGAAAAATAAGGAGACAAAGAAGAAGATGAAGAAGAAGAAAGTGTTGAAGAAGAAGAGGAGGAAGAAACAGGAGACAAAAAAAAAAAATTACTTTCCCACACGCTCGACAGTGGTGACGTCTGGTTCTCAAGCTGAAAGAACGTGTGCATCGACGACAACAAAGAGCTTCCTCATCTGGTTCCCACTGTGGGGCAACGCCCCCTGGTTTCATCATCGTTGACGGCATTGGTGTTGATCGTAGAGTACCACTGAAGATGTTTTTGAACTGTATTGAGTTTAACTAATGGTCGATGGATGCACGCCTTGCGTTCAGTTTAGACGTTTGGTAGCTCACGATCTGGAACGGTTCGTACAAGTATATAGTGACAACTCTGTAAATTGTTTGGTAGTTTGGCTACCGTTTGCTTCCGTAAAATAAGCAGATTTCCACAATTTTGCCTAGATATGTCCAAAGTTGCTTCTGCAGATTTGTCGTATGTGGGAAAGGGTTAACTGTTAATCTTTCGAGCTGTCGGAAGAGTTACAGAGCAGATAGCTTGAACGTTCGGTGATGTATTGACAGACGACATCCACCATTACCGTACGTTTACAATGCGCTGGAGCCCCACATACACGTGTATCTATCATATATAGACGTTAGACCATTACCGTATGTTTACAATGTGCTTGAGCCACACATACACGTGTATCTATCATATATATATAGACGTTAGACCATAGCCGAGGCGGTTCATAGCTCTAGGTGAAACACTTTGTTTGCTGCAGACGTGTCTAAATACGTCTGCATGTGGGAGAGGGTTAACTAAAAGTTATAAATCTGTCTCGATGTTCGTCTGACTTAGTAGACATGACATGAAGTAAAAGTAACACTATAGATTAGATTAGGCATCTTAAGTTTGATCTAAACCTTTCTTCAACTATGTACAGGTATCTTTTATACCTGTATATATAACACGTTTTTCATTTTTGTATTTTCTTAATTATATTTTTTTTGAAAGTGACTTATAGGCCCATGGGGCCGGGTGTTATTTATTACTTTTTGGTATTATTGTTTTGTTGCTGTATACACACATGTCACTATATATGATAACATATTTACTTACTCACTTATTACTAACTCACTTACAAACTTACTTACTATATATATCCAACATGCGTGTGATAATTTCCTAACTACCAGCGTAGCAAACATTTTTATTGCTTATAACGAGGATTCAGAACTGCTTCTGTGCTCCTTTTAATATAATTTTATCACTAGCTCGCTTTTCCACATAAAAAAACCCACGTGAAAATGAATTACGAAGCTGACAATACATACATTAATTTAGCATAAATCGAGAGATCCCTCAAACACGTCGATAACTCGAAGTGATAAACGGATCCCTCAAACACGTCGATAACTCGAAGTGATTAACGTTTCCCTCAATTACGTCGATAACTCGGGAGTCATAAACGGATCCCACAAACACGTCGAAATCTCAAAGTGATTAACGGATCCCTCAAACACGTCAATAACTCGAATTAAATGAAGTATCCCTTAAACACGTCGATAACCCGAAGTAAATGAAGGATCCCTTAAACACGTTGATAACCCGAAGTGATGAAAGGATCCCTGAAACACGTCGATAACTCTAAATGATGTAAGGATCCCTCAAACACGTCAATAAATCGGAATGAATGAAGGATCTCTCAAATATGTTGATAACTCGGAGTAAATGAAGGATCCCTCAAACAGGTTGATAATTCGAAGTGATCTTAGGATCCCTCAAACACGTCGATAACTCGAAATAAATGAAGGATCCCTCAAACACGTCGATAACTCGAACTGATGTAAGGATCCCTCAAACACGTCGATAACTCGAAATAAATGAAGGATCCCTCAAACACGTTGATAACTCGAACTGATATAAGGATCCCTCAAACACGTCGATAACTCGAAGTAAATGAAGGATCCCTTAAACACGTTGATAACTCGAAGTGATATAAGGATCCCTCAAACACGTCGATAACTCGAACTGATGTAAGGATCCCTCAAACACGTCAATAACTTGAAGTAAATGAAGGATCCCTCAAACACGTTGATAACTCGAAGTGATGTAAGGATCACTCAAACACGTCGATAACTCGGAAGTCATAAACGGATCCCTCAAACACGTCCAAATCTCAAAGTGATTAACGGATCCCCCAAACACGTCGATAACTCGAATTAAATGAAGGTTCCCTCATAACTCGAACTGATGTAAGGACCCCTCAAACACGTCAATAACTTGAAGTAAATGAAGGATCCCTCAAACACGTTGATAACTCGAAGTGATGTAAGGATCACTCAAACACGTCGATAACTCGGAAGTCATAAACAGATCCCTCAAACACGTCCACATCTCAAAGTGATTAACGGATCCCCCAAACACGTCGATAACTCGAATTAAATGAAGGTTCCCTCATAACTCGAACTGATGTAAGGATCCCTCAAACACGTCAATAACTTGAAGTAAATGAAGGATCCCTCAAACATGTCGATAACTCGAACTGATGTAAGGATCTCTCAAACACGTCGATAGCTCGAAGTGTTTTAAGGATCCCTCAAACATGTTGATAACTCGAAGTCATAAACGGATCCCTCAAACACGTCGATAACCAGAAGTGATGTAGAGATCCCTCAATCACGTCGATAACTCGAAATAAATGAAAGACCCGTCAAATGCGGCGATAAGTAAAAGTAGTTAACGGATCCCCCAAACAAGTCGATAACTCTAAAAGATGTACGTATCCCTCAAACAAGTCGATAAGTCTAAGTTAATGAAGGACCCCTCAAACACGTTGATAACTCGAAGTGATTTACAGATTTTTCAAACACGTCAATAACTCGAAGTCATAAACGGATCCCTCAAACACGTCAATAACTCGAAGTCATAAACGGATCCCTCAAACACGTCGATAACTCGAAGTCATAAACGGATACCTCGAACACGTTGATAACTAGAAGTCATAAATGGATCCCTCAAACACGTCGATAACTCGAAGTGATTAACATATTCCTCAAATACGTCGATAACTCGAACTGATTAACGAATCTCTCAAACACGTCAATAACTCGAAGTAAATGAAGGATCCCTCAAACACGTCGATAGCTCGAAGTGATTAACGGTTCCCTCAAACACGTCGATAACTTTAAGTGATTAACGGATCACTGAAACACGTCGATAACTCTAAGTCATTAACGGATCACTGAAACACGTCGATAACTCGAAGTGAAGTAAGGATCCGTTTCGAGTTCAAGTATCGCGAGTACACTGTTCATCATGCACATTTCGTCACCAACAATGTATACGTTCTGTATCATTCTCATCTCAATCATTTGATTGATTCTGAGTTATAAATACTTTGAACAAAGTATTTGAAGTTCATTTGACTCGAGAGGAATCCTTTGTGGCTGAGTGGTTAGCGTCGGGGATTAGGAACCGGGCGTTCCGGGTTCAATCCCCAGTCACGGAGCGACGGTCATAGTGGATTGCCCTTATGCAAGGCACATTTCCTAGCCTAATACTGGTCATGAATAAGTGAACTGTCGCCGTGATATATTTGAAATAATGTTGAAAACGACGTAAATAATAATAAAACAAAATCATTTGACACGAAGAATTAATTTATCGATTGGTTGGGGTTTAAAGCCATTTTCAACATGTTTTCACGTCATATCACGGCGGTCAGTTCACCTACTCATTCGTTTCCTGGCTTTCTCACACCAGTTCTCCTCACAACAGTAGTTTCATTCAACTGGCCGCTTCCCCACGTATACCGTTGGTACCTTGGTGAATGACGAATGACGCTTGTCGCATTGACTTTTGTAAAACATTGGAAAGAATGTTGGTCGAGCTGGGGTTCGAACTCACAACCACTTGGCTTCGACACGAATATTTATGTTGTCAACAAACAGTGAAGAGTCTGCCAACATGAGGCTTTTTAATTGTAAATGGGGTTTATGCAGTTTTCAACAGTTTTTATTTGAATCATGGCGCCTGAACAATTTGTCATGATCCATGGTTGACTTACGAGTATAAGGCTAGGAAATGTTCCTTGCTGGAATGTGATTGGAGAAGCTTAATTCAAAATCAAATATTACTGGTTTAGTCATGAACTAGATGAGCACACCGTTTGTATAGTTTATACACGGAAGCGAATAATGAATCACAATAAACATGTCTTACCTGTTTAAACGAATGAAACACCGTAGTACAGGTATCCTCATATATATAAATATACGCCCAGACACAGTTTTAGTAGCCGACAGTGCAGTGAACTATTTTAGTGAAATATTACTTACTATTGTTTTCAAAGAAATATTAATACGTGTCCGGTTAAAATATACCTATATGTATTTTTGAGTAAACAATTCGTGTGATTGATATTTAAGCTTCCTCTTTCGTTTCTGTATAATTATTGTTTTGATTACGTGTATACACATAGTTCAACAGTGTCACGAATAAAGGTAAGTTAATGTTAATTGAAATGAATATTTATTCAATACGGGTTACCTCCCTTTAGAATGCAAATGGGTTCACACCTGTAACTCTTTTAACATTTATATGTCGAATGGAAGTGGCGGCATTTTTTACCTCTACTGGTCTTTATCCCAATGTTAGGCTGATATTTGCCTGCATACTTTGCAATTGCTGTTTGAAGCGGGCTGCCAATTCAGGGGTTGTGAGTTCGAATCCGCGCTCGGCCAACATTCTTTCCGAAGTTTGACAAAAGTCACTGTGACATGCGTCATTCGTCTTTCACCAATGGGCTAACTATGTGGAAGAGCACCCAGTTTTTTGGAAGGTATGGTGTGTTGAGTACTTGTGTGAGAAAGCCCGGCAACGCTTAAGTAGGTGAACTGGCCATCGTGATATGACTGAAAAATTGTTTAAAACCGCGTTAAACCCCAATCAATCAATCAATCTGTTTGAATTTCTTTTTTGGAGAAAGTACGATGTAATCAAATTACATAATTTAGATTTAGGGTCTGCTGTAGTATCACTTACATATTAATTTCCACGTTTTTTACTTAGCGTCGAGTGACCTTCTAACTGTGAAAATCAACAGTGTGACAACAGGACAAGCTTGTTACGTCTGTTACATCTTGGGTAAGTAATATGATAAATATATCAATATGATACATGTATATAAAAGTATATTATAATTAATGATGCCGGAATGTACAAGATGTGTATACGTTCTATTTATATAATGTTGTGTAATGTAAATCTCCTACTGCCTGGAGGAAATAAATAAATAAATGGGTCAAGTCAGGACTAGTAGAATACACCAGAACACATAGCATCTGAAATTTACAAATTCCCACGAATGGAGATACTCAAAATTCTACACCAGTAATTAACGCACGGTGTTCGTAAACCGCCTGATAGGTTGACATAATAACTGTCATGATTTCCCTCATATGACAATTCTGCAGCAGACAACTTTGAACATATTTTGTAAAAGAAGTAGAAAATCTCTATAATTGAATGGATAACCTATGACTAAAAGTGGAAAACATTGTGGCAAAAGGAGAAATTGCACGTTTTGTGCAATTTCTTCTTTTGTCACTATGTTTTCAAATAACCGACTGCTGCAGAGGCGTCAGAAAGCGTTTATATGAGGGAAAGAGTTAACTTATTAGGTGCTGATAAGCTTAAACAGAACAGAACAGAACAGAACTGCATTCAAGAATATTGACTTGAACACATATGCTTCATCGTCAAAATACAACATATTTAAACATACATGAGTATGGACATACAAATTAAAGGTAGATACATATACAGTTTCTAATACTCTCTTTTGATGAACATACAAATAGATATTTAGATACATAACACAAAATAGGATAATACATATTTACATATATTTAGATAAATATCAAGTTTGTAACACTCTCTTTTGATGAAAATATAAATAAACACATATAACACATACATATATATAGGATAATATACAGATACTGAATATACATTTAGCGGAAATAATGCATGTTATTATATAACCTATAAATAGACGCCTTTTCATTGGCTAAAAAATAATTTTTTAGAAAAAATATCTAGCGATATTGACCGTTTTTTTCTGATATTGACCCGTTTTATTCTGATATTGACCCGTTTTATAAATAGTAACAGGGGAAGACCGGGGAATCCCACGAGCCGCCTATTAATATCCTTCGCCTTTATCCGTACGCTACGGAATTTTCCGAGGTGCGTTCCGAATGACCACGGAAACTTCCGAGTGGTCATTCCGGTGACGTAATTTTTTTTAAATGACGTCATGCACGTGCATTACCAACATTTTAGACGCGCGTTTTAGACTGTTATCATGTCAAAAACGTACTGTTATCATGAGACAGAAATTTATACAACATACAGCAGAAATGTTCCTTGAGTGGTCCTCTGTTTTCTTTTCAGTTGATTAATATCAAAACAATATGATAAATTAAGGGTTATATAATAAAACAGTTATGGACTTTTCAGCTGTTACACATGATGTTGATATGCACCAACAAAATCATTATTGACCTCGGCTATCGCCTCGGTCAATAATGAATTTTTTGGTGCATATCACATCATGTATAACAGCTGAAAAGTCCATAATTGTATATTATTATATAATCTATAAATAGACGCTTTTTCATTGGCTAAAAAGTAACTTTTTAGAAAAAATATCTTTCGATATGCACCGTTTTTTTCTGGTATGCACCAGTTTTATAAATAGTAACAGGGGAAGACCGGGAAATCCCATGAGCCGCCTATTAATATACTTCGCCTTTATCCGTACGCTACGGAATTTTCCGAGGCGCGTTCCGAATGACCACGGAAACTTCCGAAGCTCGTTCGGATGATCATGATTAAATGCAATTCCTGTGTTACTGTCAAAATGGAATATGAACCGCCACCAACGCGCTTTGCGAACCTTTCGGAGGAAGAAATGCAAATAATTATGGAAGATAAAGATGCACTTAACACAAAGAAAGCTACGAAGCAAGCAGTTAATGTGTTTCAAACTGTACAGAAATGTTCCTTGAGTGGTACTCTGTTTTCTTTTAAGTTGATCAATATCAAAACAATATGCTAAATTGAGGGTCATATACTAAAACAGTTATGGGCTTTTCAGCTGTTATACATGATGTTGATATGTACCCAAAAAATCATTATTGACCTCGGCTATCGCCTCGGTCAATAATGATTTTTTTTGGTGCATATCACATCATGTATAACAGCTGAAAAGCCCATAATTGTATATTATTTCTTCTTAGAAAAAAAATAAAAATAAATAAAAAACGTGCTAAAATTAGATATTTAACAGGACATTTATCTAAAGCGTTACCCTTTACAGAATTTGGATATTTAACAAAGACAGTAGCATAAACTGATTTTTTTAAAGACTCTTTGACCAATGAAGAATTAATTATCGTAATGTTAGAACATATTACAAAAATGATCAACTTCGGTATTCTGTAATATGTATTAAAATACTTAGGTTTAAACATTTCATCTTAACTATTTCAGCGCCAAAGGCAATATTGAGCTTTTTACAAACAATGCAGATTCAGGTGAGTCAGCTCGTAACGAGCTATCTCACCTGAAATCTGCATTGGTTGGCTGTGAGTTATAAAAATATTCCAAAAATCCTATAACATGAAAATAGAGTCGTCCGAGTTTGAACATGGAAGAGTCTACTTTAAACAATTCGGCGCTGAATGAGTTAAAGTAAGGATAATGTAGTATTTTCCATACAGTCAGTCCTCCACCGTATCAAGTAACATGTAGTATGTATATTGTTTTATAACAAGTCTCTTTTACAAAGCAATTTCAGTTTTACTTCTTTAGTCTTAACCCTTTCAGCGCCGAATTGTTTAAAGTAGACTCTTCCATGTTCAAACTCGGACGACTCTTTTTCCATGTTATAGGATGTTTGGACTGTTTTTATAACTCACAGCTAAACAATGCAGATTTCAAGTGAGACAGTTCGTTACGAGCTGACTCACCTGAATCTGCATTGTTTGCAAAAAGCTCAATATTGCCTTTGGCGCTGAAAGAGTTTAAAATGCTTTCGTTGTATCATATTCAATATAGTAACCACTGCCGACTTCTTCTTTTGTATCCAGTTTCAAGATACATGTATTACATAAACAAACATTGATTTGCCTAAGCGCTAAACGCTGTAAAGGTCTAACGACTCTCGGAAGCCTTTTCAGAAAGGAGAGAAGAAAAGGTAAACATGAACGTGTTTTGATACATCTATATCAAATATATAGTAACATCATATTATAAATATATTGTTTAATTTATCTAGATTTTACAAACTAGTTTACGCCTCGATGTGTCAAGAGAGACCCTGGTGTGTCTGTCACTGACCGGTTCACTATAGACGCAATTAACTCTTTCAGCGCCGAATTGTTTAAAGTAGACTCTTCCATGTTCAAAATCGGGCGTCTCCATTTCTCATGTAATACAATTTTGTACTATTTTGATGACTAAAATGCAAACAATGCTGATTTCAGGTGAGACAGCTCGTTACGAGCTGACTCACCTGAATCAGTATTGTTTGCAAAAACCTCAATATTGCCTTTGGCTCTGAAAGAGTTAATGCATTTGCACATTGTTTATTACAATTCAATTATGCATGCTGTCAGTCGCACAATGTTATTTTAAAACAATTGAATGGATGCAAAAATAATCATAAATGTATCATCCTTCAATCAGCAAGCTCGATATATATTCAAAAGTAACGCTTTGATGTTGTGAACCGTGGAGTACTGGACATGGTGTCAGATTACTAATCACATGACGTGGACGCGAGTTTGAGTCTAGATAGCACTGTGCAAATCTTGTAAACTTAAGGAAATTAAATGTATACTTGAACTGAACTCAAGATGGAGATAAACAAATTGAAATGTTGAAACTTCTGAAAATATTGCAAAAAGAGACAATAAAAGTAAATAATCAATAGTTCAAAACAATGTAGGCATACAATGTTGAAAAACAGTCAATTAAAAGTCATGAAAATGTACACAATTTGGCTTACTGGGTATGTCTTCCCAGTAGAAATGAAGCACTAGATGTATATTCTACTGTAAAGTGAAATTAATTCTCTAATTTTATCTTAGAATTATGATTCGAATATTTCATGACAACTTATAAACAGTTTTAAAACTTTTACTATACTATCTATAATCTGGAGTTCAGCACCTTTAAACAACTTTAAACAATCACGAAAACGAAGCAGACGGTTAGAGGAAGCCATTTCCGATTTCAATTATAAAGTGCCAAAGACTGATCAAATTGCAAAATCGAAATTTTATGATTCTTTTTGTGAAAATAGATGGGTAGAAAAATGTTCCACCTTGCGTGATCTCCACAGTATCTACGCACCGATGGTGGACTGTCTAGAATCAATTGTACAAACTGCAACTGGCTGGGATACCAAAGCGATCAATGCCTTTTAAATCGTATCACCGACTCTTTTATAATGTGCTTCCAGACAGTTTTACACGTGTTCGGGTATGTGACAGGCTTAAACTTCAATCTGCAGGGTTCCACTCTTGATATCATTGAAGCATATGACGTGGTAAATACTGTCAAGAATGATGCTGTGTCTGCTGCCAGAAATAACGACGTTGAAAAGATATTTCAAGTCATCTAAGATGACACAGAAAGCCGGTCTTGGATGCATTCCAACTCAGCGAAATAATGTCCCTGCTAACACTACCGAAGAGTACTTTGCTAGAGCCATTTTTAACCCTTTTGTAGATTCGCTAATTCCACAACTGGACATGAGATATAACACAACGAGTAGATAGGCTTGTCTGGCTCTCTGTCTGTTGCCGAACAACATCGACATATTAACGGAAGACTTCGTCAAATTATTAAATTATTAGTAGACCACTACCAGGGTGATATGCCGTAGCTGGAAACATCTGCAAGAGCTGAGGCTTTTGGATCCGCCCCTGTGTGCGTAAAGTAAGTGGGGTACAATTCCAGGCTACATTCAATTTTTTTTTTTAAAGATTAAGAGGTTCTCAAGAGACTGTGTGTACGTATAAAGTGTATTATGGGTTTATTTGGTAGCAGGTTCGAGAAAACCAACAGTGTGGACTCTGCGAAAAGTATCGACCCGGATCAGCGTTAGCATGACGCGTAGGCTAACCCGGACAGACATTTTTCGCCTTCTGTGGATTTTCTGTTTCAGGAATCATTACTTTATCCCCCTGAGACGGAATGTGCCGGCCCGGATCAGTCTGCGCGGACTTCGCAGGCTGATCTGGGTCGGTATATTATGTTGAGACCACACTGTTGGTTTTTATCACGTGACGGTTAATTTGTTAGCAGGTGCGAGACAGCGCCGAGGAGGGAAACCATTACTACCATTTTAAAAACTCTTTCGTATGACCCCGCCGGGGATCAAACACGTGACATCCCGCTCCGAGGCGGATGTATGGTCAGATGTGTCGGTCAAACCAGTGGAAACAAAGATTTGCAGAATTGTCACTCTCTATTTGAACATATTTGTGGTTTTGAACGGAGCATTTAACAAGACACTGGGCATTAGATGAATGGAATTAATGCATTATCGCCTGAAATGACAGTTCAAATCATAAATGTGATTCATTGGTGTTTTACGCCGCTTCTAACAATGTTTCAGTTATATCACTGAATTTCCTTGGTAAATGTCCAGTTCTACTGATTCATCTATCCTGACACCAACCAGTCAGTCGTAATGCTAACCCCGCAATCCTGAGCGCCTAGGGGGACGGCCACTTCTTTTTTTAAAAGTCTTTGGTATTTCCCGGCCGGGGATTGAACCCGCGACCTCCCGCTTCCAAGGCGGACGCTCTACTACGACACCACCGAGTCGGATATGATGGTGATATGGTAACAATTTGGAGTAGACTGCTTTGAC
>JASEVX010001708.1:0-11125 GCA_031761405.1 Serripes groenlandicus
TGAGACCAAATGTTGGTATGCGACACATTCTCTCTCAAAGATGCGATGCGGGCTGCCAATCCAGGGGTTGTGAGTTCAAACCCTAGCTCGGCCAACATTCTTTCCGACAAAAGTCATTGTGATAAGCGTCATTCGTCTTGCACCAAATGGGCTATCAGTCTATGTGGAAAAGCAGCCAGTTGCTTGGAAATATGTTGTATGACGTACTGGTGTGAGAAAGCCAAGAAACATATAAGTAGGTAAACTGGCTGCCGTGATATGACTGATAAATTGTTGAAAACAGCGTTAAACCCCTATCAATCAATCGATCAATTAGGATGCAATCTTCAAGACCAAATTTGGAAACCCCAAGTGAGATAACATACTTATTAAGAGATATGACCTGGACAAGCTTTTTTGTAGAGTTTTACCACTTATAAATGCATTTGCAGCAGACAACTTTTGAAAACATAGAGAGCAATATCTCTTTTTGGCACAATGTTTCATATTCTATTCTGAAATGATAAACCCTAGTTATCAACTTACCCATAAACAGACCCTTTGTGATGCCTCTGAATGTGCTTGTCTGAAACAAATATAATGTGGTGATATGTTTGATGGATGACTCTCCACAAATAGAATCATATTTATTGTTGTTAAACATAGCAATTAGATGGATTCAAAAAAGGGGCAAAATTACAAAGTTTTTTATTAAAACTACATTCTTATGAAAGTGCTTGTCTGATTTCAAGCTAATATAGCAGAACTGTTCATTCAGTGACCCTCTACATGTTTAAGTATTATTGACTGGTTGAAAGTCATAGAAACTACGTGGCATCTGAAAAGGAGAATTTGAGCTTTAAGCTTCAAAAAACAAATTTCACAGTAATGATCTTTTGATGGTTTTTTCTTAATTATGTACACAGATATATATTTTATGAAGAATTCTTGTTTGTGCAGTATCAGAAAGGCAGTAAAATGCCAAATATTTAAAAGAAATAATTATTCTTCTCCTTTAAATTCACTTAACCCCTTCAAAGGTTAATAAGTAGAACTGTTCATTTCAGTGACTCGCTACGAAAATTGTTCAAGCCATATTTTAGAAGTGATCAAAATGACAACATTTAAAAACTTTATTCTCATGAAAGTGCTCGTCTGAATTCTTACTTCTGTCTTCCAAATTCTTCAAGCCATATTGATTGGTCAAAACTTGAAAGACATCGTTACCAGGTGGCATCAGAAAATGGGTAAATTGAACTTCTACCTTCAAATGATATCTCATCCTAATCCACTGTATAAGTGTTTTGTGTACGAATTAAGATGAAGAGTATGAAACTTGTTATAAGACCTATGTAAATGTACATTACATGTAATCGGGTTGGGGGAATAATTTCAAAGAAATACAAGTCTAACTTATTGGACTTCATTATATGACCTTATTTATTTGATCATGAACAACTTTATAAAGTTTGGAAATTGATATGCATAACATTAAATGTGATTTTTCATTCCAACCACAATGACTCAGTTTGTAGTCAGGTAAGACAATACAAGAGAACCAAAATGGACCACAGAGCCAAAAACTTTCACCTTTTGTTGCCTGTCTTTTGTCAAGATAATATGACTAAGATGGTCACCCAAGAAATGCTGATGTACCAGTACGTATTTAACAAGAATATTTCTAATTTCTTTCCTATATATCTCTATGTAGTACAGGTGATTCCGGGATGGGCCAATTGTGATCCCATGGGCATAATTTGAACAATCTTTGTAGAGGACCAGTAGACAATGCTACTGATTTAATATCGAAGATCTAGGCCTTTCAGTTTCAGACAAGAAGATTTTCAAAATTTTCCCTTTATATCTCTATGCTAAACAAGTGACCACAGGGGAAGGGGGGCAATTTTGAGCCAAGGGGCATTATTTGAACAATCTGCGTAGAGGACTTCTAGATTTTGCCACACACCAAATATCTAAGCTCTAAGCTTTTCAGTTTCAGACAAGAATATTTTCGAAGTTTTCTCTATATTTCTCTAGTTTTCTCTATATTTCTCTATGTAAAACAAGTGACCCCCCCCCCCCCCCTAAATCCCCCACACACACACACCCGGGGGCCAATGGTAACCCCATGAGTATAATTTGAACAATCTTGGTAGAAGACTACTAGACTATTGTACTCCCGATATATCTAAGCTTTAGGCCTTTTCATTCGTTTCAAGAAGAAGTTTTTCCCTATGTATCTCTTTATAAAACAGGTGACCCCTGGGGTTGGGCAGTTTTCACCCCAGAGTCATATAATTTGAAATATCTTGGTAGAGGACAACTAGATAATGCTTCACACCAAATATCTAAGCTCTAGGCCTTTCGGTTTCAGATGATTTTCAAAGTTTTTCTCTATATATCTCTTTATAAAACAGGTGGGGCCAGTTTTGACCCCAGAGTCATATAATTTGAACAATCTTTGTACAGGACTACTAGCTTACAAAAGCACATTTATATGAATGGAATTTTTAGCTCACCTGATTAAAGTGAGCTATCCTGATCATATGTTATCCGTCAACCGTCTGTCATTAATAATTGTGTTAACAGTCTATAAACAACATTTTGAATCCTATCTTCACAACATTTCAGAACATACATGTGATATCTGTCAAATCTAGACCAATACTTGGATTCGGGACATGTCTTGTCAAATATGAAGTGACAAGGTCAAATTGGAGGAGAATCTAGTAAGCGCTCTGGAAGCCAGCCACACTTTTAACTTGAGCATCATGCGTATAACAAGACATATTTTTATATATATATATATATGTATATAACAATACACAAAACAGTATACATGAGTAAAGGTCACTTGTAACGATATTACTATATACCATTTACAATGATAAGACCTCTGGTTGTGACGAGCTATTCCCTATATATTATAATTCATTGTATTACCATTCTCTTGTTTAAGATAGGTCATGTGAAGATGAACCGGGTGTTACGATATTGCTTGCTGGTACCCAAGTATAAATTTGACTGCTATAACACTATTTTTTCACCTGACTGGATTTAACGGAATACTGAAAAGAAAATAAGAAATAATACAGCAGACCATACAATAATTATAGTATTTCTTCGTTTATACTATTTATGTCAATATCTCTGAATATCAGTTTTACCATGACATAACCCGGCATATAATAAGAAGTGACATTTATTATAAGTTTTTTGGAATTTGAATTATTCTCCATTAGAATAAGTCTGATGATTCTTTCCAAGGCTAGAGTCGGGTTGGACCTTTAATGGCTGTTGCATTCTTTTAACATTTAAACATATAAAATGATTTTAAGAAACTGTATGCTCTATAAAAATAAACGGCCTTCATAATTTGATAAAAAAGGCTACATTTGTCTTTTTGCTAGGCTAAACTGACAGTCAATTTATTGTCAATTGGCACCCTTATTAATCAAGACTGACTTGCAGATGTTGCAGATGTTGCTCCTTTGTCAATAATGTTATTCTTTCAGATTCTGGCATTACACTTATTAACCAGTATATCTTTTATGTGATCTATTATGCTCTCTTCTAGTGTGGAATGCTATATGTGTTACAAGTTGTTCTTTATCGTGAACATAATTTTTCAATCAACAGGGAAGAAAATCGGATTGTATAACAAATTGTAAATACAGTGCTAGCTTGCACGAATTTTTTGAAACAGGAAGTCCTGTGTCTAAATTTTAGAAGTCCTGGTCATAAATCTTGAAAGTCTCAGATGTTGCCCTGGCTTTGCCGCAACTTGCACATTATATTGTGTTTCCCTTTGTTTGGCTTGGCCATGATTCATATATATCATTTATCATGTTTACAAACCACATACATTGTGGTAAAAGGAATTAGATCTACTTCTGGTGTTAATAATTTTGCTATTTGTCACAATGTTTAATTCATTTTAAACAATAGTAAATAAACTTGTTTGCAGTGAGTTGTATTATAAACACACATGTAGTGCACTTAACTTTCACACTGATAAATTTTAAAACAAACATGAATGAGTGTGATTAATACTTTCTTGAAATAAGAAAGTAAGAGTAAGTAAGAAAATATCTTATTATAATGACATGTGTATGTACATCAACACAACAATGGTACAACAAGTAATAAATAACACCCGGCCTCATCGGCCTATGAGTCACTCTCAAAAGAAAAACAATAAAGAAAACCCCCCAAAAAAGCGTGTTGTGTTGGTATCGTTCTACTTCATAACGACAGTATTCGATAGGCAGATATGCGCAGTATCATTCGAAAACATCTATCTCTAAAGGAAGAATAAGGTAGATATTAAAAGTCAATATAAGTTCGTAAAAAAATGAAAACGTTCCGATTTTCAGAAAGTAGAAAATGCTTGAAAAATCTAATACAATTTACATTGTCAATTTGTGTATTTACTTCAAATAAGCAGACACGCAAGTAAGTCATCATATTTATTTGGCTGTGTCTCCTGCCACGTACGTGTTTGTTTAAACTTGTCTCATACCACGCACCTGTCACTAAGAGCGATGGCTCGTACTGCGTATTTAAAATATAACTTATTATCTCATTCATAATTGTATCCCCCTTAACCCTGAGCGCCAAGGATGGAAGCCATTTCTACCAATTTGAAAGTACATAGTCTAACTCCTCCGGGATCTAACACTGGAAGCCCGGCATATTATCAGAACAGAACAGACCAGAAGTTTATTTACAACACAAGCATATAAGCTCATTGTGCATAACATACATAATTAACATACATGGTAATGCAAATAGTAATCATTCTATGAATAGTTTTCAAACATGTGCTACCGGTTTGTTCCCACTTTCCCAATCGTTAATTTTCGCCCTTACCAATTATCTCTTCGCACTGTTCAAGAACAAACTACACACAAAATCTTGTGTTTGCTGTATATCATTGTGTGAAGACTGGATCGTTAGACGACCTTCTCGTTACCGACAGAGTTATTCAGACTGACCTGATTGTAGACCCACGGTATATCTGATACAAAATGTCATTGTTTGTCCAAAGTTATTGAGATCTCATTTAACTTTATGATAAATAATATAATTGTTGATTTAGATCAGACTATACACGTCTGCTCATGCTGATCTGAATCTTCACTGTTAACAAGTATCGTATGGTTGTTTATCCTGAATCAATGCATATACTTAATATAAGCCGCGTCATGCGATTCGGGGTATTATTACATATGCGTACATTGAAGACTAATGTTAGCCTATACTTCCAAATAGTCTCTGCATAATCTTCACATTCCCTTTAAATTTCATTTAGACCAAAGGGTATCTTCTGACACAATTCTGGAGGTGTAGCCTTACTCGGTTTACACAGTACATGTAGCTTAAAATGATTCCAACCGGAAGAGCCTTTGTTTGAAAAGTATTTCACGCAGCTGTCAACGATGTGTCAGTTATGCCACACAGTTGCCTGTTTAAGTTACCAGTACCACTTGTCTATATATTATTTCACGCAGCTGTCAACGATTTCCCAGTTATGCCACACAGTTGCCTGTTTAAGTTACCAGTACCACTGGTCTATATATTATTTCACGCAGCTGTCAACGATTTCTCAGTTATGCCACACAGATGCCTGTTTAAGTTACCAGTACCACTGGTCTATATATTATTTCACGCAGCTGTCAACGATTTCTCAGTTATGCCACACAGATGCCTGTTTAAGTTACCAGTACCATTGGTCAATATAGTATTTCACGCAGCTGTCAACGATGTGCCAGTTATGCAACACAGATGCCTGTTTAAGTTACCAGTACCACTGGTCTATATAGTATTTCACGCAGCGGTCAACGATTTCTCAGTTATGCCACACAGATGCCTGTTTAAGTTACCAGTACCACTGGTCTATATAGTATTTCACGCAGCTGTCAACGATTTCTCAGTTATGCCACACAGATGCCTGTTTAAGTTACCAGTACCACTGGTCTATATAGTATTTCACGCAGCTGTCAACGATTTCTCAGTTATGCCACACAGATGCCTGTTTAAGTTACCAGTACCACTGGTCTATATAGTAGTTCACGCAGCTGTCAACGATGTGTCAGTTATGCCACACAGATGCCTGTTTAAGTTACCATTACCACTGGTCTATATAGTATTTCACGCAGCTGTCAACGATGTGGCAGTTATGCCACACAGATGCCTGTTTAAGTTACCAGTACCACTGGTCTATATAGTATTTCACGCAGCTGTCAACGATGTGGCAGTTATGCCACACAGATGCCTGTTTAAGTTACCAGTACCACTGGTCCCTTTACCCTTACACCAGCTAGTCAATCGCAATGCTAACCCAAATATCATGAGCGTCAAGGAAGATAACTCATTAATACGAGTTTTAATGTATTTGGTCGGACCAGGTCGGGTATCGAACACGTGTCTCCCAACACCCGAGGCGGACGCTCTCGAACTACTACACCAACGAGGCGGTCCGGAGAGTCACTAAGATCCCCAAATCGCAAGAAACGTTTGACTTCTGTCGTATTTGTAAAATGGACGTGATCCCCCTATTGTAATGGCTTATGTCGGACCCGGTGGGGGTCGAATACGTGTCTCCCAACACCCGAGGCGGACGCTCTCCAACTACTACACCAACGAGGCGGTCCGGAGAGTCGCTAAGATCCCCGAATCGCAAGAAACGTTTGACTTCTGTCGTATTTGTAAAATGGACGTGACCCCTGTTGTGATTTATCATAATTAGTGTGTAGTAAGCAGGCAATACGTGCATATGTGATTCACTTTATTGGGTTCCGCCTCATGAGGTAATTTCAAAAACAGACATTAACCCTTTCCCACGTGTTGTCTTATTCTGACTCATCTACAGTAGACGATTTTTGAAAAGGATCAATTTCACCCTTATCCACTATGTTTTCATCTTTTTTGAAGTTATACTTTTATTTATAGAGATTCACCACTGTTTTTGCCGAGATGTTTTAAAGTCGTCTGCTGCAGATTTGTTGTATGCCGGAAAGGGTTAAACAAGTTATTTACACAAATAACACTATTAAATCAAGTGAACTGTTTGCCTTTAATTGTGTGTTCAAGTCCGTATCGGGTTACATTTTACGTGTATGTGTATTTACGCCGTTTTCACAATTTGTCTATTATCATGGCTGGTTTTTTTTTCATTTGTTTGGGGAGGAGGGGTATATTATTCATACTCCTGGTTCATTTATCCGGACGCCAATCAGTTAGTCTCAATGTGAACCTCACAATCCTGAGCACCAAAGAGAGTTTTACCACATTTATGAAGCTGACAATAGATAGATGAGTTTACCCTTAATCAAGTGATCATTCGTGGACTCGAAGATAATTATGGGGCCCTTTTAACTCTTTCAGCGCCAAAGGCAATATTCAGGTGTTTGCAAACAATACTGATTCAGGCGATTCAGCTCGTAACGAGCTGTCTCACCTGAAATCAGCATTGTTTGCCTTTTAGTTATCAAAATAGTCCAAAGTTTTATTACATGAGAAGTGGAGACGCCCGATTTTGATCATGGAGGAGTCTACTTTAAACAATTCGGCGCTGAAAGAGTTAAGATAGAGTAATGGCGCATCCACTGTACATGTAAATAGGGAAAAAGTACACACGGTACAGCCGTGTACTACGGAGGTACATCCTGTACAACGGTGTATTACACGACGTCAGTATTTATTCGTACGGTGATCATTATGTAATGCGTTCTTGTTGATAGTGCTGAATCAATGGGCTATACATGTGAAATTGTAAAATATCCAAACATACTTACCCAAAAGTTCAATCGATTTTTCCTTTATTACAGTAAATAAGGGATATGTGTAAAATACGTGTAAATATCCCAATCACTGCTGTTCCCCCACTTACACACAAATATATTAAAAAACGAACACGACTTCATGTGGCACTATTTATGAAGATTTGCAGGAATTGCGTCCCTTTCCCAGGCTTTCGATTAAGTCAAAAATCGATAATTGAGTTGTGGCCCTTCGGTTACGCTCCTATATTTGTATTTATCGATTATTTGTAACAGATTTAATGACGTATTCGATTTCATACTAAGCCCGCAGGTGATCTTAACATTACTCTGCTCGATTTCTGTATATCGATTATTTGCAAACATTTATTTGTCGGACAAGACTCTGGCTAATCAGTCTTTAACACTTGGTAATTGGTAACGGCGGTTTTTATATACTGTCATAATAACATATTACTTAAATCTCTTTGTTGTAAAAACAATTGTCATTATCAAGACACATGAAAATGGACACTTCAAATTCACAGGTGACAAGTTGTTTAATTAGTCATTGCTTTAATTTATTTTTTTCCATGCACTGTTAAATTGTTCTTTTCCTAATACGTTTTGTAATCATATTAGGTCTTTGAATATATAAAAGCTGGAACAAGTTCATTTTCGCATTCGCACCCCACCCACCTATCTACATACACGACATTAGTAAGCGATCAAAATAGATCTAGTCATTACCAGATACAGTCGAGCCTCGTTAAATCGGACGCCGTTAATCCGGAAAATTCGCGATCCGGACATAAAATTCATTTTTACATTTTTAGGCGTTTTCTGCATTTTTAAATGAAAATGGAAGTATCAAGACATAAACATATTTGTTTGAAATTTGTATGACTAAAAAGAATTAAAAATAGACTCTCCGATTATAACTTATAAAATTTCCTTAGAAAATAGGAAATAGGGTAAAAATGGACTTAAAAATAAAAAAATCGCGATTTTCCAATAATTTACATGGAATAAAGAAGGAATGCATGTTGTCTATTAAAATCAAAAATGGAAGTATCAGGCAGTTAATCTATTTTTTATATCTTTACATTAAATGAAAGCAGACATATTGACCTTATAGAAAAAAACTTAAAACTTGTGTCAATGATGCATAACAATATGCAGATCGGAAGCAATATGCCTTTAGGGAATTAAATGACACATTTAAAATTGTCAAGGACGAAATAATTTTGTACGAGAGACCCGATTCTTTCTTATTCGCAGAGGTGTCGTTCTTGAAACTCTCTTTATAGGCAGAGAGTGTTCGTTCAAAGTCATTTTTCCATTAAAACCAGTTTTATCTCGGTTTGTTCCTTCATTTGTTTCGAACATTTAAACATTTTAAATCACCTATAATTTACTATTTGTAAGTGAGTGTAAAGAGCGGCTCTCTGCAAAGGAGATTGATCTACGCGGTTGGTATTCGCGAGTCACGCAGGTGCGCGTAAGTAAACAAATTAGACTGCGACGTAAAGGTTTGTAGTTATCGCCTTTTGATTACATGTAGTATATGGTCAAAGGGAAGCATTTCATTTTACATAGGCGACCATTGTAGCGTTATGGGTTATGGTTCTTTCCCAACACATCAAGGAAGCCACAAACCTGTATTTAATCAAAGTCCATTCTTATATCTACCATTACAGCACCAGAAACTCAGGGCTCATCCTACCATTTTTTTTTAGCTATGACGTCAAATGATAGGTCACCCTTATCCCGCACTGAATTTCACTTTAAATTTCAGGAAATACAGGATGTTCTAAAAAATACTCTGAAGGTGTCAATACAATCAAAAGCAAACCAGGGTTTGGTTACAAATCACTCACAGGATAATATAGTTTTCAAAAAAAGCATTCAACGTTCAGCAAAATCATTATTGTCCAATGGGTGACAATTTCAGTCTTACATATTCATCTGAAATCCCCTGGACAAAATTGTCTTCCCGGCAAGCCGATCCGATTTACCTCCCTTTGACCATATAGTGTAAAATAAAGTATACCAGTCTAGCTAATAGGGACTGTTTTGTCTTCGTAAATAAAACAAAAAAACATAAATGCGAGTCAAAATAAAGAAACTGCAAATACCTAAAACATCGGAATATTTATTTCATTTTAGATGTGTCATTACTTAGTTTTTTTAAACAAACACAATTGTAATATGTTCATGACATCTAAATGTGTTTCTTTCTAATAATAATCCCCCCTCCCATGTGATTTCAGAAAATCTGTTAAAAATAGAAGTCGCGGGCTTCTGCCCGGCGACTAATAACATTCGTGGTCATTCAATACAAAATTTTATTAAACTCGTTTTCTAAAATTGCTAAAAACTCGTTTAATAAAATGTCGTATTGAATGACCACGAATGTAATATCCGCTATGTATTTGTATTGATCCGTTTTACATAACCGTTTACCCTATACGCTATTTCAAATGTCGTCTGCTTTTAAAACATTGAAAGGGGAAACTCATTAAAATCGAAAAGTTTAAGTATTTTTTGATACAAAAATGAAAACAATGTAGGAATACATTAGTTGCTTCCAGCAATTTTATTGTTTCCAATGATGTTAGTGGTTTTTTAATGTCATCTGCTGCTGTGAAACAAGAAAGGATTCAATACTAACCCTTTACTATGAAGGCGTTAGTTTAGGCGTGTCTGCAGCAGACGGCTTTTGAAGATATTTTGTTAAATGAATAATTGCTCATTCTGAGAATCTCTTCTTTTCCCCACAGTAGCCTCTACTCCGACCTACACCAATAATTTTATTTATCCGGATTTCTTTTCCTGGTTTTACCCCAAATGTTTTGAATTTAGAAGAATCTAAATTTAGTATATATCGGATAATGAACTAACGCGAAGTAAATATCGTAACAAAACTAATTTCATCCGCGTGACCCGACCCTTTTACCCCTCACCCATATAAAGACGCGGTCTGGTGCCTAGATGCAGCAGACGATTGTTTAAAACATTGCAGCAACGGAAGAAATTGCTTTTTCCAAATCTATATATTGTTTAACCCTTTCCCACTTTCAACACATATGCAGCAGACGAGTTTCAAAACAACAGGCCACAAATATGGAAAATCTCTGCAAATGATAGTTAAATTATTGAACTGGTTTAAAACATTGTGGTAAAATGAGTAATTGGTTTTTAACCGGTTTTAAATGTTTATATGTTGACTATGTTAAACGACATCGGGCTGCAATACAATTGATACAAACAACAGAATATGCGTGGTGACTTATATATATATATATATATATATATGAATACGCTTTTATACTCATATGTGTTGGGTAATTAATAAATGATTAGTATGTCTAAACGTGTGG
>JASEVX010001709.1:0-11064 GCA_031761405.1 Serripes groenlandicus
TACTTTATGGCAACTGCAGGTTTGTGCTTCAATTTGATAAGTTATCAGTTAGTATAGCTGTATTGTCTGACTGTTATCACCTAATATAGCTATTATGCGTGTAAGTTATCAGGAAGTTATAGTGCTTTTTCTGAAAGTTATTAGGTCTGGCTGGTATAACAAATATATATTATCATTTATATAAGAATGTATATGTCTGTTTCATGTTGAATATAGTGGCACAGAGGTAGAGCGTCTGCCTCTTGTACCAAAGGTCCCGGGTTCGATTCCCATGATGAGCAGGTTCTGTCTTTGGGATTTTCCACAAAAACGTTTGTGTATCTGCCCGTTTACGTGATTAGCACAATGTATATCTGTCTTTTTACTGATAGCTATAGTGTCTGATTTTACTGATAGCTAGTATGTCTCTCGGTCTGCTTATGGACATTGATCGTGTGTGTCTGTTTAACTGATAGCTAGTGTGTTTCTCTGTTTGCTTATTGACATTGATCTTGTATGTCTGTTTAACTGATAGCTAGTTTGTTTCTCTGTCTGCTTATTGACATTGATAATGTATGTCTGTTTAACAGATAGCTAGTGTGTTTCTCTGTCTGCTTATTGACATTGAGATGACTGCTCTACTGATAACTTGTTTGTTTTTCTGTCTGTTTATTGACATTGATCTTGTATGTCTGCTTTACTCATAGCTAGTATGTCTCTCTGTCTGCTTATTGCCATTGATCTTTAGAATATGTATGCTTTACTGATAGCTAGTGTGTTTCTCTGTCTGTTTATTGACATTGATATTGTATGTCTGTTTAACTGAAAGCTAGTGTGTTTCTCTGTCTGTTTATTGACATTGATATTGTGTGTCTGTTTAACTGATAGCTATTGTGTTTCTCTGTCTGCTTATTGACATTGATCTTGTATGACTGCTTTACTGATAGCTAGTTTGTTTTTCTGTCTGTTTATTGACATTGATATTGTATGTCTGTTTAACTGATAGCTAGTTTGTTTCTCTGTCTGTTTATTGACATTGATCTTGTATGACTGCTTTACTGATTGCTTTACTGATAGCTAGTTTGTTTTTCTGTCTGTTTATTGACATTGATATTGTATGTCTGCTTTACTGATAGCTAGTATGTCTCTCTGTCTGCTTATTGACATTGATATTGTATGTCTGCTTTACTGATAGCTAGTATGTCTCTCTGTCTGCTTATTGACATTGATATTGTATGTCTGCTTTACGTATAGCTAGTGTGTCTTACTGTCTATTTATTGAAATTGATCTTGTACGTCTGCTTTACTGATAGCTAGTATGTCTCTCTGTCTGCTTATTGACATTGATCTTAGGTATCTGCTTTACTTAAATCTAGCATATCTCTCTGTCTGCTTATTGTCATTGATCTTGATGTCTGTTTAACTGATAGCTAGTTTGTTTCTCTTGTCTGTTTACTGACATTGAGCTTGTATGACTGATTTACTGATAGCTAGTTTGTTTTTCTGTTTGTTTATTGACATTGATCTTGTATGTCTGTTTAACTGATAGTTAGTTTGTTTCTCTGTCTGTTTACTGACATTGAGCTTGTATGACTGCTTTACTGATAGCTAGTTTGTTTTTCTGTCTGTTTATTGACATTGTTCTTGTATGTATGTTTAACTGATAGCTAGTGTGTTTTTCTGTCTGCTTATTGACATTGATATTGTATGTCTGCTTTACTGATAGCTAGTATGTCTCCCCGTCTGCTTATCGACATTGATCATGTATGTCAGTTTAACTGATAGCTAGTTTGTTTCTCTGTCTGCTTATTCACATTGATATTGTGTCTGTTTAACGGATAGCTAGTTTGTTTCTCTGTCTACTTATTGACATTGATCTTATAGGTATGCTTCTTTACTGATAACTAGTTTTTCTCTCTGTCTGTTTGACAGTGTGTGTCTGCTTTACTGAAAGCTAGTATATCTCTATGTCTGCTTATTGACATTGATCATGTATTTCTGCTTTACTGATAGCTAATTATGCCTATAAGCAAGTTACTCGTGAAAGCTTTTGAGTCTTTGTGTAGTTTACGGATAGTTATTATCCATGTATATGCTTTAATATCTATATTATCCAATATCACTGAAAGCTTTCACGTCGGTCTATGTACGTGAATCTATAATGTCACTCTCTACGTCTGTATTACTGATATATATTACGACTTTCTTCATGCTGGGTTAGAAGTTATTATGTGAAATAACCTATGTGTTTTACTTGTATCTATAATATATGTATGTGTATACCAGCCTATACGTATTACTTGTTTCTATATATCATATATATACATGTATATGACTTTGTTTGTCAGTCTGTGTGCTATAATACAGAAGTATCGTGTTCATACGTACATGTCGAATTTACTTACAACTAAGTCTATGTGACACTATGTTTGGTGCGATTCTAACTGATATAAACTTAACGTTGTTATGTCTGTTATCACAACTATTTAGCTACAACAATTATGCAGGCAAGCCTTGACCTTCACACTGTGCGCACCATGCTATCTTCAGCCGACAACAACAACAACCGCGAAAACACGATACGAGTTATTTCTGCTTTTCTGACAACCAGGGGCGTAGCTTTGCAATAATCAATGTGTAGGCCGTCTCGTGAGAAAATTAACAGTGTGGACTCTGCGTAAAGTATCGACCCGGATCAGCCTAAGCATGCCACACAGGCCTACCCGGATAAACACTTTTCGCCTCCTGTTGATTTTCTGTTTCAGGAATAACTACTCTATACATCTATCCCCCTAAGACGGAATGTGTCGGCCGGATCAGTCTGCGCGGACAGTGCATGTTGATCTGGTCGATACATTACGCATATGTCTATCGCCTCAGCTACATTTTGGTGCATTTTGAGAAAGAATGCGTAGGCACGTGCCTACAGTGCCTAAAGGGAGCTACGCCCGTGACAACCATAATATTAACTTTTCAGATTATACACTTCTCCCACCCAGATTATTGCAAAGCAGAGTAAGCAGAAATCTGTGTGTGTGTGTGTGTGTGTGTGTGTGATAAAACAATTATATCTATTCAACAGGAATGCGTATTGTACCAATCGAAGACACTGTCGCAATATTAAACAAGATAGAAGCGGTTCTGAGTGACAAAACAACGAATCCGTTTGCATACAAATCAGGAGATGTTCGGATTTTATCGGGAGAAGAGGAAGGAGTTTACGCATGGGTTGCCTTGAATTATCTACGTAATGCATTTTGGTCGAACGGGTAAATATATTTAACCATACTCTCAGGAAACTAACCATAAGACATGTGCGACCAGAGTAGATACAGGTGCGTTCGCACAAGTTGATCTGACGTTGCACTCGACGTCATTGAAGGCCTCAAGAAATGACTGGCAAACAGTGTGCGTTCAAATCGATTAGATAACATGGAACAGATGTCCAGAAAGGAGGATTATACAGCTCTTTTACCCACAATATCTCTCATATCATCAAACCAAACCATATGATGTGAGTACTCGAAAGAATCGTCTCACTGAGACGATTCTTTTGAGTACCTACAATGTAGGGTTTGAGTATCAAATAAGGATTTTAAAATTCGAAATACCTCTCTTATCTAGAGCTCGAAATGCACTTGTCAATCATACGTACGGGTTGGTTTCCCTGAGGCACGGATCATTACTTTTGTTGTGCTTCTAGACCTGCGTGATAGTGGAACATCATTGATTGATGGATTGGTCAAGAGTTTATCTTCAATCACATCACGTTGGTCAGTTTACCTACCCGTCCTTTAGTTTAAACCAAAATTAAGTATAGAATGTGTTATTGTAAAACTATATCTATGAAATTTATAATTGCTGTTCTTTTTCCTCTTTTTGTCTCTGAACTTGTCAACAGGAAATACAAAGTGTTCATATCTTTTGTTTATCGATTATGATGTTAAATGTTATGTAAATATGTTTTGTATATAACAAGATACATTTATATATAGGCTAACCCGGGCCGAAACATTCCGTCTCAGGGGGATATGGGTATAGAGTAATGACTCATGAAACAGAAAATCCACAGTAGGCAAAAAGTGCCTGTCCGGGTTAGCTTGTGCGGCATGCTTAGGCTGATCCGGGTCGATACTTCTCGCAGAGTCCAAAATGCAGCTGCGGCGATAGACATCTGCGTAATGTATCGACCAGATCAGCCTGCGCTGTCCGCGCAGACTGATCCGGCCGACACATTCCGTCTTAGGGGGATAGAGGTATAGAGTAATGATTCATGAAACGGAAAATTCACAGTAGGCAAAAAGTGCCTGTCCGGGTTAGCTTGTGCGGCATGCTTAGGCTGATCCGGGTCGATACTTCTCGCAGAGTCCAAAATGCAGCTGCGGCGATAGACATCTGCGTTATGTATCGACCAGATCAGCCTGCGCTGTCCGCGCAGACTGATCCGGCCGACACATTCCGTCTTAGGGGGATAGAGGTATAGAGTAATGATTCATGAAACGGAAAATCCACAGGAGGTGAATAGTGTCTGTCCGGGTTAGCCTGCGCGGCATGCTTAGGCTGATCCGGGTCGATACTTCTCGCAGAGTTCACAATGTTGGTTTTCTCGTGTGATGGCTCATATACGATAATAAAACTAGGTTCTGTTAATTGAGTGGTGCTCTGTGAAAACTAACTTGATGAGTATCATTACACGTGTAGAATAAAATATACTTGCCTGCGCAATCCAAATAAATGCTGATATATGTAAGTTTCTTGAAACTGGTTGCGCCGGCTGATTTTAATCTACACTGACAGCAAACGGGTCCCGGTTGGTTTTAGCAAGGCGACGATTTTCTATTCATGATGTCCGCGGCCTTAATCGAGTATACGAAGAGTTCTGATGTTTGATACTCCTTTCTTTTAATTAAGTATATATAAAGAAACAAAAGCCAAGTTGTGTGGGGGTGATGAAGAAAATTCAGAACTTTGTCAGTTCGTGAACACCAAGAGCAGTTACATTTCTTCGCGGATTTGTCTCTCTTAAAACTGCCAGTTTTGATGATCAAGTACATGAACATTGAGAAATAGATATCGACTCCATATCAAGTCATTTAATCATCTTCTATCTCTTTTCAGTAGTACGAAATTAGCTGGCGTGTTAGAAATGGGCGGTGGATCAACTCAGATTGCTTTCCTGCCCACGTCGTCCGTGCTTGAGAACGCCTATCCAGCCAATATAGCGGGCGATTCGCACATACTTTATGCTCACAGTTACTTATTCTATGGTCAAAACTACCTGCCAGATCGTATCAACGCGTATTTAGCCTATAATGACACCCAACAGACGTTAGAAAACCCGTGCTTACTTAGAGGAGGTAATGACATAAAGTCTGGTACCCGGCGTATTATAAATAATAAGAACGTCTGGCATGAACCAGCAATGGCGACTTGAATGGTCCAACTAGCCAATATATCCCAAGCGCATATATTTGTTGGTTTGATTTATTGGATTTTAATGCCGTTTTCAACATTAGTTCAGTTATATAATGACGAAAATTCATTTATTTATAATCCCTGGGTAAATAAACAAGTACTAGGCTAGGAATTTGTGCCCTGCTCAAGGATACTCCACCGTGACAGCCGCGACTGGAGTAACGCATGTATTTACACGTTTAGGCTAAAACCAAATCGAATTGCCAGTCCAAAAAAAGCTTGTCTCTATATAGCCTTTTTCCAAGGGGCGCCGCCATTATTTGCGTTTGCCTGACCTTATAAATGGTATGGGGCAGGTAACCCAAGTGAAGCTAATGAAAAGCATTGTCCAATGGGATCTGCAGATTGCAGATAATCCGGGCCGACACATTCCGTTTCAGGGTGATAGAGGTTTAGAGTTATGATTCATTCCTGAAACAGAAAATCCCCGGAAGGCAAAATGTTTATGTCCGGGTTAGCCTGCACGGCATGCTTAGGCTGATCCGGGTCGATACTTTATGAAAAGTCCACACTGTTGGTTTCAAATACCGACGTAGAAACTATGTTGTCAATCCTGCCACTATTTCGGTCAGGCAGCTTTAGATGTTTACGACAACGTTATAGCAAAATGTCCGATATGAATTTAGTCAAATGAGCAATACCCCAAATGGGCACAACCCTACACAACAAAAGCCTAACGCTCAAAATAGTGTTTCGCATGTACCAGAGGTATAGATAAGGAGAAGTACACTGGTGTTTACCCATCGATATATCTTATGACTCAACCAAACCCTATGTTGTTGGTACTAAAAAGAATCCTCTCACTGAGACGATTCTTTTGAGTACCCACAACATAGGGTTTGAGGGTCATTTAAGGATTTGGGGATCTACTTAGCACCAGTCATCTATGAAGAAAGTACAACGCAAATGAGAATACAATGGCTGACAGCCGATTCTGAATGTCAATGTTGTATTGGCTATATTATTGCAAAGAACGTTCCTTTCAGTAATAGAGTGACTGATCTCTGGCGTAACCCGGATGGTGCAAAAATCGTCGAACGTCAGGAAAGGTGATATCCCGCCGAATATCACATTTCCTGACCTTCGACGAGTTCTAATAGACTACTCTATAAATAGAAAAATAAGCTGCTAACAATTTAAACGTTGTATGCACAATTTTGCATGCTATTCTTTGTCTACATTGTTTAAGTAGAGTGTAACAGGACACATTAGTGTTGTTGTTTAGATTAGAGCGTGACAGCACACGTGACTGTTGTTATTTAAATAAGAGCGTAGAAGGATGCGTGAGTGTTGTAATTTAAATTAGAGCATAACAGCACACTTGAGTGGTTTATTCGAGCTTAACATGAACCTGTGAGTGTTGCTGTTAAAAGTAGAGTGTAACAGGACACATGAGTGTTGTTGTTTAAATTAGAGCATAACAGCACACGTTAGTCTTGTTATTTGAATAAGAGCGTAACTGGATACGTTAGAATTGTAATTTAAAGTAAAGCGTAACAGGACACGTGAGTGTTGTCTTTTAAATTAGAGCGTAATAGGATACGTTAGAATTGTAATTTAAAGTAGAGTGTAACAGGACACGTGAGTGTTGTCTTTTAAAGTAGAGCGTAACAGGACACATGAGTGTTGTCTTTTAAATTAGAGCGTAACAGGATACGTTAGCATTGTAATTTAAAGTAGAGCGTAACAGGACACGTGAGTGTTGTCTTTTAAATAAGAGCGTAACAGGATACGTTAAAATTGTAATTTAAAGTAGAGTGTAACAGGACACGTGAGTGTTGTCTTTTAAAGTAGATCGTAACAGGACACGTCAGTTTTGTTGTTTAAAGTAGAACGTAACAGGACACATGAGTGTTGTTTTTTAAAGTAGAGCGTAACAGGACACGTGAGTGTTGTTGTTTTGAGTAGATTGTAACAAACAGCACACGTGAGTGTTGTTATCTAAATAAGAGCGTAAGAGGATACGTCAGATTTGTTATTTACATTAGACCGTAACAGGGTGCGTGAGTAATGTTATTTAAAATAGAGCGTAACAGGATACGTGAGTGTTGTTGTTTAAAGTAGAGCGTAACAGAATACGTGAGTGTTGTTATTTAAATTAGAGCGTAACGTATGATGCGTGAGTGATGTTATTTAAAGTAGAGCGTAACAGGATACGTGAGTGTTGTTGTTTGAAGTAGAATGTAACAGCACATGTGAGTGTTGTTATTTAAATTAGAGCGTAACATTATGCGTGAGTGTTGCTATTTAAATTAGAGCGTAACTTAGATGCGTGAGTGATATTATTTAAATTAGAGCGTGAGCGTAATAGGATGTGCGAGTGTTGAGAAAAGTCACGCACAACAAGTTAAGGAGTAATATCCTAAACAGAATGTGCGGAAATGTAATCTCCGAGTATCCGCATGTCGCTTATTCTTCCCTATAACATTTAAACTTCACAATACAGACACTACCAACTTCACAGACATCAATGGAAATACAAGAGAAGTAACGGGAACCAGTAATCCAAAGGGATGCCGTGGGTTAATTGACACCTTTTTACGGGGGCCCAGCGATTCCATTAGCGGCATAGACTGGTGCCAGCCCAAACCGTGTGCAATAGGTCAGGTCTACCAAACTCCCGTCGGAAACAAGGACTTTTATGCCATTTCATCGTTTGTTTTCGCCCCGAAAATCCTAAACGCCGTTGACAAACATGACGTCCTTAACATCACGCTGCTCGACTTTAACGCTGAGAAATTCTGTACAAAGGTAAGTTTCTTTACTCATCATAGGCGAACATAGACAATAGGAAATTAACTGGTATTACCCCCCAACTAAACCCTATGCTGTGTATACTCAAAATAATCGTTTCACTGTCTTGCTTTTTTTTAACATCCACAACATTTAGGGTTTTAAAGCCAACTAAAGAGTTGAAAACATGAACTAATCAATGTCTAGAGCTCTACTGAATGCGTCCATTTTACAAGCAATCAATCGGTCTCGTTAACCATTTCCCACATGCAGACGGATCTCCAGCAGCCGACTGTTAACATAATTGTGAGAAATTCCTTCTTTTGCCACACTATTTTTCAATTGTATTCAATAATAACAGTTTAAATTTAGGAGTTTTGCCATATGTGTGCAGTCGTCTGCTGTTAATGTGTTGTATGTGGGTAAGGGATTACGGCTGTGTTAACCCTTTTCCCTCATATAGACGCTTTTTGACGCCTCTGCAGCAGACAGCTTTTTGAAACATAGTGACAAAAGAAGAAATTGCACAAAACGTGCAATTTCTCCTTTTGCCACAATGTTTTCCACTTTTTGTCATATGGTTATCCATCCATCATAATTATGGAGATTTTCTATGTTTTGACAAAATATGTTCGAAGTCGTCTGCTGCAGAATTGTCGTATGAGGGAAAGGGTTAACTATTATTCTCTTGTTTTAGAGAGGACAAATTGAAAGTAATCCAAACAATAATCAATTTAGTATTTCTACATAAAGCTCGCAGCGGACGGGCTTAGTTACACGACACGCTTATACACATAACGACCTGGCACGCTAACAAAAACTTTTTTTTTCATATATAGTCCTCAACTCTATATATAATAGATAATTCATTTTATTAATCTAAATAGCGTGCCAGGCACCTATGCTTATATACACAAACAAAAAAACATACCTATATATTAGAATACGAACCGATTAGAGACTGACTAAGTCGGCTCATTATTATTTGAGCTCCATAAAGCGATCTGAAGTATAGCTGTTTTTGTGAGAACATCGAAGATAAAGGCGAACACGTACATCAGCATAGCCTAATACGAGCCTTCATTACAAGCCTTCGTGTAGTATAGACCTAGATTCTACGTTTGACAAAAACCTATTCGTAAAGCCCCCACTAACATCTTATCAAAGTTCGTTTAAGTGCATCGTCGGACACCCACGACTGTCGACTCCGCTGCGCTCCAAACATCACGTGGGTGTCTGACGATGATTTACGTGATGCCATATTATAGATGTTATCTTACACGTAGTATAGTCATGTATGCTACGTTTGACAAAAAAGCTATAAGTATAATCCCACTAACAACTTATCAATGTACGTTTACGCAGAGACATATAAACACATTATTATTATACTATATGGACCATATAGAGGCTATTTATAGTACCACGGAACTGGGTAGGATTCCCCAAATGTTCTCATACTAAATCATTACGGTCATTATTATTATAGCATATGGACAATATAGAGACTATTTGGAGTATCTTAACGAGGTATTGTGCGGGTTTTTTTCCATTGTTTTCTCAAATGAAAACTCGGACGCCTATGCTAGTACAAAGAATACTAGCTATCTATGCGCGAGTCTAGCAAGGTGGTGTTTTGATCACGTCAATGTGTCATTACTTGCAGGTACATGTACATCATTTAAGTGGAGCTGCATTTTTAGATGTTTGTCAAACGCTGCATCAAGAACTATACTTATTAGGTGCAGACGGCGCTCGAGTCTTCACTGATCGCACAGCCAAGACCCAAAATAGTTTGATGGCGACTCATATATATTTCAGAACCTTTCGGAGGCCGTTGCAGGAAGGAATTTCACGCATAAGTTCGCATCTTCCTACTGCCTGATGGGACTATATATACCAAGGCTACTGAGGGACTCGTACGGCTTTCAGTCAAACAATACCGTGTACGTCACATCGCAGATAGGAGACACAGATATAGGTAAAGATATCGAACAATTTACCAAATATTCCAAATCGTGCAAGTCATTGATCCATACTCAGATTAACAAGGGTTGGTTTAATGTCGTTTACAACATGATTTAAGATAAATTACATCGACCAATTCACACGTGTCTCTGAGGAACACATGTCGAGGGCTTGGCGTGAAATGGTTGTAACTAAAATTGGTATTTTGTTACCAAGGTTAATCACCTCGCCAGTCGCCATAAAGTCTTTAAAAGCGTTAAATCCTTTTTCTTGGTAAACAATGGAAATTTAGGTGCCATTGCTCGTTCTGAGCAATGGCACCTAAATTTGCATTGTTTACAAAGGGATCAAAATTGCTCCTAAACCAGGGTTTTTAAAATAGGTTTTTAGTTACAACCGTTTCACGCCAAGCCCTCGATATGTCGCTTGCATACTTAATTCCATGCGTTACCTGCTATCCTGCTAAAACAGCGACCGTGAGAAAAATATAACATCTGGAACAAAGTTAAAATCAATGTTGGAAAATGAAACACTTTTCGCTTTCTTTAATATGTCTAGTCTTCCTCGAAAAATAAAATTGCTTGAATCTGATTTTCTCAAGAGCTGAAGGGTCTAACAGCTTCACCGTCGAATATTAGCAACTTGGTGCACATTGCAGAAGATTCAGATAGTACTTGCATATCTATACAAATAAATTGATGACACATAGTGAGAATTTAAGCGGAAAAGAAGACATTGTTAATTTTGAGCATTTATCCCCTCTATCATGATTGTAAAAATGCATCTGCTATAGAGATGTTAAATGTGTATATCATGGAAAGAAGTTTAACCATGTCCCACATACAACAAAACTGCAGAAGACGATTATGAAAACATCTAGGCAAAATTATGGACAATATCTATAAATGA
>JASEVX010000171.1:0-414581 GCA_031761405.1 Serripes groenlandicus
CAAAGCAGGCAGCCTGGATGAAGGGTCAGATGTAAGAAAATAGTGCACAATTTATAACGATATCATTTCGATAACTTATTTATGATACCTTATTATGTCAGTAAGTTCAGTTTGATTTTTCTGAACCCTTTATCCCAGTAGCGAATTATGCCTTTTCCCAATGTCAAACCCTTTCCCACATACGACCGTTTTCTGACGCCTCTGCATCAGACGACATTTAAAACCATTGTGTCAACAGAAGAAATTGCTAATTCAGATTCTTCACATTTTCCGAGATATTTTCAAAGTCGTCTGCTTTAGAATTGTTGTATGTGGGAAAGGGTTAAACATTCGACACAAATATATTTTTTCTATTTACCACGTATTGAACTGTTTTCAAACGTCGCTCTTGTTTTGTTCAGTGAACAGTACACTTCTCTAGACTCATCGTAAATTGGAATACTTGATGCAGAGGACTAGATAAGGAGGAGTAAACAGATCTTGATTCCAATATATCTATATTAGCACTCATTAAAACCTATGTTGTGGGTACTCAAAAGAATCGACTCGCTGAGATGATTCTTTTGAGTACCCACAACATGTGGAAGAATTATTCCACCGGCACTTGCTATCAGGGATAATTTAACGATCTATACAACTTTTATTAATTAAGTTATCGCTTAGGTGCAAACGGCTCCACACAATTTTATTTTTCGAGAAAAAGATGATTTAAATAGTATTTTTTTTAAGTTGAATAAATGTTGTCAATATCATATAGACAAAAAACAAAATAAAAGTAATCGATGTATATCAAATATTATTATAGATATTTCTTAGTTGCAAACGGTCTCGGATGCGGCACTTCTTCATCTACAATGTAATTCTTATTTTATCAAAATAAATTTAGATCTAGATGGTCGTTTTTGATGATATATTTGTAACTTCATGGTTTTAAATGTATTCGTGATAGTTCGGAAATGCTCCCGATTCGATCCGAAGCTTTATGAGGCTAATAAAATAAATGTGTATCCCCAGGGGTCTTAATCCGAATTACCTTATACACGATTCCCAATGTTGAACAACTTAGTTGGATTTTGTATGAAGTCTTTGGATCTCAAAAAAAGAAACGTTCAAAACATTTAGTGACAGAAATTAATTTGGTGATTAAACATCACTGATAGGATTCTTTCGAATAGTATGTGTTTGTTTTTTCTGTTTTCTTTTTTTTGCTGTTTCTTTCTTTTGTGTAGGTTTTTTATCATTATTATCATTTTATAAAAAAATAATAATACAGTAAATGTAGTGACAGAAATTAATTTGGTACTTGACTTCTATTAAACATTTCTGTAAAGCTTCTTCAGCATAATTACGATTCCCCAACCTTTGGTTGGGAATCGTATTGTTTTTCTACTGTTTTGTATTATTACATCCTCAAAACAAAGTTTGGGGATATATTGTTTTTGCCCCGTTTCCTATTATTATTATTATATCCTGATATTGATTTTGCCCCGTTTCTTATTATATCCCCCAAACAAAGTTTGGGGATATGTTGTTTTTGTTATTTTTCATTTTCTTATTTTTTTTTCCATTTACCTTTGTCCGGTGATTTACTCGGAGATGCTTGAACCGATCTTAATGCAACTTTGCACAAAGATAGGCCACCACTCACAGATGTCCAATTGATTTTCGGAATTTTCAAAATGGTCGCCATTTCAAAATTTGCCGTTCAAAACCCTTAAAATTCTAGAAATGCTCTGATTTCGATGACATTTGGTTTTCAAGTAGATAAATCGAAATTTAATCGTCGCACACCACTTTCAATATAACCGCCCAAAAGGCGGGAAAATTGAATGTTTGCCGGTTTTGGGGATATATATGTGACTTGCTTGCAATCACAATCAGTACTTGTTATTATTATTATCGTATTGTTTTTCTACTGGTTTTTTCTTATTATTATATCCCCAACAACAAAGTTGGGGGATATGTTGTTTTTGCCCCGTTTCTTATTACTATATCCCCAACAACAAAGTTGGGGGATATATTGTTTTTGCCCTGTTTCTTATTATATCCCCAAAAATGAATTTTGGGGGATATATTGTTTTTGCCCCGTTTCTTATTATTATTATTACGATTCCCCAACTTGTTGGGAATCGTATTGTTTTGCTATTGTTTTTTATTATATCCCCAACAACAAAGTTAGGGGATATATTGTTTTTGCACCGTTTCTTATTATATCCCCAACAACAAAGTTGGGGGATATGTTGTTTTTGCCCTGTTTCTTATTATCATATCCCCAACAACAAAGTTGGGGGATATATTGTTTTTGCCATGTTTCTTATAATATCCCCAACAACAAAGTTGGGGGATATGTTGTTTTTGCCCTGTTTCTTCTTATTATTATATCCCCAAAAAAAAGTTTGGGGATTTATTGTTTTTTTACTCCGTTTCTTATTATTATATCCCCAACAACAAAGTTGGGGGATATGTTGTTTTTGCCCTGTTTCTTATTATTATATCCCCAACAACAAAGTTGGGGGATATGTTGTTGTTGCCCTGTTTCTTATTATTATATCCCCAAAATAAAGTTTGGGGATATATTGATTTTACTCTGTTTCTTATTATTATTATATCCCCAACAACAACGTTGGGGGATATATTGTTTTTGCACCGTTTCTTATTATTATTATATCCCCAACAACAAAGTTGGGCGATATATTGTTTTTGCACCGTTTCTTCTTATTATTATTATTATATCCCCAACAACAAAGTTGGGGGATATATTGTTTTTGCACCGTTTCTTCTTCTTCTTATTATTATATCCCCAAAAATGAATTTTGGAGGATATATTGTTTTTGCCCCGTTTCTTATTATTATATCCCCAACAACAAAGTTGGGGGATATGTTGTTTTTGCACCGTTTCTTATTATTATATCCCAACAACAAAGTTGGGGGATATGTTGTTTTTGCCCTGTTTCTTATTATTATTATTATATCCCCAACAACAAAGTTGGGGGATATATTGTTTTTGCACCTTTTTTTATTATTATTATTATATTCAAAAAAATGATTTTTTTATATCCCCAAAAATGAATTTTGGGGGATATATTGTTTTTGCCCCGTTTCTTATTATTATTATTATTATTATTATTATTACGATTCCCCAACTTGTTGGGAATCGTATTGTTTTTCTATTGTTTTTTCTTATTATTATTATTCTTTATTAATTTTTTTTCTCCTATCCAAATTCTTGTCCGAGCGATATCTTGTGAACGAATGGTCAGATATTATTGAAACTTGGAACATAGATATATGGCAATGTGAAGGTGGGACACGCTGGGACACTTTGTTGCAAAGTTATCTCCCCTTGTTCAATAAAATGGCAAGGGAATCGTTCGTAACTGTTGCAAAAGTTACAATCTCTAGTTATTATTATATCCCCAACAACAAAGTTGTGGGATATGTTGTTTTTGCCCTGTTCCTTATTATTATATCCCCAAAAATGAATTTTGGGGGATATATTGTTTTTGCCCCGTTTCTTATTATATCCCCAACAACACAGTTGGGGGATATGTTGTTTCTGCATCTTTTCTTATTATTATATCCCCAAAAATGAATTTTGGGGGATATATTGCTTTTGCACCGTTTCTTATTATTATATCCCCAAAAATGAATTTTGGGGGATATATTGTTTTTGCCCCGTTTCTTATCATTACGATTCCCCAACAAAGTTGGGAATCGTATTGTTTTTCTATTGTTTTTTATTACGATTCCCCAACAAAGTTGGGAATCGTATTGTTTTTCTATTGTTTTTTATTACGATTCCCGTAACAAAGTTGGGAATCGTATTGTTTTTCTATTGTTTATTATTATTTTTATTCAAAATGGCCGCCAAAACATAAATATGCTCTAATTTCGATGAAATTTGGTTTTCAAGTACATATAGGTGTGGCGAGTACATTTCCGATATCAAAATTTTATCCCGTGGTGGCCATTTTTTAATCAAAATGACCGACAAAACCTAAAAATGCTCCGATTTTGATGAAATTTGGTTTTCAAGTAAATATAGTTGTGGCGAGTTCATTCCCGGTATCGAAATTTTATTCCGTGGCGACAATTTCCCGGTTTTGGGGATATGATGTGACTTGCTTGCAATCACAACCAGTACTTGTTATTATTATTATTATATCCCCAACAACAAAGTTGGGGGATATGTTGTTTTTGCTCTGTTTCTTATTATATCCCCAACAACATAGTCGGGGGATATGTTATTTTTGCACCGTTTCTTATTATTAGGATTCCCCAACAGAGTTGGGGAACGTATTGTTTTCCTATTGTTTTATATATTTTTTTTTTTTATTTTTTTTTTTTCTCCTATCCAATTTTTGTCCAGAGCAGTACTCATAAACTACTTGATGGAATATATTGAAACTTGCAACATAGCTAGATGGCGATGTGAAGTTGTGCAGCTTGCAAAGTTATCTCCGCTTGGTCAATACAATGGCAAGGGAATCGTTCGTAACTGTTGCTACAGTTACAAATCTCTAGTTATTACGATTCCCCCAACTTGTTGGGGAATCGTAGTGTTTTTCTATTGTTTTTTATTATTATTATTATATCCCCAACAACAAAGTTGGGGGATATGTTGTTTTTGCACCGTTTCTTATTATTATATCCCCAAAACAAAGTTTGGGGATATATTGTTTTTACTCCGTTTCTTATTATATCCCCAAAACATAGTTTGGGGATATATTGATTTTACTCTGTTTCTTATTATTATATCCCCAAAACAAAGTTTGGGGATATATTGTTTTTACTCCGTTTCTTCTTATTATATCCCCAACAACAACGTTGGGGGATATGTTGTTTTTGCACCGTTTCTTATTATTACGATTCCCCAACAGCCCCAACAGAGTTGGGAATCGTATTGTTTTTCTATTGTTTTTTCTTCTTATTATTATTGTTTATTCTCTTTCTTCTATCCAAATTTTTGTGCAGAGCAATACTCATAAACTACTTGATGGAATTGATTGAAACTTGCAACATAGATAGATGGCAATGTGAAGTTGTGCTGTTTTCAAGAATGATAACTCTGAGCCACTTTTTTGCAAAGTTATCTCCCCTTTTTCAATATTTTAATCAATTTTTGTCCGAACGATATCTTGTGAACGAATGGTCAGATAATATTGAAACTTGGAACATAGATAGATGGCACTGTGCAGTTGTACAACATGCAAGAATTATAACTCTTGGCCACTTTTTTCAAAGTTATCTCCCCTTTTTCAATATTTTAATAATTGGGTGACTTGAGCTTGTATAACTCGATAACAAAAAGGGAAAGAGACTTGAAACTTAGTGCAAGTGTTCCCAATCAAGTGATACTACTTTCTCATGTGTATTTGAGCATGACCGAATACTCGCTTCTGATTGGTCGATTTTTCGGACTTGTATAACTCAAAAACGACAAGTGATAGAGACTTGAAACTTAGTACATGTGTTTCTAATCAAGTAGTACTACTCTCTCTAGTGTATTAGCGCATGACCAAATACTCGTTTCTGATTGGTCGATTTTTCGGAATTGTATAACTCAAAAACGACAAGTGATAGAGACTTGAAACTTAGTACATGTGTTTCTAATCAAGTGGTACTACTTTCTCAAGTGTATAAGCGCATGACCGAATACTCGTTTCTGATTGGTCAATTTTTCGGACTTGTATTACTCAAAAACGACAAGTGATAGAGACTTGAAACTTAGTACATGTGTTTCTAATCAAGTGGTATTACTTTTTCAAGTGTATTAGCGCATGACCGAATACTCGTTTCTGATTGGTCGATTTTTCGGAATTGTATAACTCAAAAACGACAAGTGATAGTGACTTGAAACTTAGTACATGTGTTCCTAATCAAGTAGTACTACTTTCGCAAGTGTATTAGCGCATGACCAAATACTCGTTTCTGTTTTCTCCCATTGTTAAATAAAATGGAAAGGGAATCGTTCGTAACTGTTACTACAGTTACAAATCTCTAGTTCTTCTTCTTATTATTATATCCCCAACAACAAAGTTGGGGGATATATTGTTTTTGCACCGTTTCTTATTATATCCCCAACAACAAAGTTGGGGGATATATTGTTTTTGCACCGTTTCTTATTATATCCCCAACAACAAAGTTGGGGGATATATTGTTTTTGCACCGTTTCTTATTATATCCCCAACAACAAAGTTGGGGGATATATTGTTTTTGCACGGTTTCTTATTATTATTATTATTTTTCTTCTTCTTTACCTCCAATTTGTCCGGAGTTTTTCTAGGAGATGTATGGCGGGATGTTTATGAAAATTGTCACAAACATAGGTTTCGGCCTGAAGTTGCGCAGGTGGGTTTTAGAATTTTCAAGATGGCCGCCATTTTCGAACGGGAAGCCGTCAAAAATCAAAAAATTTCAGTCCGTCATTTGTCCCGCCTAGTTCTCCTACAATGTATAACATATTGATGCCAAACTTAGTAGAAAGAATCGACACCACATGATATTGTGTGTGCCAAAACAGGAGGTAACTCCGTTGGTTTTTACCAGAGTTATGCCCATTTTTACACAACCGCCATCAAACATCAAGAAATTTCCGTCCGTATTGTCCGGCCTACTTCTCCTACACCGTATAAGATATTGATGCCAAACTTGGTAGAAATAATCAGCAGCACATGATATTGTGTGCGCCCCAAAAACAGGTAACTCCGTTCGTATTTCCCGGAGTTATGCCCCTTTTTATACTTAAAAAATCTTCGAAACCTCAACAAACCTTAAAATGCTCCGATTTCTATGAAATTTGGTTTTCAAGTACATATAGATGTGGCGAGTTCATTCCCGCTATCCAAATTTTATCCCGCGGCGGCCATTTTTTATTCAAAATGGCAGCCCAAACCTAAAAATGCTTCGATTTCGATGAAATTTGGTTTTCAAGTACATATAGGTGTGGCGAGTTCATTCCCGCTATCCAAATTTTATCCCGCGGTGGCCATTTTAAATTCAAAATGGCCGCCTAAAACTAAAAATGCACCGATTTCTATGAAATTTGGTTTTCAAGTACATATAGGTGTGGTGAGATCATTTCCGGTATCGAAATTTTATCCCGAGGCTGCCATTTTTTATTCAAAATGGCCGCGTTCAACTAAAAATCCTCCGATTTTGATGAAATTTGGTTTTCAAGTAGATATAGGTGTGGCGAGTTCATTTCCGATATAGATTTTTTATCCAGCGGTGTCGATTTTATATTCAAAATGGCCGCCTTATACTAAAAATGTTCAGATTTTCATGATATTTGGTTTTCAAGTAGATATAGGTCTGGCGAGTTCATTTCCGGCATCCAAATGTTATACCCCGGGGGCCATTTTTGTTTAAAAATGGCCGTTTAAACTTAAAAATGCTCAAATTTCAATGAAATTTATGTTTTCAAGTAAATGTAAATTTTATTCCGCTATGGCCATTTTTTATTCAAAATGGCCGCCAAAACCTAAAACCTTAAAATGCTCCGATTTTGATGAAATTTGGTTTTCAAGTACATATAGGTGTGGCGAGTTCATTCCCGCTATCCAAATTTTATCCCGCGGTGGCCATTTTAAATTCAAAATGGCCGCCTAAAACTAAAAATGCACCGATTTCTATGAAATTTGGTTTTCAAGTACATATAGGTGTGGTGAGATCATTTCCGGTATCGAAATTTTATCCCGAGGCTGCCATTTTTTATTCAAAATGGCCGCCTAAAACTAAAAATTCTCCAATTTCGATGTAATTTGGTTTTCAGGTAGATATGGGTGTGTCGAGTTCATTCGGGTTTCAAAATTTTATCCCGCGTCAGCCATTTTAGATTCAAAATGGCCGCCTTCAACTAAAAATCCTCTGATTTTGATGAAATTTGATTTTCAAGTAGATATAGGTGTGGCGAGTTCATTTCCGATATAGAATTTTTATCCCGCGGTGTCGATTTTATATTCAAAATGGCCGCGTTATACTAAAAATGTTCAGATTTTGATGATATTTGGTTTTCAAGTAGATATAGGTCTGGCGAGTTCATTTCCGGCATCCAAATTTTATCCCCCGGGGGCCATTTTTTATTTTAAAATGGCCGCTAAAACTTAAAAATTCTCAAATTTCAATGATTTATGTTTTCAAGTAAATGTAAATTTTATTCCGCTATGGACATTTTTTATTCAAAATGGCCGCCAAAACCTAAAACCTTAAAATGCTCCGATTTCGATGAAATTTGGTTTTCAAGTTGATATGGGTGTGGCGAGTTCATTTCCGGTATCAAATTTTTATCCCGTGGCGGCTATATTTTATTCAAAATGGCCACCGAAACCTAAAAATGCTCCGATTTTGATGAAATTTGGTTTTCAAGTAAATATAAGTGTGGCGAGTTCATTTACGGTATCAAAAATTTTATCCCGCGGTGGCCATATTTTATTCAAAATGGCTGCCGAAACCTAAAAATGCTTCGATTTCGATGAAAATTTAGTTTTCCGCTACAGAAAATTTTATCCAGGGCGGCCATTATTTATTCAAAATGGCCACAAATACAAAAAAATGCTCAGATTTCGATAAAATTTGGTTTTCAAGCAAATATAAATTTTATGCCGCCAAAACCTAAAAATGCTCCAATTTCGATGAAATTTTGCTTACAAGTAGATATAGGTGTGGCGAGTTCATTTCCGGTATCGAAATTTTGTTCCGTGGCGGCAATTTGCCGGTTGGGGATATATATGTGACTTGCTTGCAATCACAATCAGCACTTGTTATTATTATTATTTTTCTTCTTCTTTACCTCCAATTTGTCCGGAGTTTTTCTAGGAGATGTATGGCGGGATCTTTATGAAAATTGGCACAAACATAGGTTTCGGCCTGAAGTTGCGCAGGTGGGTTTTAGAATTTTTAAGATGGCCGCCATTTTCAAACGGGAAGCCGTCAAAAATCAAAAATTTCAGTCCGTCATTTGTCCGGCCTAGTTCTCTTACAATGTATAACATATTGATGCCAAACTTAGTAGAAAGAATCGACACCACCTTATATTGTGTGTGCCAAAACAGGAGGTAACTCCGTTCCTTTTTACCAGAGTTATGCTCATTTTTAGACAACCGCCATCAAACATCAAGAAATTTCTGTCCGTATTGTCCGGCCTACTTCTCCTACACTGTATAAGATATTGATGCCAAACTTGGTAGAAATAATCAGCAGCACATGATATTGTGTGCGCCCCAAAAACAGGTAACTCCGTTCGTATTTCCCGGATTTATGCCCCTTTTTATACTTAAAAAATCTTCGAAACCTCAACAAACCTTAAAATGCTCCGATTTCTATGAAATTTGGTTTTCAAGTAGATATAGGTGTGGCGACTTCATTTCCGGTATCCAACTTTTATCCCGCGGCGGCCATTTTTTATTCAAAATGGCAGCCCAAACCTAAAATGCTTCGATTTCGATGAAATTTGGTTTTCAAGTACATATAGGTGTGGCGAGTTCATTCCCGCTATCCAAATTTTATCCCGCGGTGGCCATTTTAAATTCAAAATGGCCGCCTAAAACTAAAAATGCACCGATTTCTATGAAATTTGGTTTTTAAGTACATATAGGTGTGGTGAGATCATTTCCGGTGTCGAAATTTTATCCCGAGGCTGCCATTTTTTATTCAAAATGGCCGCCTTCAACTAAAAATCCTCCGATTTTGATGAAATTTGGTTTTCAAGTAGATATAGGTGTGGCGAGTTCATTTCCGATATAGAATTTTTATCCAGCGGTGTCGATTTTATATTCAAAATGGCCGCCTTATACTAAAAATGTTCAGATTTTGATGATATTTGGTTTTCAAGCAGATATAGGTCTGGCGAGTTCATTTCCGGCATCCAAATTTTATCCCCCTGGGGCGATTTTTTTTTTAAAAAAAGCTTAAACTTAAAAATGCTCAAATTTCAATGAAATTTATGTTTTCAAGTAAATGTAAATTTTATTCCGCTATGGCCATTTTTTATTCAAAATGGCCGCCAAAACCTAAAACCTTAAAATGCTCCGATTTTGATGAAATTTGGTTTTCAAGTACATATAGGTGTGGCGAGTTCATTCCCGCTATCCAAATTTTATCCCGAGGTGGCCATTTTAAATTCAAAATGGCCGCCTAAAACTAAAAATGCACCGATTTCTATGAAATTTGGTTTTCAAGTACATATAGGTGTGGTGAGATCATTTCCGGTATCGAAATTTTATCGCGAGGCTGCCATTTTTTATTCAAAATGGCCGCCTAAAACTAAAAATTCTCAAATTTCGATGTAATTTGGTTTTCAGGTAGATATGGGTGTGTCGAGTTCATTCGGGTTTCAAAATTTTATCCCGCGGCAGCCATTTTAGATTCAAAATGGCCGCCTTCAACTAAAAATCCTCCAATTTTGATGAAATTTGGTTTTCAAGTAGATATAGGTGTGGCGAGTTAATTTCCGATATAGAATTTTTATCCCGTGGTGTCGATTTTATATTCAAAATGGCCGCCTTATACTAAAAATGTTCAGATTTTTATGATATTTGGTTTTGAAGTAGATATAGGTCTGGCGAGTTCATTTCCGGCATCCAAATTTTATCCCCCGGGGGCCATTTTTGTTTAAAAATGGCCGTTTAAACTTAAAAATGCTCAAATTTCAATGAAATTTATGTTTTCAAGTAAATGTAAATTTTATTCCGCTATGGCCATTTTTTATTCAAAATGGCCGCCAAAACATAAAACCTTAAAATGCTCCGATTTTGATGAAATTTGGTTTTCAAGTACATATATCTGTAGCGAGTTCACTCGCGGTATTCACATTTTATCACGCGGCGCCCATTTGTTATTCAAAATGGCCGCCTAAAACTAAAAATGCACCGATTTCTATGAAATTTGGTTTTCAAGTACATATAGGTGTGGTGAGATCATTACCGGTATCGAAATTTTATCCCGAGGCTGCCATTTTTTATTCAAAATGGCCACCTAAAACTAAAAATTCTCAAATTTCGATGTAATTTGGTTTTCAGGTAGATATGTGTGTGTCGAGTTCATTCGGGTTTCAAAATGTTATCTCGTTGCAGCCATTTTAGATTCAAAATGGCCGCCTTCAACTAAAAATCCTCTGATTTTTATGAAATTTGGTTTTCAACTATATATAGGTGTGGCGAGTTCATTTCCGATATCGAATTTTTATCCCACGGTGTCGATTTTATATTCAAAATGGCCGCCTTATACTAAAAATGTTCAGATTTTGATGATATTTGGTTTTCAAGTAGATATAGGTCTGGCGAGTTCATTTCCGGCATCCAAATGTTATCCCCCGGGAGCCATTTTTTATTAAATGGCCGCCAAAACCTTAAAATGCTCCAATTTCGATCAAATTTGGCTTTCAAGTAGATATAGGTGTGACGAGTTTATTTCCAGTATCGAAATTTTATCCTGTGGCGGCAATTTGCAAGTTGGGGATATATATGTTACTTGCTTGCAATCACAATCAGCACTTGTTATTTCTATTCTTCTTTACCCTGAACTTGTCCAGAGTTTTTCTAGGAGATGTATAAAGGGATCTTTATGAAAATTGCCACAAACATAGGTCTCGGTCTGAAGTTGTGCAGCTAGGTTTTAGAATTTTCAAGATGGCCGCCATTTTCAAAATGGCCGCCATCGAAAATCAAGAAACTTCCGTCCGTCAATTGTCCGGCCTACTCCTCCTACACCGTATAAGATATTGATGCCAAACCTAGTATAAATAATCGACACCCAATGATATTATGTGTGTCAAAAAGAAGAGGTAACTCTGTTAATTTTTCCCAGAGATATGCCCATTTATAGACATCCGCCGTCAAACATCAAGAAATTTCCGTCAGTATTGTTGGGCTACTCCTCCTACACCGTATAAGATATTGATGCCAAACTTGGTAGAAAAAATCACCATCACATAATATTGTGTGTGCCTAAAATCGAGGTAACTCCGTATCTATTTTCCACAGTTATGCCCCTTTTTAGACTTAACAAATGTTGTCCGGCCTACTCCTCCTATACCGTATCAGATATTGATGCGAAACTTAGTAGAAATAATCTCCAGCACATGATATTGTGTGCGCCGAAAAAAGAGGTAACTCCATATCTATAACTTAGTAGAAATAATCTCCAGCACATGATATTGTGTGCGCCGAAAAAAGAGGTAACTCCATATCTATTTCTCAGAGTTATGCCCCTTTTTAGACTTAAAAAATGTTGTTCAAAACCTCAACAAACCTTAAAATGCTCCGATTTCGATGAAATTTCGTTTTCAAGTAGATATATGTGTGGCGACTTCATTTCCGGTATCGAAATGTTGCCGATTGGGGATATATGTGACTTACTTGCAATCACAATCAGTACTTGTTATTATTATTTTCTTTTCCTTTCTTAGTCCTGAACTTGTCCGCCCGATTTCTCAGACATCGATGGTTCAATCTACATCAAACTTCACACATGAATAGATACTCACTCAAAGGGGTGCATCCAACTTTTTTTTTTTCAAAATGCCCGCCGTTTAAAAATGGCCGCCATTTCTTGATTTCAAGTTTCGATGGTGCGATCTCTATCAAACTTCACGCATGAATAGATACTCGCTCAAAGGGGTTCATCCAACTTTTTTTTTCACACATGAATAGATACTCACTCAAAGGGGTGCATCCAACTTTTTTTTTTCAAAATGGCCGCCGTTTCAAAATGGCCGCCATTTATTGATTTCAAGTTTCGATGGTGCGATTTCTATCAAACTTCACACATGAATAGATACTCACTCACAGGGGTGCATCGAACTTTTCAAAATGGCAGCCGTTTCAAAATGGCCGTCATATCTGATTTCAAGTTTTCCTTCAATATAAGTTTCCCTACCAAACTTCACACATGAATAAATACTCACTCAAAGGGGTGCATCCAACTTTTTTTTTCAAAATGGCCGCCGTTTCAAAATATTCGATATTTCTTGATTTCAAGATTTCCTTGAATATAAGTTTCAAAATGGCCACCGTTTCAAAAGAAATGGCAGTGGGTGACTTTTTGTTTTGGCTTGCCAACACCGTATTACTTGTTATTATGTTTTTGTTTTCTCTATGAAAGTTTGTAACAAATTCTTTCTACTTTTTTTGTGTTTTTCATCAGAACTAACTCTTAAAAGTAAGTAATATTTGTTTCAGTAATAATATTCCATTATTTCTGTTTGATCTTTTTTTTCTATCACAAAAGTATAAAGAAAATTTAGAAAATGGTTTAAATTTAGTATATGGTCTTTTAATATCAAGTTGTCTATTGCATATTATAATGGTTTATATTCAAATACAAATTTCCCTGTTCAGTTGAATGACCCTACCGAGCATCGAACCCGCGACTTTCTTTAAATTTTAATATTTAATTTTTAATTATAAGCGGTTTTTTTTGTCAGAAAATCATAGAATAAATATATGATTGCATGTAAATTTGGGCAAATAATGAATGGAGATCAAACAACTCGGAGTCAAATAATGTAATTACTTTAATATAATTTAATGTTTTGCAAACGGTAAAGAATCCATTGATAGTGGGATAGGTAAATAATGTAAACTTGGAATAGGCTAAATAACCTGACTGTATTCTCACCTTTGCCTTACCCCTCCGCATTAAGATTAAATAATATTTTGGAAATGTGGGCCAATCAGGAAGATACGGAAAACATTGTTTTTAAATATCCAAATTAAGATCGAAAGAATCAATTCATCAAATATGTTATCAAATGATAACTTTATAAAATATTATTCTATAGTAAGAATGGGGTTTTATCCAATGGGTAAAAATCCTAGGAGTGTATTATCCTATGGGGGTATTATCCTACTCTGAGGAGATGACTTTTGAAAACAGTTTCTGCTTTTGCAACACATTTTTAAACTCTATTCAATTATATTACTTTCATTTAGAGATATTTTTCATATTGTTGCCAAGATGTTTTCAATGTGGTCTGCTGCAGTCTTGTTGTATATATGAGAGAAAGGGTTAAAACACTATAATACCATACTATTTGTATGTTATGTGTATTTCAGAAATACCCATCAAGAAAACTTGCAGACCGAAATTTCAGGATAAACTCTTTTAAGAATGCACCATCGAAGCTCAAAACTGGACAGTTTTAACCAGAAGATTTAGCAGTACAAGAACTTTATTACACTGGTCTGTTTTTCTTTTACTCTAACAACAATGACTTTTAATACTTTTGCAGCAGACAACTTGTAAACATGAAAAACAATGTAATTGCTGAAAACGAAAAATTGTACTTTCTTCATTGTTATGCTTTAAAATCTAGAATGAAATATAATATTTTCTATCAATTGTTTAGTCAGCAGATAACTCTAAAATATAATGTCTGTAATTCAAGTAATGTAATGTAAATGTACAACCTCACTTTCTGATAGAGCATAAACTTATAAGCTTCTATAGGCCCATTTGATAGTGTAGACTTTATCATGTATAAACATCTGACAGGTGCAGATTGTTTCAAGGGACATATTTTAGATACAAAGAAGTCCTTTTATAAAACACAAGCTTTTCCGTAAAGATCCCTTCGTTCTTTAACATGCTCATTGTTAGGCAATTTTTCCTGGAAAGGATCAGTATTTTACCTGTATAGAGTTGAGGTGGAGACCCTTTAAAGCATCTCAGAAATTTCCAGAACTTGGACCAAAATTTAAACCCCTAACCTTTAGATAACAATTATGTTGTTGTTTTTTGGAGGAAATGAAGATAAGTTAGCATGCTACAGCTGTGAAGTTACTATGAAGAAGTGGGAAGCTAATGACGACCCTCTAATTGAACATATAAGATTACCCGTACGAAAACATTGTAGGTGGAATCCGCCTAAAAAAGGCGTTAAAATTGTACTACATTTAAAATGTCCTGCTAAAATAAGACGGACATGGAGTTTCTTTCAAATTTCGCCTAAGAGCTAGGTGGGTTTTGCCTTTAAGTCTTTAAACCCCATTGCTTTATTGTGTGCATGTGGGAAAGAGTTAAAAGTTAAAATATAGAGTGAAAATTGCCAGTTTCCAACAATTTCTCCTTTTCCTATGATATTTTCAATGGTCATGACCTGCAGCAGCAACACAAATTGACTGTATTTAAGGGCTTTAGGCAAAGGGTAATACATTTGAAATGCATTAAAATTCACAGTATGGTTACTAGTCATTTTAGAGGAATACATGTACATGCATCTTAATCCTTGACAAAAGTTAAGAGAGATTTTGTTTGAAGCTATAAGTTAGCTAGAGACGACAGAGAGTAAGTGATCCCAATATGTATTACTTTCAGCCTTCAGATCAGGACTGGTGATCTAAAAACAGATGGAAATGTGAAAATTATATAAGCATACATCCAGTTACTATGTCAGTGACCTATACAACTTCAACAATATCTGATCTATGGACATTTAATATGTTAATCTCTTTGTTATAATTTTGGCAAAAAAAAGCACCTCAACAATTGCTAAAATGTTTTCAGAATTAATTATTTCTCCAAGATTAATGGAATACCTTACTTGACCAAAGCAACTTGATTTTGTATCAAGAGTCAATTGTATTTCCATCAAAATTGGCACGGAAAAATGTTATCCGCAACATGATAAATAATTTTGATAAGTCCGTACTCAAAAGGAAAAATACGAAGTTATCCCCTCGTCAGTTGGATGCGTTATTTAAGAGTCACAGACCGTTTTATATGTGAACACTGCAATCTAAATACCCCTGGAATTTACAGAAGCTAGTTTATATACTATGTAAACTGTTCTCATTTGAAAAACCTCGTATCTGTCCTAAATGCACGCTATTGACGGAACGCCCGGTTGCGCATCTTATACTTGCACTGCATTTGCAACCACAGTATTAGGTATCATTTGTGGAAGTCAATCATTGTAGTTACAGGTATTGCAGTATTCAATGAACTAAAATCTCAATCCCCTGTTTCACAGGTCGTATATCTGTTAGGCGGACTGTCCCATTATGGTATAGACTCTCAAAACTCCGAAAAACTGTTGTCGGTAGTTGCTAGAGCTATGTATGAGATGGTATATGGACACGTAAAAACTATGTGATATGCTTTCCTTTATAGTTATGTTGTCTGCTTTTGTGGCTGTGACCTTTAAAAGCACAGACACGAGGTGTCTTTATCGAGAATGTACACATTTCTAGTGTAGTTATATTAACATTTATGTCAGACATACTACTCATTCATTTATTCATTACTTCACACAAAGCTACTTCATTCAATCGCGTATACCGTGTGAGTCACTCATCCACCCACGATCCAACCAATCCACGTATATCAATCCACCAACTTATCCATCCAGCCACCTATCTACCTCTCCATCCAGCCGTCCATCTACAAATCGATCCACGTATCCATCCAGATATCCATCCATCCACTTATCCAGCCATCCATTTATCCATGCATTCACTTATCCATCCATTCACCCATTCCCATATATCCATCCATTCATCTGTAGTGTGAATTCTCGGCAATTCGTTCGACGAGAATTCCAATCCTGCATTACTTATTCATATTATTTCTGGAAAGCGGACTATATCATATATCTAGTCGTGTAATCAAACATATGTATCTTGTAGTCGAACCGTTTTCTTTGAATGTGTGTGTATGTCTGACTAAAGTATGTGTAATATGTAATTGTAAGTATGATTATCCATCCTCATTGTTATGTTCATGTTTTTTTTGTTTTGATATGTGATGTATGTATATAGTTACTTTCTTATGTTGTTTGGACCTTTCTCCTCATCTAGACGACTTTTGACCCATCAGCAATAGTAGGCATTTTCAAGCATTGTGACAAAAGGTGAAATTGCTCGTAGTGAACAATTTCGCCATAATCACAATGTTTTCAACGCTGTCTTAAGATATACCCGGTAGTTTTCGTAAATGATGTATTCTTATCTATACGTCCTTAAAGTATCCATCAATCTGCAAAGTTTTTTCTCGTCATCTTGTCTCGGAGGGAGCTCAAATTCGTCATATTACTTCTGGAATGGGGGTTATATTATATTTAGGCCTGCAATCAGAAACATTTTCTTTTCAATAGAAAAATTATTACTGTTGTTGTGTATCTCCTTTAAACAAAAGCGCTTTCATCTATATTCAATAAGTATACTTTTAGTTAGTGTTTGAAATATAAAAATCTTATTAACTCTGTAGACGCCGCTGTATTAGCTACATCAGCTTGACATTTTGTCAGAATGTTTGTCTTTAAGATATCTAGGTCGTGTTTGAATATGTGTCATATTGGGTCAGACACTAGGTCACTAGGCCAAATTGAAGGAAAATCTTGTTAACTCTTTTTGCTACAGCAGCTTGACATTTGATGAGAATATTTATATAAATGATATCTAAACCAAGTGAAAATATTGTTCAAACTCCAGAGGCCACATTTTTACTTTGAGCAAGTTAAAACTTTGTCAGAATGTTGTCTTGATGATATCTAGTCCATGTTTTAATATGGGTCATACAAGGTAAAAGAAAACGGATCACTAGGCCAATGAAGGAAAATCTTGTTAACACAGTGGAGGTTGCATTCAGAATAATTGTCTTGATGTGTTTTACATTGCAGTACATTGTATAATTAAGGTGAGCGAACTAGGGCCATCATGGCCATCTTGTTTAATACATGTGTGTCTGGTCTGGCAATTTCAGTCTTAATTCCCTCTCAAGTTTGTTAAATTAATGTGCAGTGTATGTCATGCTACATTTCTTGTTTGTTTTATTTGGGATCTATACCATTTTCAACAGGATTTTCAGTTACATTATGGCAGCAGTTCACTAACGCATGATCCCTGGGTAAACAATTAAAAGTACATGTAAAAGGCTAGGAAAATGCTTTGTCCAAGGGCACTCCACCATGACCGCTGCTACTTGAGATTGGACGTGGGATCCCAGATGCTAACCACTCAGTCCTGGTCTAACCACTCAGTCCTGGTGGACTCCGCAAAGCTACAATTCTTGAGTTTTTTTAGAAAATATATGTAGGTCTGTATAGGATGAAAGTGGACAGTGAAGACTGTTGGTATGTACAGATTAACCTGAGTTATCACTAGCAGATGCAATAAGAAAGTTGAAACTGGAGCAAGACTATAGAACTGCTGGTAGAATAATGCACACACATACATTTGGCTTAAACACTTTCCCGCATATAGACATTTTCTGACACTTCTGTAGCAGATGACGTTTGAAAACATTGTGACAAAAGGTGAAATAGCTTATGATAGTCAATTGATCCTTTTGTAACGATGGTTTCAAATTGATTCAATTATTATACTTTCATTTACAGATATTTCTCCATATTTTTCCAAGATGTTTTCAAAGTTGTCTGCTGCTGATTTGTTGTATGTGGGATAGGGTTAAAGGTTGAATATAACTAAATGTTTTACCCTTTCCCTCATACAGATGCATTTTGAAGCGTCTGCAGCAGACGGCATTTGAAAACATTGTGACAAAAGGGAGAAATTGCTCATAATGTATTAAGGTCTTTTCTATAATCAATTTTTATTGATAGAGCTTTTCCATATTTTTGCTTAAATTATTTCAAATACATATTATTACACAATACCATATGTTAAGAGTCGACTGCTTGAAATCATCAGCAGTATAAACCTGATTCCGTGTTGAAAACATTATGGACAAAAGAGATACTGATCTTTCCAGCAGTTTATCCATTTCTGACTATGCACAATATTATCAAAGGTTGTCTTCTGTTTACCAATATTTTTGTTCATGTCATTTAGATCGGAGAGGGTATGTTCCACATAAACAAGAACCTCGGGTAATTATAACAACTGATATGTGCTGCTTGTTTAATTCTTTCCCACTTGCAAAAACATTTTGATGCGTCTACAGCAGACAACTTTTGAAAACATTTTGGCAAAATGAGAAATTGCTCACTATGGGCATTTTCTTCTTTTGCCAAAGTGTTTTCATCTCTATTCAATATGTACTTTCAAATTTGCCATATATTTCCCCATATGTAAAGCCATCTTCTTCAGATTTGTATGTTAGAAAGGGTTAATCACATGCTCTCTTCAGCTTTGTTCAGAAATAGATGTATATTTTGCTTAAAATTCTTTCAGGCTTGTTTTGTATAGAATCGTGGTATAAAAATGAAAACATTTACAAAAGGTTGCGCCAAAAACTAAATTAATTTGTATTTACAATGTTTGCTTCGTATTTTTACTTTTAAACAAAGTGTATCTATGGCTTGTCCAAATGTAGGTAAATAATGTAGGCTGGTAAGACTGCATATAAACAGGCTTTACTGAGAGTTCAGTGTTTGCATGTGCAATAAGACCCCATTTCATCTGACATGGCTCTTGTTGGTTTTATCAGGGAATTTGAGGATTACTATTAAGGTCAACCCAGGTAAGTATTGACAGGCGGGTAAACACAGACATTAACATTATTTTGTTTATACCTCTGAACATATGCCTTCTTATACTCTAGCACCGCCGTATTTCTTTATAAAACAATGTCGTAAAAGGATCTAATCAGATGTTAAAATATAGGACATTAACCAAAAGTCGATTTTTCTTTTGCACACAAAGACAAACACACACCTTCAGCTTCCATTTCATCTGAAAACAAAAATACAGCACAGCTTTTTTTTGCTCTGGAAAAAGTATAAACAATGCCCACATTGTTATATTTACATATACATGAAGGCCTTAAGTTTATTTAAAATACATCCCTACATCACTTGACACCTCTAATAAATCATTGGTAAAGGAGAAATCACACTTTACCCTTTTCCACATACGACAATTCTGCAGCAGACCACTTTGAAAATATCTAGACAAAAATTGCTAAAAACTCTTTAAATGAAAGGATAATTTTGTTAAAGAGTTGAAAACATTGTGACAGAAGGGGAAATTGCTTATTTTGAGCAATTTCCCCTTTTGTCATTATGTTTTCAAAAGTTGTCTGCTGCAGAGGCATCAGAAAGCATTTATATGACGGAAAGGGTTAAAATAAATAAGTTCTACTATTTGAAAAAGGCGTTTCAATTCTATTGCAAAGGTATACATTGTTTTAATGCTTATAATTGATTAGACGTTTTCAAAGTGTCAAAGCTCTTAAATGAGCGCGAAAATTATTTTTAGACATTTGCTACCAATGAAGATTCAGATCAGTCTATGCATATACACAGTGTGATCTGGATCTGTATTGTTCACATATGAACAAACATCTAGTTGAGAGTTGGAACACTGACCAGACTGTAAGAATTTGGTGACTGATTCATAAAGTTTGAAATTGTCCAAAGGCCTTTCATCCTGAATAGGGCGGGCATATCAAATAATGGGTCATCAGCATTGTTTCAAAACATATTCAAATAAATGAGTAATATTCAATGACCTACGCCACAAGACACACAACCCATGCAAGGGTATTATAATTTATTATTGATTGATTGATGTTTAACGCCGTTTTCAAAAAAATTCAGTCATATCACGGCGACCAGTTCACCTACTCATGCGTTTACTGGTTATTCCACACCAGTACACCACACAACATACATTCGAAAGCAACTGGCTTTTCCACATAGACTGTTAAACAGCCCATTGGTGAAAGACGAATGACGCAGGTCACAATGACTTTTGTCAAACGTCGGAAATTAGAATTTATAACAGTTCATACCAAATTGTATTATTGCCAACCTTTTCTGGTCATAATTAACGCTTATAATAACAAATGCTCACATCATATCACACAATGATAATGTGTTTTTTAACAACGCTTTCAATAGTATTTAAGGTGGAATCATACCTTTGAAATAACGTCGTTTTTGACGTCAAAACGTACGTTTTTGCGACAATGACAGTGTTGTTAAAGAAATCCCCATTACTTCCTCATTTCAATTTGGATTCGGATAAAATGAACTTTAAACTGAAGAGAATACAATAACCTGTATGATAATATCAATTCCATACATCTATCATGACAATTAACTTGAGATAAGGCGACTTAAAGTTGAAATTTCGCTAGAATATTTTAACAGTAATTTTATTATTTCTAATTTATTTAAAATTCGCCCGAGAGATTTTTTTTAAAATAAAATATAACATAGAACACCTATTCATCTACCACTGGCCAAACTTTCAAGCAAATCTATCGTGTCGATTTTTAATAAATCACAATGTCGTTAAACCTCTTGTGTGCGTCGTAACGTTCACTGCGGAATTAAACATTGAGACGCATCCAGGGTAATTAAAATGAATACTTATTTTTTCCTTATAATTATCAATTTCATTCTAAATTTAAGCTAGTTCATACAGAATAATGGTAGGTAGTATATATGTGTTTCTATTTAAAGAATTAGAGTAATTATGGTCGTAAATAATTTAGCAAAAAAACAACAAAATAATATTTGGATTTGTCATATGTATAAACTGACTCGTTAACTTTCCTGTTCAACTGTTGTTCTATATATGAAATATAATTATCACAAATATTATATGTCACCCTTGTTGTTTTGTATCGTATTTGAGATAACAGTATACAAATGTTGTTCTCAATATGCAATGTTGAGAATTTCGCAGTCTATACCTGTCATGCAAAGCTTTCTTGGTATTCTATCCGTGATAATGTTGTTGTCGTTTGCGGCAAGTTTTTGATTAAATTGTAATTTGAGTTTACACAGCTGCGCAGTTATGTGTGATTAAAGGAATGACCATTACTATCTCATCTTATATTAACATCGATTTGAAGCGAATAATATAAACTCCGTCATAATTTTTAAAGCAAAACTTGGTTTATTTAGCGAACTGGCTGACTTATAATACAGTTATTACCTTACGTCTAATTTACTATAAAAAAAAATGCCCTAGATATTTCTTTTAAAAGAAATCATTATGATTCAGAACACCATTATTTCTCCAATTTGCTCCAATTTGTTGGAAATACATGTATATTTGGCGGACTTTTAGTAAAACGCTATGCCGTAATACTGCTGACGTGCGCCGGTACGCGCATTGTAGGACTGAAAATGAAACACAGCCACCCATCCCTTCTTCTTTCTTTCTTATTTTACTCCATATGTCCCCGTTATTTTAAAACTACCGGTACTTCTTTTTGTCTTGAGAATTGTTTTTTACCCTTAATCCAAATTTTAAGACAAGTTATTGGGTTGATTTTAAGTAAATCACAATACCATAACACCGTAGAAGATCACACTTTTTGTCACATGTTTGTACCTAATTACTTGTGTTGTCGACACACTTCCAATAATAAAACAAAATGTATCATTACCCGACTATAAACTGTCTACAATTTCTAGACACTTGTTCAATGACATCGAAGGCTCACTACATAGTGCAGACAACGATGTGATAGCACTCCACGGGATATGTATGTAGACAATAATAGTGGGTTATTTACCCAAACTATACAGGAAAATATTGTCAATAAACACCTGTTTTCAAACAGCTCTAGGTTGAATTGAACTGCGGAGCTGTGTGAATACAATCAAGTAAAAACTTTCATAAAATCTTGTACATAAGGTTTTCCAAAGGGAAGAAAGTCAAATAGTTATTCTCGATGTTCTATCATATAAAGTTTTTCCTTAAATAACAAAAGCATGATCACGGATAGAATAGATAGAAAGCTTTGCATGCTGTTCAGTTATAATCTTTGAAGTTCTGAAACTTGCTTTTTGCCTGATTAAGAGAAACGCATTCTGTATTTACTGTTATCTGAAAATACATCACAAAATACCTAGAGTGACAAATATGAAAGTAATAATAAAATATATTAACAATTTCTTCCATGATAATTCTAACGATGCTCTTGTTTGAAGAATTTCGTATCAGAAATGTTGGGTTATGTAAAATCGGTGTGTTCCCGGAACGTCGACTCGATTTAATCCCTAGCTGGTCGGTAGAGCGGATCGGGGGGGGACCATTAGAGGGTAATTATGTGACAGGTATTGGTTTATAAATATAAATAAGACTGATGCAGATTTTAAATTTGATTTATGCATAAACAAGAAATATATACATGCGAAATTTAAAACATTTGAGAAAACTGATTTTTTTTTAAATTTAAAAATGCAGAATTTCCTAAGAATGCGAAATTTGAAACATTTGAGAAAAGTTTAACCTGTACAAGTTGATCTTTTGCTGCACTTATCGCTTTTTTTTAAATGTTTGATCTTTGTCAGCACTATTAAGTAAAATATTAGAAAACAGCATATAAATTATAATCTCACGAACACACTGAGATGCATAATCCGTATAAGCCATCAACTCAAGAACACCTCTCTTTCAGGATACTTAATCTACGATCAATAGGCTGGTAGCGCTTTGCACGAGGGCGAGTTGATCCACCGACAGACAGCTCTCTGTATTAACCCAAAATCATTTGCGTTCTAAATGTCTTTGAACATGTGGATGGCTGTAAATAAGTTTGGGTTGGAGTGTTGTGTCATTTTCTTAAGTTTGCTGTGCCAGACGTCGATGTTGTTCGTAGTGCGCGGGCTTTGTGTGCCAAAGTGGTTCCACATCGGTATGTTGCCTTCTACCCATTGTTCGGTAACGTAGTCTGTGAATGGTTCTGTGAGTTCCGTTAGATCGGCCTCGTCTCTGTCTGCTAGTGTCCGGAATCAGAAGTCTTCTATCTTGTCTAAGGGAAGCAGAGGCAGGATTGTTGCACGTCGGACGAGTGTCTTCGTTTTCTCTATATGGAATCTGGAGATCGTTTGCTTGTGCTCTTCGCCAAATACACTGGGTAAAATGGAAGAAACACCCCTTTGTCTGTAAAAATGGTGGGAATTGGTTTAATTTCTTCTGCGCAGCGCCAATATATCTTACTCATGATCTGTTTGCCAACGACGTTGCAGTGGTCTGCTGAGTATGTCGTTGAATGTAGACAGGAAAGCTTGGCAACCTCGTTCGACACATCTCCAGAACATCTGGTCTTCTCTCCTACGGTTTACGCGATAAATGTATCCGTCAAATGTCAAGTTATGACCCCCTTTTCTGCTGATGATGTACTGAACGTTCAGCTGTGCGTTTGCTATGATTGAATATGACTAAGTGAGTGTTGGGTTGTTTCATCATTTCATTTATACGTAAGTTATTCGTATGTTTCTAACGGTTTGAACTAAATTAACATCAATTAAGTAACAGAACAGGGTTTTTTTGTGTTACAGAAAAAAGATCGAAAGGCACAGTTTTTAATTAATTTGTTCAACAGAGACCTTGACAGTTGGAAATTAATTATTTACGACTAGAAAACAATACCTTAACGATTGCAAGAAAAAACTTAATTGTAACATGCATTTAAATTGTAATTATTTTGATCAATTACCGTCTATCCTTCAGATAAATTTACAGTATGAACTGAATTAATAATGTTAAAAAGTTATTCTTTATTAAAATGCATTTAATGCGTGCATCCTTAAATTCAAATAGATTAATTTATGGTATGTATAGTTATATACCCCTTTAGGGACCCCCTAATCCCGGATTAGTGAAAGGTGTTAAGCGGAACGAGTCGACGTTCCGGGAACAAACCGTAAAATCATGAAACTTCATGTTATATCGAATTACTATTTGATGTTCCCGTATCAATTTGATGATGTAAATGTATGTATGTAAATGACGGTATTCGAATAAGTGAAAAAAAATCTATCTATAAGAACTGCAAGCGACGGTTTGAGACTAGTACTAATACTAATACATGGAATGTGAAAACATGGTTTAACAGATAAACAGCGAAGTAGACAGGTCAATTTATATAAAACATATTTAATATTTAAAGGAATATAATAGATACAATTTACCACTCGTAAAAGAATAAAATTGATTATTTTTATGAAAAATCGGGAGTTTATTTTAATAACCCTGGGTACGTTTCAATTTAAATTCCGCCGTGTACGGTTTGTCGCGTGACAGAGCTTTAACGTCACTGCGATTTACTAAATATCTGCACGATAAATTTTCTTGAAACTTTGGTAAATGGTAGACAAAAGGTTGTTCTAAATTATATAAGTTTTTAAAAAAAATCTCTCGGGCGAATTTTTAATAAATTTGAAATAACCGAATTACTGTTAAAATATTTTAGCGAAAGTTTCATTTTTACTCCCCTTATGTTACGTTAATTGTCTTGGCAGTTGTATGGAAATTACATCACTACGTAGGTAATTTTATTCTCTTCGGTCTGGTGTTAGCTCTTTCACAATACCACGTCAAAGGAGAAAGCCATGGTGATTTATTTAACAACACTGTCATTGTCGCAAAAAACGCACGTTTTGACGTCAAAACGACGTTATTTCAAAGGTATGATTCCACCTTAAGTCATATCACGGCATATCTTGTGTAAATTAGAAGTGCTGCTGTTAGTTTATCCTGACACAATGGCATCAGTCGCAATGGTATTCCCACAATCCTAGATGCCAAGGAGGGAAGCAACTTTTACCATTTATAAAGTCTTTAGTATGACCCAACTTGGGATCAAACCCTAATCTCCTGCTTTGAAGGAGGATCTTTCTAACCACTACACCACCTAGACAGTCCCACAACGGTTGAATGGCGATAAAGAAGATCCCAGTCAGGCTTCACAGAGGCTAACCATGAAATGAGTACTCACTTAGTAGACATAAAATCTCTTTCATTTTCTTATGGCATATTTAAGATATTTAAGATTTTCTTTCTTACAGTAGGATTAACAATGCATTTCTTAAACATAATTATTCATGCGGCTCTATTGACAAGTCAAATTAAGATTCTTTACACAAATTAACCAACCAACAAAGATCTTAATCACCCCTTGACTCTGTTTAGTCTGATCACGATTTCCCTTGTGCAACACAGAATCGTAAAAGCATCACGAAGCAACCAGAGTAATTGTTTATGACCAAAAGGAGTATGAGAATGGCTGGTAATTCCAATTTATTTAAACATTTCTGATAAACCTTTTTCTTGTGACATTACTGAAATATGGGTTGAAGTCAAATGATGTATACAAATGTATTAATTAAAACTTCATTATGTAATACGTGTACAATTGAAAAAGTGAACTCAGACGAGGAAATTTTAAATATTGCCTCTCAACCCTTTTCAAATGAGTTAATTTATAAAACCAAGATATAAATACAATGAAAATGGATCTCGAAAATACGTATTCACTGAATTTGTATAACAAAGGCATAAATATATTGATCATTTAAATAAACAGGATATTTGTGGTGATAACATGAATAAGTTTTCAGAGCTAAAAATATTATTGACATTGCCTGATAACACAAATTTACATATATTTGGGATGAGTAAAAAAAAATTACGGTTTTCAAACTCAATTTAGAAATGATAATGACACTACTGAGTAGTCCCTGCAGATATATTTGACTTTCATGCTGACCCTGACCGAAAACAAGAAAAAACTCCAATACATTTGTTGCAAATGTGATTGCTCTTCCCTATTGGCATGAATCGGGTCGAAAGATCAAAGTTTACAATCTATTTCGCGAAGTGATGTATCAATTTGTTTGATTTTAAAATATTTGTTTTCCTTTTTTGTTCTCACTTTGTTTTTACTTTACAGTTTCGTTGTCAATGATACGTGTAGGGTTCAAATTTTAAATTTGACATGTTTATTAAGCAAATTTGCAGCAGAAAACTCTCAAGACATAGGTGCACAACAAACGCGTACATTGTTCTAACAATAAAAGTGGAAAATAAACAGTCCACAATATAGTTGTCAGTCTTATTCTCAGTTGTTCTTAGCTCACCTGAGCACGAAATCCCCACCAAAATTTTAACACAAAATCTACCACATTGACAAATCTCCCATCAAAAGATTAACAAAATTTGATCAAAAGTTTTACGGTTTGCAAATTAGACACAATAACAAAATGTTGCCAAGTTCCAAGAACAATCAGTCACCAAATTCTTACAGTCTGGTCAGTGTTCCAACTCTCAACTAGATGTGTGTTCATATGCTCATTTTAGAGCTTTGACACTTTGAAAACGTCTAATCAATTATAAGCATTAAAACAATGTATACCTTTGCAATAGAATTGAAACGCCTTTTTCAAATAGTAGAACTTATTTATTTTAACCCTTTCCGTCATATAAACGCTTTCTGATGCCTCTGCAGCAGACAACTTTTGAAAACATAATGACAAAAGAGGAAATTGCTCAAAATAAGCAATTTCCCCTTCTGTCACAATGTTTTCAACTCTTTAACAAAATTATCCTTTCATTTAAAGAGATTTTAGCAATTTTTGTCTAGATATTTTAAAAGTGGTCTGCTGCAGAATTGTCGTATGTGGGAAAGGGTAAAGAGTGATTTCTCCTTTACCAATGATTTATAAGAGGTGTCAAGTGATGTAGGGATGTATTTTAAATAAACTTAAGGACTTCATGTACATGTAAATATAACAATGTGGGCATTGTTTATACTTTTTCCAGAGCAAAAAAAAGCTGTGCTGTATTTTTGTTTTCAGATGAAATGGAAGCTGAAGGTGTGTGTTTGTCTTTGTGTGCAAAAGAAAAATCGACATTTGGTTAATGTCCTATATTTTAACATCTGATTTGATCTTTTTACGTCATTGTTTGGACAAGCCATAGATACACTTTGTTTAAAATTAGAAATGAGAAGCAAACATTGTAAATACAAATTAATTTAGTTTTTGGGGCAAGCTTTTGTAAATGTTTTCATTTTTATACCACAATTCTATACAAAACAAGCCTGAAAGAATTTTCAGCAAAATATACATCTATTTCTGAACAAAGCTGAAGAGGGTATGTGATTTACCCTTTCTCACATACAAATCTGCAGCAGATGGCTTTACACTTTGGCAAAAGAAGAAAATGCCCATAGTGAGCAATTTCTCATTTTGCCAAAATGTTTTCAAAAGTTGTCTGCTGTAGAGGCATCAAAATGCCTTTGCAAGTGGGAAAGAGTTAAACAAGCAGCACATATCAGTTGTTATAATTACCCCCAGGTTCTTGTTTATGTGGAACATACCCTCTCCGATCTAAATGACATGAACAAAAATATTGGTAAACAGAAGACAACCTTTGATAATATTGTGCATAGTCAGAAATGGATAAACTGCTGGAAAGATCAATATCTCTTTTGTCCATAATGTTTTCAACACGGCATCAGGTTTATACTGCCAATTCTGTCATCTGATGATTTCAAGCAGTCGACTCTTAACATATGGTATTGTGTAAGCAGTGAAACTAACTATTTTAAAAAGTATGTTTTATTGTCAATATCTTCAATACATAGGCTTTTCCATTACATGAATTCACTATGCAGTTTCGGTTTACCCTCTTCCCCCATAAAACAAATCTGCAGCATATGAATTTGAAATAATATAAGCAAAAATATGGAAAAGCTCTATCAATAAAAGTTTGATTATAGAAAAGACCTTAAAACATTATGAGCAATTTCTCCTTTTGTCACAATGTTTTCAAATGCCGCCTGCTGCAGACGCTTCAATATGCATCTATATGAGGGAAAGGGTAAAACATTAAGTTATATTCAACCTTTAACCCTATCCCACATACAACAAATCAGCAGCAGACAACTTTGAAAACATCTTGGAAAAAATATGGAAAAATATCTGTAAATGAAAATATAATAAGTGAATCAATTTGAAACCATTGTTACAAAAGGATAAATTGCCTATCATAAGCTATTTCACCCTTTGTCACAATGTTTTCAAAAGTCATCTGCTACAGAAGTGTCAGAAAATGTCTATATGCGGAAAAGTGTTTAAGCCAAAAGTATGTGTGTGCATTATTCTACCAGCAGTTCTATAGTCTTGCTCCAGTTTCAACTTTATTATTGCATCTGCTAGTGATAACTCAGGTTAACCTGTACATACCAACAATCATCACTGTCCACCTTCATGTTATACAGACCTAAATATATCTTCTAACAAAACTCAAGAAGTGTAGCTTTGCGGAGTCCACCAGGACTGAGTGGTTAGCATCTGGGATCCCACGTTCAATCTCAAATAGCAGCGGTCATGGTGGAGTGCCCTTGAACAAAGCATTTTCCTAGCCTAGTACATGTACTTTTAATTGTTTACCCAGGGATCATGCGTTAGTGAACTGTTGCCATAAAGTAACTGAAAATCATGTTGAAAATGACATAAATTTAACAAACTTGAGAGGGAATTAAGAATGAAATTGCCAGACCAGACACACATGTATTAAACAAGATGGCCATGATGGCCCTAGTTCGCTCACCTTTTTTATACAATGTACTGCAATGTAAAACACATAAAGACAATTATTCTGAATGCAACCTCCACTGTGTTAACAAGATTTTCCTTCATTTTGCCTAGTGATCCGTTTTCTTTTACCTGGTATGACCCATATTCCAACCTGTACTAGATATCATCAAGACTCCATTCTGACAAAGTTTCAACTTGCTCAAAGTAAAAATGTGGCCTCTGGAGTTTGAACAATATTTTCCTTTATTGACCTTTTTTCTGACCCAATATGACCCATATTTGAACTTGGCTTAGCTATCATTTAGATAAACATTCTCATCAAATGTCAAGCTGCTATAGCAAAAAGAGTTAACAAGATTTTCCTTCAATTTGGTCTAGTGACCTAGTTTCTGACCCAATATAACCCATATTCAAACATGACCTAGATATCTTTAAGACAAACATTCTGACAAAATGTCAAGCGGATGTAGCTAAAACAGCGGCTTCTACAGAGTTAACAAGATTTTCCTTCAATTTGGCCTAGTGACCTAGATTCTGACCTAATATAACGCATGTTCGAACTTGACCTAGATATCTACTAAAAAATAGTTCGTCTGCTAATTGAAATTAAATTAAATATTGGAATAAACGATAGCTGCTCGCCAAATGGCATTGCTGCCGAGCGCGAGGGTAAACAACGTCATAAAAGTAAAAAAAAGACCTAGATATCATTGTAGAGCATTACAATACATAGATTACAAACAGAATGCCTAACATATAATATTATACAAGAGAACAAAAGAAACACATCAAGATAGAAAAAGATCGAACATATAAAAATTCATTGTGACAATTTCTTTTGCGTACCCACAACAAAGGGTTGGAGGGTCAAATTGGGATTTTAGAATTTGCAAAACGCCATTATCTAGAGCTCTCGACATATTGTACTGTTTCATATTTTTATATTTCAAACACCTACGAAGTTACCTACTAAATAAAAGTATACTTACTGAATATAGATGAAAGCACTTTTGTTTAAACGAGAAACACAACAACAGTAATAATTTTTCTATTGAAAAAAAAAATGTTTCTGATTGCAGGCCTAAATATAATATAACCCGCATTCCCGAAGTAATATGACGAATTTGAGCTCCCTCCGAAACAAGATGACGAGAAATCACTTTGCAGATTGATGGATGCTTTAAGGACGTATAGAAAAGAATACATCATTTACGAAAACTACCGGGTATATCTTAAGACAGCGTTGAAAACATTGTAATTAATGGCGAAATTGTTCACTACGAGCAATTTCATCTTTTGTCACAATGTTTGAAAATGCCTACTATTGCTGATGGGTCAAAAGTCGTCTAGATGAGGGGAAAGGTCCAAACAACATCAGAAAGTAACTATATACATACATCACATATCAAAACACAAAAGAACATGCACATAACAATGAGGATGGATAATCATACTTACAATTACATATTACACATACTTTAGTCAGACATACACACACATTCAAAGAAAACTTTTCGACTACAAGATAAATATTTTTGATTACACTACTAGATATATGATATAGTCCGCTTTCCAGAAATAATATGAATAGGTAATGCAGGATTGGAATTCTCGTCCGAAACGAATTGCCGAGAATTCACACTGCAGATGAATGAATGAATAGATGGATATATGGGGATGGGTGAATGGATGGATAAGTGAATGCATGTATAAATGGATGGCTGGATAAGTGGATGGATGGATATCTGGATGGATACGTGGATCGATTTGTAGATGGACGGTTGGATGGATAGGTAGATAGGTGGCTGAATGGATAAGTTGATGGATTGATATACATGTACGTGGACTGGTTGGATCGTGGGTGGATGAGTGACTCACACGGTATACGTGATTGAATGAATTAGCTTTGTTTGAATGAATGAATAAATGAATGAGTAGTATGTCTGACTAAAATGTTAATATAACTACACTAGAAATGTGTACACAGTCTCGATAAAGCCACCTCGTGTCTGTGCTTTTTAAAGGCCACAGCCACAAAAGCAGACAACATAACTATAAAGGAAAGCATATCACATAGTTTTTACGTGTCCATATACCATCTCATACATATCTCTAGCAACTACCGGCAAACGTTTTTCGGAGTTTTGAGAGTCTATACCATAATGGGACAGTCCGCCTAACAGATATACGACCTGTGAAACAGGGGATTGCGATTTTAGTTCATTGAATACTGCAATACCTGTAACTACAATGATTGACTTCCACAAATGATACCTAATACTGTTGTTGCAAATGCAGTGAAGTAGAAGATGCGCAACCGGACGTTCCGTCAAAAGCGTGCATTTAAGACAGATACGAGGTTTTTCAAATGAGCAAATGAGAACAGTTTGCATAGTATATAAACTAGCTTCTGTAAATACCAGGGGTGTTTAGATTGCAGTGTCCACATATAAAACGGTCTGTGACTCTTAAATAACGCATCCAACTGACGAGGAGATTTTTACTTTTGAGTACGGACTTATCAAAATTATTTATCATGTTGCGGATAACATTTTTCCATGCCAGTTTTGATGGAAATACACTTGACTCTTGATATTTGTCGATGTATCCAGTAAGATCGTATTTAGCTAAAATGTCATATAAGTCAGGGAATTTGCAAGAAAAATATGAAGCATTCAATAATGCAAAGAGATGCTAATTGATGAATTATCTTACACACGAATGGTTAAAAGAAATAATTCTGTCATTGAATATGTAAACCATGAAACAAAATCAAGTTGCTTTGGTCAAGTAAGGTATTCCATTAATCTTGGAGAAATAATTAATTCTAAAAACATTTTAGCAATTGTTGAGGTGCTTTTTTTTGCCCAAATTATAACAAAGATATTAACATATTAAATGTCCATATATCAGATATTGTTGAAGTTGTATAGGTCACTGACATAGTAACTGGATGTATGCTTATATAATTTTCACAAAATTCTGAAAAGTATGTTTGCAGATTTCCATCTGTTTTTAGATCACCAGTCCTGATCTGAAGGCTGAAAGTAATACATATTGGGATCACTTACTCTCTGTCGTCTCTAGCTAACTTATAGCTTCAAACAAAATCTCTCTTAACATTTAAACAGTCTTCACAGGAATACTCATTTGATGGTCCTCTTTTAGTATTGTTCAAAGATTTAAATTGTGAAAAAGGCAATTTTCCATTGCTCCAAATGTTTTGAAAATGTGTCTGCTTGAAAGGTCAAAAATTCTTTTATCAGGGAATGGATGAAACCATATAAACATAATCTTGTCTTGACGTATATTTACATCAATATTGTGTAAAGCTGCACAACCATGTACTTGTTGTTAATTTATAAATGGTAACTCTTTAAGAATTTGATTTTTGGTAGAGTTGCGCGCATGCGCAGACGAGACCATTGTTACATGATGAGTTTTAAAGTCACGTGATGTAAATGCCCCAGAACACATACAAAAATAGAGCAATTAAATCAGACTGAATTACGAATGCAAACATAAGCAAAAGTAAAATAAGTAAAATAAATTCACTTATTCTAGGTATCCAAATAAAATTACAAAGTCTCTTAATGTGTAAATATCATATTTAATTGTACACAATTATTTAGATATCACTACGCTAATATAGCACTGCACCGCGATTACCCTTTGTAAATTGTAACCCTTTTTTCCCTCTCGGCAGAGATGTAAACATCCACTCGCCCGCTAGCATAAGCTAGTGGAATGAAGGATCGGGCTAGTACTAGTCTATACATATTCGTTCACGCCTTATTCATAATGATATTATGCATTGCTTAGCCTTTTCTTTCTCTTTCTCTCAGTCCATCTATATCTTCGACAAAGTTGCGTATAGAGTCAACATGTGCTTGTTTCTAGTAACGAAGCCCATCGAAGTCGTTTTAGTTATGCATTCGTTTTCAATAGGTAATTTTCCTTTCACATATATACCACAAGCAGGTTTCCGCAAAAACATGAGTACAATCGATAATATTTTCATATTGTATTGTTTAAACACTCACTGAAAGTCAACGATTAACGATGACTTTTTATGCATTTTTGATAGGTGCTTTCGACAAGGTCCGCGTCTAAAGAAAGAGATTTCATCAAGTCATTTGAGCGCTTTAAATTACGACGATTGCGAGTCAATGGTCTAAACACTTGTTTATTGGAAGCCGCCAGGAGGTGGCTTCCTGTAGGGATGCTTTTAATTTTCAGTCAAGGAGAATTTTTAGACCTGCCAGCGTGACCACATATCTTGATTTCTCTTTGTCCTTTCTAAGTTCATTAATTTAAAACATCCCTTTTACACTCTATATACATGTGTGAGTTTTACAAATTAAAAACAAAAGACAAAGGCCAGTATATTAATTGAATGTATGTACATTTTTATTTAAGCGAAATTCATACTGTATCTACTCTAGACAGTAAAATAGAGAACCCTTCTTTTGAATTTGTAAATGTAGTCTGGTTCCTTAAAATTACATGCTATGATATATTACGCAGTAATTAGACAAAGAAGCCTCTGTCTAAATCTAAATCTTAATATTTAGTCCACGTTTTAGATTTAATCCGTATTCACCAATGCGTTTTAAACCGATCTCAATTTGGTCTAGTGTGTAAATGTCGTAAGCAGCCACGCAGCGGCTCTGGTTCCCGAATCAAGTTAAGACCTAAAATGAAAGACAGTACCATTCATCTATAGTCTATTTATAGATTTTCATTTTTATCGCAATTTCACATACATTTTTCATTTGCTTTGCTTTTAATAATCTGACTTTCATGTTCAGTACATACTGGATTCAAAGTTAACTTTGAGTACAATTGTCATCGCAAAATGCAGACATGAAAAGATTTAAACCACAGAAATATCTGTTTCAAGATCAATTTCGTTCTTTTTCGCTGTTGCAGTTCCACATTTTATGAATATCGCGGTAAACACGATATCGGTGTATTTTGCCTAGCCAACACGGATGCGATGTGAACATCCAGAATACTTAAATGAAATTAAATCTTCTGGTTCTTACAAACAAAGTGTAATCGGATTAACTGATCTGTATTTAACTTATCACTGTAAATGTAGACAGCATTTCAATTCTTATATCAACTGGTAAATTTACAGTTTGAGAAATAAATTCAAGTAAATTTTCAAGCACTGGTTTAACGTTTTCAAATAAATTGAAACTAGTTCCTATGTTAAGCCTTTCCCTTATACGTAGCACATTAAGTAAAAATTGGAACATCTTGCTAAATGAAGGTATAAATTATGGACATAAAGTAGAAAACATTGTAGCAAAAGGATAAATTCCTCGTGATCAATTTCTCTTGTTGTCACAATGTTTTCAAAAGTCGCTGCAGCTATTGTCAGTCTTTCGGATTACGTGTACATAGAAATACGTTTACTTGATTTTCTGAATGCTAATCACGACACGAGTTCACATCAGTTTCGTCAACTCGAGATTGTGCGTTTGTAATCCGACAGCTTCGATTTTCAATTGCTCAATTTGCCACAATAATTTCAACTCTTTTCAATTATCTTACTATCATTTATAGAGATTTTCTATGTTTTGTACTTGATGATTTTAAAGTCTGTCAGAGTAAACATCATTGAAATCATTGTGGAAAAAGGAGAAATTGCTCATAATGAGCAATATCTGCATTTTCCACAATAATTCAACACTTTTCAATTATCATACGATCATTTATAGAGATTTTTTTTTACTTGATAATTTCAAAGTCGTTTACTGCATATTTGTTTTATGTCGGAAACCCTTATCCATTATCATGACTTACCGATACAAACGAAAAACAGATGTTCTGTGTGTCAGCATTATTTGATAAAACATTATCATAACAGGGCGTGTGTTCAATACAAATAGATTGTTTTTGGTACTAATTTAAATTTATCATAACCTCTTGTCCATTTATCTTTAGTATTATATGTCACTTTTTATGATCAGCTTAACTCTGAATTATCTCATTCACTTAAAACACAGACCCTGCCAGGTTAAATATCCTACATAAAACTTATATCTTCAATAATCGATATCAGAATTACTGACTACAGATTAAATTGTTCTAATGTTTGTGGATTTAAATGATCTTTTTTCTTATTTCTTCATGTGAAACGAAATATTGCGGCTTCTCTTTGATGCTTTGCATCAAACATCCGTCTTGTAAAGCGTTTAGAATACTTTGATTATAATAGGCAAAACGAATAAGGAACGAAAAACTTTTGCAAGAAATCGATCATTTCTTTCGGCCAAAATCAGGTAAATGACCCGCGGATATTGGTTGTTACAACATAACTGATTCATCCTTTTATTCTAAATTTGTATTACACAGTTCAACATTTGATTTTGACAGTTTGTTCGTTATGATGTTGACGCGATTTAAGATGTTTATGCGATTATTTCGTTTATAGAGTTGATTACTAACAGATGACTGAGTTGGTGATGGAAAGAACATTAAACAGTTAAGTTAAGCTAAAACATGCACAGGCAGGCGAGTGTTTTATTAGGATAAGTGCAACACTCAATTCCCAATCCTGCTTGCCCTTTAACAAATCACAACCCACCTCACAATATAAAAACTCTGCAGCCGACGAATTTAAAAACAATCTGAGCAAAGATACAGAAAAATCACATTTATTGGAAGTGTAATCATTGAATATAGTTGAAAACATTTTTGCAAAAGGAAAAAGCTTGTTATGAGCAATTTCTTCTCCTGCATCAATGTTTTCAATAGTCGTCGGCTGCTAATACGTATGCAAGTGGGAAAGGTTTAAATAAGAAACACTTTTTCAAATGATAGTCTGTTGGCTATTCTAGTATATATAATGTCCGTCTTAAATAATAATGACAAAACTTTCAAAAAACAAGATTTTTTTTTTTTATAATTTAATTGAAAATATATTTAATCAAAGTCGGAAAAGTATAGTTGTCCCTTTCCGTGCTTTTTTTTTATGAGAGTTCAAATCACAGGAAAAACTTATAGGGCAGAGTTGACAAATAACACATTGACACAATTTCAGATTTAGGCTTTGTTTCTGTCAAACTTCTGAAGAAGACAACACTGAGACACACATTTTGATTAAAAGTGTATTTAAAAAAAAGGAATCATTTTATTTATGATTAACAACATTACAATGATGGTGTAGACAATACATCAACAACTATGTTTTAAACTTTAGTTAACAATTAAGTTATATGTTATGGACATTTTTCAGGTTTTTGTCACAATGTTTTCAAAGTCGTCTGCCGCAAATTTGTTGTATGGGGGAAAGGGTTAAACAATGATCCAAGACAAATCTATATAAGAAAATATTATTGGTCTAGACCAAACATTCCTAAATTCATCGAACTCTTAACAGGCAATAACCAGAAAACATTATCCAAATTATACATTTTTATATATAAAAGAATGAAGTCACTTGTATAATTATCTCATTTAAAATGTATGTATTTTATTGTTGTTAACTGTTTTTCAAAATGTAAAAACTAAATATGTATATATGTGTGTGAAATGTTTATCAAAGTTTATTCCCATTTTCGAAATTTTCTTTTTAGTCCTATTCTTCTACGATACAGGGATACTTCCGAAATATATTTTCGAAGTAGGGGTCAATTACCTTTCACTAGACCAAAAAGAAATGATGATCTTGGAAACATTTCATTCTGGCCTGATGCATCATTTCTTGTCTGCCATGGTGGGGATTTTTTAAAATAAATATTCACAACATATTCTTAAACGATCGCAATTCTACAATTAGTACTTTCAGTACTTTGATTTGTCAATAAGGATTAAGATGCATGTAAATGTATTCCTCTAAAATGACTAGTAACCCTACTGTGAATTTTAATGCATTTCAAATGTATTACGGAGAAATTGTTGGAAACTGGCAATTTTCACTCTATATTTTAAATTTTAACCCTTTCCCATATGCACACAATAAAGCAATGGGGTTTAAAGACTTAAAAGGGAAAAAATATACATGGAAAGATTATTATTGAATAGGGTTCAAAATATTGTGGTAAAAGAAGAAATTGTTCATCCTTTTTTACGTTACAACATTTTTAAAAGTGATCTGATTCAATTATGTATGACCTTAGGGTCTGTAGCTGATGTAATGGTGTCAGGATAAACATACAGAAAGCAATTATGATAAACATGTACTTCGAAAATGACCATATGTTCCCGTAGCTAAAATAATGTTGAAAGCAACACATGATGGCACACAGATACAAGTCATAGAATATTTTTTAAAAATTTCATGATTGAGTCACAATCATTCAATGTCCAAAATTCCGCCTTAATTATTTGCTTTCTAAAATGGAAAAGAAAAAAATCCGCCCAAGACTCTTTCAAAGTTTTTTTATTCCGTCTAAAGGCACTTTGAGAATTTTATCAGAGTTCCTTCTTCCCAGAATAATATGTACCGCCTTACCTCTAGGCAGAATCCAGCTAGCCCTTAGGCCTTATTTTAGCAGGAAATTTAAAATGTAGTACAATTTTAACGCCTTTTTTTAGGCGGGTTTCGCCTACAATGTTTTCGTACGGGTAATCTTATATGTTCAATTAGGGGGTCGTCATTAGGTTCCCACGTCTCCAATGTCATTTTACACTGGTAGCATGCCACCATATCTTCATTTCCTACAAAAAAAAAACATAATTGTTATCTAGAGGTTAGGGGTTTAATTTTGGTCCAATTTCTGGAAATTTCTGAGATGCTTTAAAGGGTCTCCACCTCAACTATATACAGGTAAAGTACTGATCCTTTCCAGGAAAAAATGCCTAACAATGAGCATGTTAAAGAGAACCAAGGGGTCTTTACGGAAAAGCTTGTGTTTTATAAAAAGGACTTCCTTGTATCTAAAATCTCTCCCTTGAAATAATCTGCACCTGTCAGATGCTTATACATGATAAAGTCTACATTATCAAATGGGCCTATAGAAGCTTAAAAGTTTATGCTCTATCTTTAAAAAAGCTTATGCTCTATCCGAAATACTTGAATTACAGACATTATATTTTAGAGTTGTCTGCTGACTAAACAATTGAAAGAAAATATTATATTTAATTCTAGATTTTAAATTTAAAGTATAATGGGGAAAGTACAATTTTTCGTTTTCAGCAATTACATTGTTTTTCATGTTTACAAGTTATCTGCTGCAAGAGTATCAAAAGTCATTGTTGTAAGAGTAAAAGAAAAACAGACCACTGTAAACAAGTCCTGGTGCTAAATGTGTTGGTTTAAACTGTCCAGTTAGGAGCTCCAATGGTGCATTCTTAAAAGAGTTTATCCTCATACGAACATCACTGAAATCTGGGTCTGCAAGTTTTCTTGATGGATATTTCTGAAATACACATAACATACAAATAGTATGCTATTATGATTTTAACCCTTCCCGATATACATCAGGTCTGCAGCATACCACAATGAAAACATCTTGGCCAAAATATAAAAAATCTCATATAATTATATTTAAATAGAGTTAAAACATTGTTGCAAAAGCAGAAATTGTTTTCAAAAGTCAGCTCCCCAGAGTAGGATAATACCCCAATGGGATATAAACCCCATAGGATGAAAACCCATAGGATAATACACCCCTAGGATTGTAACCCATTGGATGAAACCCCTCATTCTTATTATTGAACAATCTTTTATAAAGTTATCATTAGATATCATATTTGATGAATTGATTCTTTCAATCTTAATTTGGATATTTAATAAAAGAATCTCTATCAGCAAATCCAGTCAAATGAATTAAGTTGAATATGCGTTTGTTTCCATTATCAAAACATGGCACAGTAAAGTAGCCTGGGGTGTCTTCCAGATTGTCCCACATTTTGAAAATGCTATTTAATCTTAATGCGGAGAGGTGAAGAGGGGTACGGGAAAGGTGAGAATACAGTCCGATTATTTTGCGAATTCCAAGTTTACATTATTTACCTATCCCGCTATCAATGGATTCTTTACCGTTTTCACGTACATTGAATTATATTATAGTAATATAATTATTTGACTATTGTTTGTTCTCCATTCATCTTTTGCCCAAAAATGCGATCATATATCTATTCTATATTTTTCTGACAAAAAAATCCAATTATAATTAATAATTGAAGAAGTCGCTGGTTCGATCCCCGGCAGGGTCATTCAACTGACTAGGGCAATTTTTATTCGAATATAAACCATGTATAATATGCAATAGACAACTTGATATTAAATGTCCAAATACTAAATTAAAATAAAAATATTATTTTCTAAATTTTCTTTATACCTTTGTGAAGAATGTAGGACGTTTTGGCCACGGATGTTTTGGGCAGGACGTTTTGGCCAGGACATTTTGGCCACGGACGTGTTGGCCAAATGGAAATTCAATGTAGGACGTTTTGGCCAAATTCTATTTTAAAGCAGAAAAAAACATTATTGTTGAAATATATTGAAGTCTTTATTTTTTAGTACTTGTGGTATGTACGGGTGTGTACAAAATGAAGAATTTTAATAAATATGGATGATTTCACTTGAAGTTATTCAGTTTGATTTATGTTATTTTCTGCTTTAGAATAGTATTAAACAAAATTAAATGCTAAGACGGAATTCTTACACAAAAGCTTTAATGCACATAACTCATGATAATTACACAAGTAAAACAAGAAATGCACAATTATACCATAAATATATTAATTATAAAAGAAAATATATCAACAAAATTTGAGAAATAATGATATTGCTCACAATTGAATTTTTTACTCAAATATTGCTTAAATTCAGTATATAAAATTTATAAACAGTGAGTTTCACCCATTACAAATCAAGTAAGTCCGTAGTAATGACTTTGGAAAACATTGAACATTGTGGCAAAAAAGATAATGCTCATTATCTAGAATGTAGAGAACATTGTAGGAAAGGTAGATATTACTCATTATGAGAAAGATACACATGTTATATAAGGAATATAGTGTCACTATCACCTGCAATTATGCAGGTGACTTCAATATATTTCAACAATAATGTTTTTTCTGCTTTGAAATGGAATTTGGCCAAAACGTCCTACTTTGAACTTCCATTTGGCCCTGGCCAAAACGTCCTGGCCAAAACGTCCGTGGCCAAAACGTCCGTCCACCCTTTGTGAAAGACAGCAGGGATCAAACAGAAACAAGAAATCGGTGGAACCGAATGATGCTCCCCATAAGGGCTTTGTCAAGTGATAATAGGCATTGTCTGATAGAACTACCTTTAACTAGTGATCATACCTGCAAATAGTAGCATGAATGTGTTTTATTTGTTACTTGTTACTGTGCTGTTGTGTCTAGAAGAGTTCTTGGACACATTAAGCGAATGGTAACCCTATCCAGACAATGTCATAGTCACTAAAGTACGCTGGTGACAGGTACACCACAGGTTTGATCATCCAGTTGGTATACACCTGATCAACCAGTCTTGCAAGTTGGAGTGTCCACTAAGCAGTACAATGATTTGTAGCAGGGACTGTGTGTAGGTTTTCATCTTGAGGAATCTGTGATACTAGTTCAGATATGGAGTTGACAACTTAGTAATACAGACCCGATTAAAAGAAAATAATAAAAACAAGGTTCATTTTTATTATTTATTATAGAGTTATGGTTCTTCTATAATGCACTTCCTCTCTTTAATATCTCTATACATTTCAAGTTTCATCAAAATATCTTTAGTACTTTTCGAGTTATGGTCCGGACATGGAAATATAAAGTCTAACAAGGGAGATAATTCGGACATCCGGACGGACGTACCCATGAAGTGTATTTGTGGGGTTATTTCTTTTGTTTGAATATTGTGGGTTGCAACCCACAAGTATGCTATTCATTCCGTAATTATTCGCCTTTTACGGAATGAATAGCATTAATATGCAAATGAGATACCCGTTATAAAACAAACAAACAAAATATGTATCTAAGTGTCTATATAAGGGTGGTGGATGGGCTTTAGAAAAAAACGAACACCCCCATAAGTACTCGGTCACCAGGACGGACATACGTGACGGACAAAGCGACATCTATATGCTCTCCCAAACTAGTTTCGGGAGCATAAAAATGAAATATTATTACTGATACAAATATTACTTACTTTTGCAAGTTAGTTCTGATGAAAAACACAACAAAAACTAGAGAGAATTTGTTACAAACTTTCATAGAGAAAATAAAACATACATTGATAGTGGATTTTTAAATGAACCAAACTGTAGTGATATCTTTGCCACAGGCAGGGATTGGCAGACACCTTACCTGTATTTTTTCCCGATTGTCCTTCATCGCTTTTATCCAAAAAATGAAAATGTGGGAAAATCTGGAATAAACCTAGCCTGGGTGTGATATGTCAACTTTATCATAATAGGAAGAGGAATTCGAGCACTTCTCGCATTTATTGTTTGTTGGAGTGTCATTTCCTTTTCCTATAATGTTTTCAAACAATTTCATGTATATCAGTGAAACATATTTTTGAAAACATTGTGGCAAACTGGTTTATTATGTTGAATTTATCCACTTGCTAAAATGTTTCTATTTTCATTGAAATAGATATAAATTGATTTATAGAGATTTTCCATAATTTAGCCTTCATGTTTTCAATGCCTATGCAACAAATATGTTGTGTGTTGAAAATGGTAAGAGGCAACGTTGCAGGTTGCTCATGTGAAATGGCAGCTGTGTTATAAGAGAAATACTGTTGAATAAAGAGGTAAAACCAACCAATCATTCTTCTTCCAGCAGTGTTCAAATTGGAAATGATAAGAAGAAATTATTGATTAATCCATTAAACTATAGAATTCTGAAAACACAATATAAGTTGTAATTATGTGTTATGTGTAAACTAGGACAACTAATGCTTATTAGTCGTCCCAGGTGTAAATCAATACATATGAACAACTAATTAAAAACATATTAAATTTATATCATTATCTTTAATTAGTCTAGGATCAGCAAGGTATTAATGTTTCATCTTAATACAGAATTTAACACATTTTTGCAAAATAACGCCAAATACAATTGATCTAGGACTACTAATACGGAGAAAAGAAACGAGTGCGATAAGCGCCAATTGCTTCTCGTTATTACAAAACGTTGCACATGTCTTAAACTTCCGGTGTGTCATTTTTAAATTGAGAAAGCAGATCGGAGAGTTAAAATCCATATTTACTGGCTTCGCTTGAAATTGTTATTATACAGTGTTATTTTTACGATAGTTACAATATAGGTAAGTGTTTAACTTTATTCTTGATAAGTTTGCGAAGCTCGATTTAGGCGATTATTGAAGATCTCGGTGTTACAAGATGTCTCTCTGCAGGGTCTTGATCATTTTGGTAAAGAAATGGCCTGAAAATTGCCGCTGTTTCTGAAATCATGGTGTATTAAAATTTATATTGTGTTGTGTGAATTCAAAAAGTTAAAACATTGAAAGTATGTGTATCAGTGTAAGGACCTGACTACTTTTTAAGGGTTTTAATATAGGGATAATACACATTTTCGAGGGCGTGAACATCTGCTGACGCCCGCAAAATGTGTTTATGCCCGAGTGCAAAGCACGAGGGCATAAACACATTTTAAGGGCGTCCGCAGATGTTCACGCCCGAGAAAATGTGTATTTTCGCTATTATTGCATAAAATAAGAGCAAACATCCAAACATATAGTCCGCTGTAACGTTCAGTTGTACGATAACCGCCGATGAACATGACGCGATAAGGATTGACACATGTGACGTCATAAAGTAAACAAGTTATGTTTTATATATCCACGAACCGGTTCTACATCAAGGTTGCCATCGCTGACTCGAATGGTTTTGGATTATGTTATGCTCTTTAACTGTGAGTCTATTGCATGTTACCGATTATCGAGTTAAAGAAGCTGATGTTATTGTTAACCCAACAATTGCTCCTATTCTAGGGGAGATGGAGCGTCCATGTTTTGTTTACTAACGGTGCCCGGGTAATGCATATGTAAAACATCTAACCGGTCTGAAACGGCACGTACGCGCGAGAATCGCTTTGTTTATACACGTTTTCTCGCCGTTTACGCCCGTTTTTTGCAATGTTTCTGTATCCCTTAAGCGGTCGTAAAACATAGATTTTATGCAATAATTAATGTTTTCATGCGTTATTCGAGGATAGAAAAGTGCCAAAGTGTGCGAAATATTGGTTAAAATTTTCTTAAGTGAACTTATTATGGAGAATTTCCTTAAAAATACGATTCGAAATTAAAAATCCATAGATTGTTCTTGGAACGAGGCAAAATTTTGTTATTGTGTCTAATTTGCAAACACTAACATTTTTGATCAAGTTTTGTTAAACTTTTAATGGGAGATGTGTCATTGTGGTAGATTTTGTGTTTACATTTTGGTGGGGATTTGTCTAGGGGTTAATTTTTGTTGAATGTGGGAGCAAAAACAAAATTAGTCAATGTGCAGGCTATCAAGTTTTTAACTTTGAAAGTTAACTTTTTGATCACGTATTGTAAGTCCTAAAATAGTGGACTGATCCTGCAGATATTTATTTTGGTTCTGCATTAGAAATTGAGGTTTACTTAATTATCATAATTCATGCTTAGAAACCCCCCAGTTTCACTTGTGAGTCACATTTCACAATATAAAATATGAATAACCCTCTTCCAAGAGGCCATGATCATGAGTTAAAAAATAAGAGTTTGAAAACCAGTTCGGACAACATTCTTTACGTTGGTTGACAAGTGTCATTGGTTAACAGCAGATACTTCTAAAATGTTATAATAAAACAAATATGATATTGTAGGTACGAATTGTGCTAGTTTATCACTATTTAATGTTATTTTATCCTTTCGTTTGAAGGTACTAGTCCGCCGTCCGATTGGTTGATTGGGGTTTAACGCCGTTTTCAACACTTTTCAGTCATATCACGGCGACAAGTTCTCCTACTCATGCGTTTCCTGGTTTTCCCAGACCAGCACAACACACAACATATTTTCCTAGCAACTGGCTACTTTTCCACATAGACTGTTAAACAGCCCATCGGTGAAAAACGAATGACGCAGGTCACAGTGACTTTTGTCAAACGTCGGAAAGAATGTTGTCCGAGCTGGGATTCAAACTCACAACCCCTGGATTGACAGCCCGCGTCGCTTCCGACTGAGCTAGAATTGGTCAGTGGAAGATGTTAACTGTTGTCCCATGACATAACTTTATTCAGTGGAAATCCTCAGAGGCGTCGTTTGGAATTCAATGAGCAGACCACACATCGTTGCAGAAGTGAAAACCCTTAGATTGAATAAGTGAAATGTGTTTGTATAAAGTTCTTAAATTAATTAAATCAGCTTCATATAAATGAATGTCAGGGAAGTATTTGTGTGCATTTTGAGTGTATGACTATCAACAGATTATGATGACATAGAATGACCTCTATGGAATAATTATACTCTACTCTAGAGTAGTGAGTACATTTTAAATGATCTGGCACGGCACTGTTTCACATGAACTAATACTTTTCTTTTGGCATGAATGATGATTGTTTCTGTTTAACTAATACCACATTCTTATCAATTATTTTCATTAAACTAATTTCCATATGTATAGTTATGCATTTTGAATACAAGTATGTAGTCAAAGTAACAGCACATCATGAGCAATTTCTTCTTTTGTCATAAATTGTTCAAAATTTAAAATCCACTCAATAATTATACTGTTATTTACCCAAACCTTTCAATTTTTGTCTATTTTTTTTTCAAAGTCGCCTTTGCAGATTTGGTGTAAGTGGGAAAGGGATAATTCGATGATGCACAAGCAATATGTCATTTAAACGATATGTTGTTGAAATTATGTTATCTAGAATTATTTGAATAAAAGATAATAAAATTATTTCATATTTTATTTATAGTTATTTTTAGGATAAATCATAATATTCTAAAGATGACCATGGCCATTAAAGTGAATCAACACACATTTGTTTAAAATGGTTAATAGATGCAAATCAAATCTGGAGAACATAGAGATGGCAAATCTATAATATAAATAATTGAAAACATTGTTGTCAGAAAAAGGGCTATTGTTTTCCAACAGCAGTCATGTGCGTTCAGTAATACATACATACTAAAAGAAAGTATATCGTACAACGTGGTACGAAATATATATATTAGTTAAATACCCATAACACTCTAGTGCCGTCTACAATGGTATTTCAGTTATATGATGGCCAGTTACGTAGTTTCAGAGACATATTTCTTGTTAGGTCTCTGGGGGTTTTGCCCCTGACTTCGCGCATCAAGACTCCACACAACATTCATCCAAGGCTAATAGCTACCTTCCCACATAGACTATGTATAACTTAAACAATCGGTGAACTAGGAAGGACGCTAGCCATTATGACTTACGTTAATCATTTCTAGAGCAAATGAATGATGGTTATTTATTTATTATTTGATTTTGTTTACATTCGCCGTGAAATGATGGTCAACAGAAATGCATCTTATATAATCGAAGAATGACTACAAATAAGACTAAAATAACGACTAATTATGAAAATAGTCGCCTTACAACAACATAGTTATTTGTCATTAGTCAATGTTTGTTTTGTTTTTCTTCAAAACAACACAACCTATTATAAAATATGATCTCCATTTCTTTGAAGAGCGGTGTCTTAAATTGAACAATATGCAATTTTAATACTACACGTTTCCAGCCTAATAGATTAAAGTAATTACATAAAGAACATAGAATTAATTACCAATCATAATTATAATACAAATAAAGAATTAAAGGACGTGCGAAATTTATGTGTTTATTTATATCAAAGATGTAATTGTTTATCTAGCTCACAGTTTTCATCGACTTATACTCATGTTTGGGTTCATTGCAAGATATGATAGCTTATGTTATGTTAAGCTATATTTATTTTAAAATCTAAAAATATCTGTTTCTTTCACCCATAAAACTTCTTGATACGCTGTCGGTTATTAGCATATGTATTTTGACCAGTTATTTCTTTTACTTAAATTACTCATCATCTAAAGCACTTTCTTTCAAATATCTCATTTGTTAAAATAGCAAAACAGAAGATTACGGTTATTTTTTAACAACAAAATAGTCGATTATCAGCAATATAGATTTGTTTCTCATTACGCGAGTACGTAAACCACCTGGCATCTTTTGTATGTTTATTCTTCTTTCTAATTGTATATCATTCATGTTGGCTATGAATATGTATTTATTGTATGCCAATAAAATTAAAATTATGTTATGATAAGCGGGTAGATAAACCTCGTACAGGTAAGGCGTAATATCGATCGATAAGAACGACAAGCATATTATATAGCTTATCGCACTCGTTTCTCTTCCCCGTATTAGTAGTCCCAGAATTGATATAATGCATCTATATATTAATATCAAACACCAAGGGGGTATTATCCACTTGTCACTAAGGGGGAAGGGTTTTTTGTCCAGTCACGGGGTAAATATCCTATGGGGTTTATGTCCTGTTGGTTTTTTGTCCGTACCCAGCTGCAGAGGTGTCAACATGCATTTGTATGCGGCATAAGGGTTAACAACTTTTGAAAAATAGTATTACACATAAGGAAATATAAAACTATCCTTTTGGAAATAGAAAGGAAACCATTACACAAAACAGCTCAGTTTTGCAATTCCACTATAATTCTGTCAGAGTTCTGCTGCAAAGGATTTGAAACATACAATGGAAACTCATGTTGCATTGAAGTATTTGACGATGACCATTATGATTAGTGACCATGGGCAATGTGAGTTACGTATGGATAGTTTCTTGTAGTTCAGCCAAAATGTATTGACTTGAATGGAATACAACGGACATATGTTATTCATTAGGACACTGAAAAACAGTTTGAAAAGTACCGAAGCCAGGCTACTTCTTTTATTTAAAGAAACATGTCACATGTATTTCTATGTTTTAATGTTCACTTCTCTCTCTTAACATATTTTTCAATGATTTGCATTTATTTACTTTCATTTCATTCTTTTGTTGTTTTTCCTTTATAAAATTGTCTGCATTCAAGTTACCATTTACTTTTTTCTTGCTTGACTACTGGAAGAAAAAGTACATCTTGCATCTTAAAAAATATCCACTGCATTAGAATCATATTTGTTCTCAGTCTCTAGCTTGCAGAAATATACTGGCCCTATAGAACATTCACATCTACCATAACAACTGATGCACTCAAGTTGTGAATTATGCATTTTTTCATTCTGAATTGTACAATGTTTATTCTACTTGATATTTGTTACGTTTTAAAGATTGTTTCATGTTATAGGAGCAATAACACTTACACATGTAAATTTGTATCTTTAAACTACATGTAATTGATATGTATGTTCTATCATTCAATGTATGTTTTTAAGAAAATATTAGAAAATTTGCCAAACATTTAAATTCAATTTTAAAACATAAATATTCATATTTTTTTTCTGACGACTTATTTTAAAGAAAAACTTGAAATAATCAAACAAAAAATGATTAACGTCTTACAGAAAACGTCAGTTGAAGCTTACCACGATAAAGGGTGAGGTGATAAAGAGTTTGTATACGTGTCATTGGTAATGTTTTTACAACGTATGTCAAACCTTAAATAACACCATCTGTACCTCCTGAACGCATTTTCAGTCGCATTGGACTGTTGCTTAAAACAAGAGGGCCATGATGGCCCTTGATCACTCACCTGATTTTATTTATTTTCACTTTAGCCATATAAGCCCCGCCCCTGGCCCTGGCGGCCATGTTTTCGACCAATCAACATGGCTTAAAGGAATCTGATAGAGGGTCACCCTAGGTACATTCTACAACATTATTTGAAAATTGGCTTGACACTTTCGAAGGAGAAGATTTTTTAAGATTTTTTAAATTCGACCAATCAACATGGCTTGAAGGAATCGGATAGTGGGTCACTAAAGCAAATTTCTGTATTTTTTTTTGAAAATCGGCCTGACACTTTCGTCGGAGAAGTTATTTAAGCCATATAATGCAAAATAGCTCAGCCCCCCGGACGGCCACGCTTTTCGAACAATCAACATGAATTTCTACAAAATTATTTGAAAACCGGCCTGAAACTTTCGGAGAAGATTTTTTAATTGTTTACTATAGCCATATTAGGCAAACAAGCCCCTCCACCTGGGGGCCATGTTCTATGACCAATCAATATGGCTTGAAGGAATAAGATAGAGGGTAATCCAAGGAACATTTCTACACAATTATTTTAAAATCTGCCAACCAGTTTAGGAGAAGAAGTATTTTATTTTGTTTGCATGGATCCCAAAGATTTGAGGGAATTCTGGCGAGATCATTGAGAGGATGCGTTCTGTGACGTTTCATCTAAATTGAACCACTGGTGACTGAGGAGGAGATGTTGACGGACGCACAATGCACGACACTCGACACACGACGGACGCCGGACAAAAGGCGATCACAATAACTCACCTTGAGCATTTTGTGCTCAGGTGAGCTAAAAACAACTGAGGATCAGACTGACAACTATATTGTGGACTGTTTATTTTCCACTTTTATCGTTAGAACAATTTACGCGTTTGTTGTTCACCTAAGTCTCGATAGTTTTCTGCTGCAGATTTGCTTAATAAACATGTCAAATTTAAAATTTGAAGCCTACACGTATCATTAATAACGAAATTGTAAAGTAAAAATAAAGAGAGAACAAGAAGAGAAAATAATTATTTTATAATCAAACAAAAAGATACATCACTTCGCGAAATACATTGTAAACTTTGATCTTTCGACCTGATTCATGCCAATAGGGAAGAGCAATCACATTTGCAACAAATGTATCCGAGTTTTTTCTTGGTTTCGGTCAGCATGAAAGTCAAATATATCTGCAGGGACTACTCCTCGGACGTAGATACAAATCCCGGCCCTGAATCAGATACGAAAGCCGTTCTTGATGCGATAGAACAATCGAATAAGTGACCCATGAAATAAACATAGTGAAAAATAAAGTCCTATCAGTTAAGTCAAACATTGTAGATCTTAAAAAGGAAATGTCATCTATAAAGATATGTATGGATAAGATAGAGAATAGGCAACACGTAGTAGAAATTAATATGATCAATATGAAACAGAACAAAGAGCGTATCGATGAGTTTACTGAACAGCTTAAGAGCGATGTTGATCAGTTGGGGCTGACAGTGAAAAGGATTATGATCAATTGAACATGATGAGAAAGAGAATTGAGACTCTTGAGGCAGAACAATTAAAGAATAACCTCAGAATAGTTGGTGTAGATGACGATGAAAATGAGACAAATGAAATGACAATGGATACATTTGTAAGAGAAGTATTCAATAAAGCATGTCCACTTACCCAGTTCAATGAACATGAAGTAGAACCCATAAAACGCATAGGTACGTTTACAAATGATAAAACGCGTATGATTCTTGTAAGATTCACACACTTTGAGGCAAAAAGAACAATTCTTAAAGCCCGTGACGTACTGCGGCAATCCAAAGTACGTGTAGCCAACGATGTTACTGTATACTAGAGACAGGAAATAGACAAATTGCGAAAAGGGGGAATATTCGCACATTACAAAAATGGAGAGCTATGTAGAGACCAATCGACACAAAACGGCAATACTAGAGTATTCAAGAAAGCAACTTGGTCACAACAGAATGTAAATTCTATTGATTCGAGTCAAATGCAGATATCAGACAATGATATCAGTGTCCTATAGGAATATAGTCAAAGCCCAGACACATCAAACACATTAAAAACTGTTAGTTGGAATATTGAAGGATTGCGAAGTAAAAGTAATGAGCCTGGTGTAATAAAGTTTCTGGAATCATATGATATAGTTAGTTTACAAGAAACGTGGGAACACGACATTGAGTTTACGCAAAGTTTACTGGAGACCTATGATTGTTTTGTCTGTCCCGCAAAGAAATCCGGAAAGGGTGGAAGAAATATGGGTGGAACATGCATATTTACAAAGAGCAAATATAGACAATATGTAACGCGAATAAATTCCGACTTTAAGTTTGGCGTTATTTTAAAGACAGACACATTTTAGACTCGTTTAGAAATAGATATTATGTATTTGTGTCTATATATTCCTCCAGATAGTTCTCCAGTATATTTCAATTTGTTAATAAAAGGTACTGATTTAATCGAAAATATTTTAGTAGAATCTGATATTAATTTTTCCAATTGTTATGTGTACATAACCGGAGACCTTAATGCAAGAGTTGGATAGGAGCCTGATTATTTCTCATATGACAATGATGAAGTACCGATTTTTATTGACTATATGGATGAATTTCCAATCACAGAATGTCTTTCTAGACCTAGTTTGGATAAGACTGTTAACACCAATGGGCAGAAACTACTAACCATATGCAAAGAATACAATTTACTTATTGTAAATGGACGTGTATCTAAAGATTCTTCCATAGGAAATTATACAGTTATAAGTCCGTTAGGGAAAAGTGTTATTGATTACATCATTTTTACACATGAACTGCTAAATGCTATTTCCCACTTTGAAGTGTGCGATAATACAGAAAGTGTTCATTTTCCTATTAGTTCAATTATAGGTTACACGCTTAGTTTGGATAATGAATGCAAATCTAGATCACAACAATCAACATGAGTACCAAAGCCACAAAATACACCGGTCAGGAAGGTTATGAATGGTATTCGATTCATTCACGAACTATAACTATCACTAAAGGAAGTTCATACTCATGAAAGGGGCATAGTTTAGGAAAGGATCATAATTTGTAATACAAATTGATTTGAGTGATACCTTTTAAGATACTCATTGAGTGTATGATTTGTAAGCATGCATTCAAAGTTAAAGCATTAAAACATACATCACTTAACAAATGTGGCCTCTAGAGTACAGAAATGGATAAAAACATTTTTGGTAGATTGATCCAATTTAACAATATGTTAACCGACTATAGTGTATACCAGTGTTTAGATGCAGGTCAGGTTATGGGCAGTCTGAAGATTCTAAATGCTGAACAATTGTAATGTCACATGTAGTAGCAGTGCAGTTATGGTTGAAATGCTGTGTCACAAAAAGTTTGGCAATTTTCTTTATAAATTGACACTATTTTGGTTATCCATTTATCTATATCTAAATATTTTGATCATAATTTTAAATCCTTATTATCCAGAGAAGTGTCACAAATTCCGTAAATTAGTATTATATATTGTCAAAAAGCATGAATATGGTACAGTTTGAAATCCTGTTCAGTATTTAAGCAGAGTTAGCATTGCAATGATATCCAGATTAGTTTATGATCTGAGTAATAGGTTTCACAAGTTCCTGCAGCACCATCTTTATTGGCGAAATATGTAGGAATTATGTCAATGGTTGATTTGTAATCATTTCTTGGCTGCTGAGTTAGTTGTCTGAGGTTGAGTTTGTCGACTAACGCAAAACGCGTTTATAAAAATGGTAATAATTTGTCGAAAACGAAAGTGACAGTAACAGGGACTTGGTTATCAACTTGGCTTCAGATGATTTAATAATATTTGATGATTTAATAATATTTGATGATTTAATAATATTTAAGTTTTGAAGCATAAGATAATTAAGGAAATATGAATTTTCGGAAATGTTATTAAGTGTAAAAAGGGGAATAATTTTGTCAAAATAAGTGTCACAATTATTGAACTTAGTATGTGATGGTGTCTTATGATACTAAACAAACACAAGTATAGATTTTCAAAATAATATCTGTAACAGTTCTAGATATATTTAAGGTAATGTGAATTTTAGAATGTTTTTAAGCCTAAAAAGGGGCATAACTCTAGGAAATAGGTACGGAGTTACCTCTTTTTTGGGCTCACACAATATCTTGTGCTAGTGATTATTTCTACTAAGTTTGGCATCAATATCTTATACGGTGTAGGAGGAGTAGGCCGGACAACATGTTTTAAGTCTAAAAAAGAGCATAACTCTAGAAATTAGGTACGGAGTTACCTCCTTTTTGGGCGCACATAATATCATGTGCTGATGATTATTTCTACCAAGTTTGGCTTCAATATCTTAAACGGTGTAGGAGGAGTAGGCCGGACAAAAAACGGACGGACGGACAGACAGACAGACAGACAGACGGACGTACCCATGAAGTGTATTTGTGGGGTTATTTCTATTGTTTCAAACTTGTGGGTTGCACCCCACAAGTATGCTATTCATTCCGTAATTATTCCCCTTTTACGGAATGAATAACATTAATATGCAAATATAACAAAACAAACAAACAAAATATTTATCTAAGTGTCTTTATAAAGGTGGTGGGTTTGCTTTAGTACTCGGTCACCAGGACGGACAGACAGACAGATAAACAAACCCAAATTAATAACCCCCCTTTTTTCTTCGAAAAAGCGGGGGATAAAAAGACAAAGGTTGCAGTTTTTAGAAATGGTGGAATATTGAAAAGAACAGGGCAATGGAGTTATACAAATGAACGTTTAAAATGTGTTAATGGTTTTACATATGTTGGTGTTTATTTATCATCTACTTTGTCTTTGTATCGCATGGCTGAGAAAATGTCTACAAAAGCGAAACATGTATTTGTGACCTTATTTAACAGTTTAAAATCGTTTATACCTATTGATCATAACACCTTCTTCAAGATATATGACAGTAAAGTGACGGCAATAATAGTGTACGGTTCAGAACTTCGGGGTTTAAATGAGTTTGTGTGTGTTGAAAGGGTACATACATACTGCTTGAAGCGCTACATGTCGGTACCGTTGAGAACAGTTAATGACGCAGTTCTCGGAGACAGTGGAAGATTTCCCGTCTATATTTATGCATCAAAAAGGGTTATTAAGTACTGGTTAAGATTTATCAAATTGCCGTGTCACAGACTTGTTAGAAAATGTTATGATATGTTAAAGTTGTATGATGGTTTAGACATTCGAATTGGGTAACACAAATTCGAACCAATCTTATTAATCAAAGTACTGAAGGTAGAATTGCGATCGTTTAAGATTATATTATGAATATTTATTTTATAAATAAATCCCCACCATGGCAGACAAGAAATGATGCATCAGGCCAGAATGAAATGTTTCCAAGATGATCATTTCTTGTTGGTCTAGTGAAAGTTAATTGACCCCTACTTCGAAAATATCATTCGGTTCGGAATGTTTTAAAATCATTATCCCTGTATCATAGAAGAATAGGACTAAAAAGAAAATTTCGAAAATGGGAATAAACTTTGATAAACATTTCACACACATATATACATATTTAGTTTTTACATTTTGAAAAACAGTTAACAACAATAAAATACATACGTTTTCAAAGTCGTCTGCTGCAAATGTGTTGTATGGGGGAAAGGGTTAAACAATGATCTAAGACAAATCTATATAAGAAAATATTATTGGTCTAGACCAAACATTCCTAAATTCATCGAACTCTTAACAAGCAATAACCAGAAAACATTATCCAAATTATGTATTTTTCTATATAAAAGAATGAAGTCACTTGTATAGTTATCTCATTTGATTAGAATATATGTTTAATCTTCAATAATTAATCATTTATACACAAATATGCCATGTAATATTGCAGAGGTAACTGTCCCTATCTTAACGTTGAGTGACCATTACCCAGTCTGTTTTGCTCGTAAACTAACATCTAAACCAGAAAAAGGTATACTACATAACTCAATTTCATACAGAAACCTAAAATATTTTAATGAAGAACAGTTTTGAGTACATCTACAACATCAACCTTGGTCTGCTATTGATACTTATAATGATGTTGATGATGCATTATAATGTTTTATACAAATGTTCTCTGATGTCTTAAATGAACATGCACCTGTAACAGTAAGGTGTGTTAAACATTAACATCAGCCTGACTGGTTCACACCTGACATTGCAAATGCCATAAAAAAGAGGGATGCTGCAAAACTATCTGGAAATAAATGGTATTTCCGAAGATGTCGTAACCAAGTCAAAACATTAATTAGTAATGCCAAAACTATGTTCTATGAAAAAACAATTAACAAACATAACAACAACCCTAAGATACTCTGGAAGAATCTGAAAGATCTATCAGGTAAATCAAAATCACATCAAACAAACTTTATCACTAACGAGGATGGAAATCAGATATCTGACCCTTTAGAAACTGCAGAGAATTTTAACAAATTCTTCACAGAAATTTTTAAAACCGCACCACTGGTTGATGGCATTCTTCAAAGTCAAAATAAATCAGTTCTTCAGAATTATGTTGACAGCAAAATGCAAGATAATGATCTATTTCAGATACCATTTATAAGTGAATCCTTCGTAATGAAAGAGCTTAATTCTTTAGATTCAACCAAATCTACAGGTTTGGATGGATTAGGACCGCGGTTTCTTAAAGTAAGCTCAAACATTATAGCTAGACCCTTGACCCATATTTTTAATTTAGGTATTAGACAAACACAATTTCCAAGCATTTTTAAAGTTGCTATAGTAACACCAATATTCAAAAAAGGTGTCAAAAATGATAAGAATAATTATAGAACAATTTCTATTCTACCAGTACTATCAAAAGTATATGAGCGACATATCTCAAATAGCCTTAAATTATTCTTGGAAAAACATAAACTACTCAATAATCAACAATCCGGCTTTCGTAAATTTCACTCCTGTGAAACCACCTTAACACAAATTGTTGATAATTGGATCGAAGCTATCAATAACAACAATCTAGTAGGTATCATATTTTTGGATCTCACAAAGGCATTCGATCTTATTAATCATAGTCTTCTCATTGAAAAACTTAAATGTTATAGATTTTGCTCAAAATCAATAAAATGGTTTACTTCTTACTTAACAGGTCGCTACCAAAAAGTAAGTATTTCAGGAAAGCTATCATGTTCAAGAGAAATATCTGCTGGCGTCCCTCAAGGCTCTGTTCTAGGGCCTTTACTGTTTATAATTTACATAAATGATCTTCCGTTGTTTGTTAAAGATTCAATCATTGATATGTTTGCTGATGACACCACAATAACTGCTGTGGGTAAATCAAAGCCAGATATAACTCAAACTCTGCAAAATGAAATTTGTCTTATTGAAAACTGGTGTCAACAGAACTCAATGTTACCAAACGTACAAAAAACAAAAGCTATGTTCCTTGCTGCTTCATACCCAATAAATCATCAATCCGATGAGATCAAAATACTATTACAAAATCATGAGATACAACAAACATACAAAGAAAAAATTCTCGGTGTTCATATAGACCCTCAACTTAACTGGAAGCGTCATGTTGAGCACACGCTAAAGAAATGTAATTCATTACTATACCTACTTCTGAGAATTAAAAAGTTTCTTAATATACATTCAAGGAATCTTTTCTTTAATGCATACATACTTCCTCACATTGATTATTGTTGCACAATATGGGGCTCCTGCAGTCAAAATCTGCTTGACAAAATGTTAAAATTTCAGAAACGTGCTGCACGTGTTATACTTGACAAGCCATTTGATGCACCATCAGAAGAACTTTTCCAACAATTATCCTGGATGAAATTTCATGCAAGAATAGACTATAAAAAAGCAATTATCATTTACAAATCATTAAATGAACAATGTCCTGAATACCTAAGAGACAAATTTAAATACTCCCAAAATAAAGGTCTAAGATCCTTTGATAACAAGCTGTTACAATTACTAAAACCAAAACTAGAATTCTTCAGAAAATCCCTGACCTATTCAGGACCAAAAATTTGGAATGATATTCCCTTTCAAATTAGAACCGCAGATTCATTAAATTCTTTTAAGAAATTATATTTAGCGTGGATGTTTACCAGTAGTTCTTGAAATTAAGTGATCTTTTATTTTTATTACCAATTTGCTTTTATTTTGAATTGTTTATATGTATAACATTGTGTATATAATGTATTGCTAACTCTGAAGCCCACATGGAAGATTGGGACAACCCAAATGTGTAGCCTCATAAAATAAAGTCGTTATTATTATTATTATTATTTAGCTTTAGAGGTTTGACTTAGATCGGCATCCCAGTTTTGGATAAAAATATCTTTTACCCTTTGTTTTTATGAGAGCGTTAATGTTTTAGACACCTTGATTCATCCATACATAACTAAATCCAAAATTATTCAATATATATTTAACCTTTGATGCCCAACTTTCTTTATTTTCATTTATATCATTTAACATTTGTTTGTATATTGCCTTTATGTATTTGCATTCGTCTGTTCTCGTGACTTTTAACCAGTATTTAATCATCAAAGAAAAGGCGTTGTCACAATTGTCCAATTCACCGTATATATAATTATTAGGAATCTGACTTTTGACGTGTAGTAGTTGCTTACAAAATCTAGTATGCAGCCTTTCTGTGCGTTATAGCCTCACTGAAGCCCCATACATTGACCCTGTAATTAAGTATTGGTAGTATAAGCTTATCAAACAGTTCAAGTGTATGACTAATTGAACATTTCTACAAAATTATTTGAAAATCGGCCTGACACTTTCGTCGGAGAAGATTTTTTAAGTTTTCATTATAGCCATATAAGGCAAAATAGCCCCGCCCCCCTGGAGGCCATGTTTTTCGACCAATCAACATGGCTTAAAGGAATCTGATAGAGGGTCATCCAAGGAACGTTTCTACAAAATTAGCAGCATCCTTTCAACTCTACACAGTAATATATATATTTTCATTTAAAGTTTTTCCCCATATTTTTGCCTAGATGCACAATATTAGCTGCTGCAGGTTTTTTGTATATGGTGATAGGGTTAAGCGGACAACAAAAATAAAATATCAAGCAAAGGTGAAGAAATGCAAAAAATAAATCGATAAGAATCAACTGTTTACAAACCTCTGCTTCTTGATCGAGTCTTCCAACCTCGATCAATATGGAGGATTTTTCTCCATCCAACTTGTCCGCTTGCCTTCCAAGTTCAGCATTTATTTGTTCAAACTGTATCAATATATGAAACCTCAATAAATTATTTTAGTCCTTCATCAAACCTTTTTTTCAAAAATATATATCTGATAAGTCAACTTTCAAAAAAATTCTTTCTAAATATTTTAAAATATAAAAAGTAAAAATCGAACTTATCATGCATTCATGTATCCAAAACAAAATACACTGTAGTATGTAAATTTGTATATATCTTTCTTTTTCGTTGAAAGTCTTATGATAAGCAGCTCACACATAACTTCTAAAAGAAAGTCTTGATGATGAGGGTACAGATCTTATTGGCAAGCAAAATAGTTAACCCTTTCCAAAATACAACTCATCCCTGTAGCCTAGTGGTTAAAACATCCACGTTGCGTGCAGGAGGTTGATGGTTCAAATCTCATTTGCAACCGTGGGGTCCGCTGTGATATGGCATGTTGGTTACCTGCCAGCTGGTTAAATAATGAAACCGAATGTCCTTGTGTCTGGTAAAAAAGATAGGACTCGCGAGGTAAAACAATAGCACCGCGTACGGCACAGACGCTCGACTGATATAAAACAGAAAACAAGAGGGCCAAGATGGCCCTAAATCGATCACCTGAATGATAGTTAATTAGAAGCAAATATTTAACTGCAAATATCTGTGAAAATTTGATCAGGAGTTCAAATAAAACTGCAAAGAGTGGACACTCAGTTAAAGAAATAGTTTATCAGTAAAAGCCATTTTTATCTTGAAATCTAACAAGAGCTTTCTCAATTTCTGATGCTGCAGCAACAAAGGTTCTACACAGAATGCAAGTCTTTGAACAATTTTGAAAGAGGACCATCAAAGGAACATTCCTGTGAAGTAACGTTGAAATTGGTCAAGTGGAATTGGTAGGAGTTGTCATTTGTAATAAAAGTTCAATTTACCTCTTTTGTGATGACGCGAGGTTGCTATGATTTTGTAACCAATCAAAACGGCTTGAACAAATTAAATGTAGAGGATCACTGAAGTAGGATTTATATTCAATTTCCTTAATATCAGACAAGAACTTAAAAAAATGGAATTTCCAAATTTTGTCATTTTGCCCCTATTCTGATGCCTCCTGACTGCCATGTTTTTCAACCAAACAGTATGCCTTGAACAATCTTTGTAGAGGCTCACCTAAGGAACATTTCTACCAAACTATATTGGAATTTGACATGCAGATTCAAAGCAGCAGATTTTTAAAGCTTGGACATTTTGCCCCTTTCTGATGCCGCAGCAAACCTGGCGGCCATGTTTTTCAACAGATCGGACATATTTGAACAATCTTGGTAGATCTTGCCCCAAAGAACATTTATGAAAAAAAAAATTCAAATCGGGCTAATTCTTTTGGACGAGAAGATTTTTTAAGTTTTAACAATGCACATATAAGGAAAACAAACTTAGCCCCCTGGCAGCCATGTTTTTTCAACGGATCGGAAATATTTGAACAATCTTGGTAAGGGGTGCCGCAATGAACATTTGTGGAAAATAATTTTCAAATCGGGCCAGTACTTTTGGACAAAAAGATTTTTAAAGTTTTAACAATGCACATATAAGGAAAACAGGCTCCACCCCCTGGCGGCCATGTTTTTCAACGGATCGGAAATATTTGAACAATCTTGGTAAAGGGTGCCCAAAGGAACATTTGTGCAAAATAATTTTCAAATTGGGCTTATACTTTTGGACAAGAAGATTTTCAAAGTTTTAATAATGCACATATAAGGAGAACAAGCTCCGCCCCCTGGCGGCCATGTTTTTCAACCGATCAGAAATATTTGAACAATCTTGGAGTGCCCCAAGGAATATTTGTGGAAAATAATTGTCAAATCAGGCCAGTACTTTTGGACAAGAAGATTTTTAAAGTTTTAACAATGCATATATAAGGAAAACAAGATCCGCCCCCTGGCGGCCATGTTTTTCAACGGATCGGAAATATTTGAACAATATTGGTAAAGGGTGCCACAAGGAACATTTGTGCAAAATAATTTTCAAATCGGGCCAGTACTTTTGGACAAGAAGATTTTTAAAATTTTAACAATGCACATTTAAGGAAAACAGGCTCCGCCCCCTGGCGGCCATGTTTTTAAACCGATCAGAAATATTTGAACAATCTTGGTAAAGGGTGCCCCAATGAACATTTGTGAAAAATAATTTTCAAATCGGGCCAGAACTTTTGGACAAGAAGATTTTTAAAGTTTTAACCATGCATATATAAGGAAAACAAGATCCGCCCCCTGGCGGCCATGTTTTTCAACGGATCGGAAATATTTTAACAATCTTGGTAAAGGGTGCCCAAAGGAACATGTGTGCAAAATAATTTTCAAATCGGGCCAGTACTTTTGGACAAGAATATTTTTAAAATTTTAACAATGCACATTTAAAGAAAACAGGCTCCGCCCCCTGGCAGCCATGTTTTTCAACCGATCAGAAATATTTTAAAATTTTAACAATGCACATATAAGGAAAACAGGCTCCGCCCCCTGGCGGCCATGTTCTTCAACCGATCAGAAATATTTGAACAATCTTGGTAAAGGGTGCCCCAATGTACATTTGTGCAAAATAATTTTCAAATCGGGACAGTACTTTTGGACAAGAAGATATTTAAAGTTTTAACAATGCACATATAAGGAAAATAAGCTCCGCCCCCTGGCGGCCATGTTTTTCAACGGATCGGAAATATTTGAACAATCTTGGTAGAGAGTACTCCAAGGAACATTTGTGCAAAATAGTTTTCAAATCAAGCCAGTACTTTTGGACAAGAAGATTTTTTAAGATTTGGCAATTTTCCCCTTTTCTGTTGCCGCAGCAACCAAAGTTCTCGATGGAATTTAAATTTTTGAACAATTTTGAAAGAGGTCCACCAAAGGAACATTCCTGTGAAGTTTGGTTGAAATTGGTCAATTGGTTAAGGAGGAGATGATCTAAATGTCTAAATGTTAACGACGGACGACGGACGGACGAACTCATGGGAGTGTACTTGTGGGGTTATTTCCTTTGATGTTTACTTGTGGGGTGCACCCCACAAGTATGGCATTTATTCCGTAATTAACCCCCTTTAACGGAATGAATAACATTAATATGCAAATGAGATACCCGTTATAAAAAATAGAAAAAATCTACTTATCTAAGTGTCTTTATAAGGGTGGTGGCTGGGCACCCCACAAGTACTCTCTCATGCGGACGACGGACAACAAAAAACCTAAACCGGACGACCACGCCGCCACCGCCGCTGACAACGCCAGGGTCATGACAATAGCTCTTGTTTTTTCAAAAGTCGAGCTAAAAATGTGTTAAGGATAAAGGTCTTTCATAGGTCAGAAATGACTGGCCCTTTAGACATCGAAATCCATGTGGAAAAGTGTTAATATAGAGCACACCTCTTTCAGTGTTTGCTGTCTTTCCTCGAGTTTGTCTTTGAATTCAGCCAGTGTTCTCTTCAGTTCTTCATCAGTGCCTGTAACAAATGAGGTCCTTTATTTACCTTCTAACTATTCTTAATACTATTATATTTCTTTACCCTTTACAAACTGCATACACATTATGACGCATCTGCAGCAGATGACTCTTGAAAACAAGTAAATGTAAGAAAATAAATTATCATAATGAGCAATTTCTCCTTTTGCAACAATGTTTTAAACTTTTTTTAAAAATTACAGATTGATTTAAAGAGATTTTTAACTTTCTTGTCCAGATGGTTTCAAAATTATCCGCTGCAGATTTGATGTAATTGGGAAATGGTTATTTCACAAAGCACATGTAGCATTATGTCTGATTGCCTTAAACATGGTATTTATTCGTTCATAAATCATGTTGCTTTGGAATTTAGAAAATATTCAAATTATAATTAAAACGCATTTACAAGAGCGTGGCGAAGCAAACACCAACTCTCATCTGTTTTTTCTAAGTTGAAAAAGGGGCATTACTAAATAATTATTATGTGACCTGGTTTTGAGTTATGATGTTAAAGTTTTGTGACGACAACGTAGACACCAAGAGTATCACAATAGCCCGACATTTTTCCTTTGAAAAACAGACAAGCTAAAAAGTGTTGGAGAATACAATCTTTGATGAAAATTAAGTGTTACAATCACACTGATATAATTAAAATGATTTTTAGATATGCCCATTTTTCCAGGCAATGGTAAACTGCTGGTTCAACATTTACCATTTGACCTACCATTTTGATCAGCTTTAAAATAGTAGCGGCTTAATTGAACCTTTCACACATAAGACAAATCTGCAGCAAAAGACTTTGAAATGCACAATTTTAAACAAGAGGGCCACAAGGCCCTGGAATCGCTCACCTGAGAATGGGCTATTTAAGACTTAACTCTTTCAGCGCCAATGGCAATATCATCAAGACAAACTTTCTGACAAAATTTCAAGCTGCTTAAGTCAAAAATGCAATCTCTAGATTGTAACTAGATTGTTCTACAATTTGGCCTAGTGACCTAGTTGTTTACCTCACCTGACCCCTATTCAAACTTGACCTAGATATCACTAAGACAAACATTCTGACAAAGTTTCAACATGCTCAAGAAAAACATGTGGCTTCCAGAGTGTTAACAAGATTTTCCTTACATTTGGCCTGGTGACCTAGTTTTTGACAGGACATGACCCATATTCGAACTTGGCTAGATATCATCAGGACAAACTTTCTGATGTAGTTTCAAGATGCTCAAGTTTAAAATGCGGCTTCCAGATTGTTGACAAGATTTCCTTCAATTTGGCCTTGTGACCTAGTTTTTGACCCATATTTGAACTTGGCCTAGATATTATTTAGACAAATATTCTTACATAGTTTGAACATGCTCAAGCCAAAAATGTGGCTTCCAGAGTGTTAACAAGAATTTTCTTAAATTTGGCCTAGTGACCTAGTTTTTGACCGGACATGACCCATATTCAAACTTGGCTTAGATATCATCAAGAAAAACTTTCTGACAAAGTTTCAACATGCTCAAGTTTAAAATGTGGCTTCCAGAGTGTTAACAGGATTTTCCTTCAATTTGATCTGACATGACCCAGTTTCGAACTTGGCCTAGATTTGATGGAGATATATGTTCTGATAAACTTTCATGAAGATTGGATGCAAAATGTTGCCTCTAGAGTGTTAACAAGCAAATGTTGATGACGGACGACGAAGGAAGGACGACGGACAACGTACGACGGACAAAAGGCGATCACAAAAACTCACCTTGAGCTCTTCGTGCTCTGGTGAGCTAAAAAAGAATAGGATATATTGTTAGAAAAGAAGACATTGCTCAACATGAGAACTTTTTCCTTTTCACATGAAACATTATTTACATGCTATTGTTACAGATAATATTACATGTAATTTTCACTCTTTCGAAATTTCTTATCCAATATATTATGCCATCATAAATCAACTCTGTGCTTAAATGAAGACTTCTGATTGTTTAACTTTGAAAAATTTACTATGTCAATCGTCTTTTAGAACAAAATGTCTTAGCAGTTCAGTACAACATTTAGTTTTATAATATATGATATATGATTTTTGATTTCATGTGGTATACTGTTTGTCATTCTTGGTGTCGTAGTTTTTGAGAACATTCAAAAACAAATTTGGAATCGGCGATGCAGACGACCACACATTTTGTACAACTTGCAAAAACAATGATAAAATGGCCAGTTTCACCTGGTTCTTTACGAAAAACACATATTAAAGCAAATATATACCATTTAGAGTACCATTGTAAGGCGTATTGATGTTTTTGAAGGCAATATTCAAATATCAAATTATGCGAACGACCACACTCTAGAATTTTAGGCGATCGACCACACTCTTTTAAATAAATTTGAAGTGGGTGCGAGTATTGTTGCCACGACAGCATGGAGCAGCACATCCCAGTATATATGAGCTATTCATTCTGAGAAAAGCCGGTCACACTTGAATACACAACGGTTTGTTTCAAATTACACTGATTCTTTGCTCTGAAAAAGCACTACTGGGCAAAAAAAAGTATTTGTCATATAATCTTACATGCGTAAAGAAACCTCAAATTAATATGTTCCAATTCCTGTACGAATACCAATTCTGGGCAGAATGCATACAGAATTTCCGTTTTCTGTACAGAATAAACACAGACACAGAATCTGATATAAATTCTGAACAGACTTCTTGTTTTTTTCTGTACAGCATCTTATTGAATCAGATTTTTGTCTGTACAGATTATTGTATCAGACAGATTTTTCGCACTTAGAAAAAAAGCGAACCAGAAAAAATGTACTTAGAAAAAAAACGAACCAGAAAAAATGGATTGAGACAAAAAATGAACCAGAATAATTGGACTTATAGAAAATTTCTCAAATCAAATAAGCCTTAGAAAATTCAAGACAGAAATAAATTTGGTTTTAGGAATCATCTTTGTATTGATATGTTTTTTTCAAATATTGAAGGACGTAGATAAGAGGGATAAACAACTCCACCTGTACACCTGTTTTCTGGTTAAAATATCACATGGAGAAAAAAAAATGTCCAAATTTTCACATTTTGTAGCAAATAAAAGTTTGAAGTCACTTTTGGCACATAAACAAACAAGATGTATTTGTGAAACCATTATGCCCCCGAATGGCAACATCTAGGTCAAAGGTCAAGGTGCAAGGTCAAAAATGTTGGTACTGACAGAAAAGTCATGTCACAAGGAATACACATGTGAAATATAGTAGCCGTACCTGTTATGGTTCAAAAGTAGTGGTCAAGGTTAAAGGTTTTTTCGAGAATGGCAACATCTAGGTCAAAGGTCAAGGTCGCAAGGTCAAACATTTTGGTACTGACAGAAAGTTCATGTCACAAGGTATACACATGTGAAATATGGTAGCCGTACCTGTTGTGGTTCAAAAGTAGTGGTCAAGGTTAAAGTGTTTTTCGAGAATGGCAACATCTAGGTCAAAGGTCAAGGTCGCAAGGTCAAAAAGGTTGGTACTGACAGAAAGGTCATGTCACAAGGTATACACATGTGAAATATGGTAGCCGTACCTGTTATGGTTCAAAAGGAGTGGTCAAGGTTAAAGTTTTTTTCGAGAATGGCAACATCTAGGTCAAAGGTCAAGGTTGCAAGGTCAAAAATGTTGGTACTGACAGAAAGGTCATGTCACAAGGAATACACATGTGAAATATGGTAGCCTTACCTGTTATGGTTCAAAAGAAGTGGTCAAGGTTAAAGTTTGTTTCGAGAATGGCAACATCTAGGTCAAAGGTCAAGGTGCAAGGTCAAAAATGTTGGTACTGACAGAAAAATCATGTCACAAGGAATACACATGTGAAATATGGTAGCCGTACCTGTTATGGTTCAAAAATAGTGGTCAAGGTTAAAGTCTTTTTCGAGAATGGCAACATCTAGGTCAAAGGTCAAGGTCGCAAGGTCAAAAATGTTGGTACTGACAGAAAGGTCATGTCACAATGAATACACATGTGAAATATGGTAGCCTTACCTGTTATGGTTCAAAAGAAGTGGTCAAGGTTAAAGTTTTTTTCGTGCAGACAGACAGACGTGCAGACAGACAGGCCAAAAACTAGATGCCCACCGAATCGGTGATTCCGGGGGCATAAAAATACATATTCTGAAAGCTTAAAATTTCAACTTAAGTTAGAAATACATTGAACAACTGGAATTTCTATGTATTTTGAAAAATGACTGGTTTAAAAGACACGGGTATTGTGAATTTTATTAATTTTGTCCCAAATATTGATAGACTGACATTATTCATAAGGATAAACTATTATCAAAAAGTGTTGTGTATTAAAATAGTGTTATCTATTGCAACAGAACAATGTTTAAACTTCAAGAAAATATCTTTGTTATTTTTCGCGTTTTACTTGCTACAAATGTTGAGACGGGTGATATTTTAGTGGGAAACGCTTACGAACGTGTGTTTATAACGGTCACATCGACATCCAATCAGATGAGAATATGCAATTTGTTTAGAATTTGAATGATCCGCGATTTGAACTTGGCCGTGAGGTGATAGCATCATAACTACCTGGTATGTTTTTTACGATCAATATCAAATTAAACCTTATAATCTGAGCTTTATTTTAATATATATATATAATTTTTTGAAATCAGCCTGAAATTGACGTACGACTAGCAATTCTAGTGCTAAACACGTTAGTGAGAAAAATTTCGCCATTTTTTTTTTGTCAACACGGTGACGAATTGGTTTTAAAGTCCGATTAACTCAATAAATACCTCAAAATAATACGTGTTAAAACAATAACATATTACTATTGCAATAAATATTATCTTTCTAATGAAATTAATACTTAATCAATCTTAAGAAGATATATTTTCACGATATTCCTTCATCGTTTTTTCTGGAGGAAATCCGTCATCGTAATATTTAAATCTTGACTGTAGTTTTTGGTTTATAATTCTAATAGATATGATTATTTGTTGAAAAATACCAATTAAATACAAGACGAGTGTTTGACGCAAAGTGTCAGAGAGAAGCCGCAATATTTCGTTGCACATGTAGAAATAAGAAACTAGAACTATCACTGAAGATGATAAATACTCCCAAAACAGCACCTTGACTCAAAATATGGCTTCCGACGGACCGACCGATAGGTAGTCCTATCAAACAGTACTCATTTTGACCTTTGACCATGACCTTGACCTTTGAGGTACAAGCCACCTCATCATGGTGAACATGCGTACCCAGTAACTTGAAAATCCTATGATGCATGGTTGAGATGCGGACCGAACAAGGTAGTCCTATCAAACAGTACTCATATGACCTCTGACCTCTGAGTGTGACCTTGACCTTTGAGGTACAAGCCACATCATCATGGTGAACATGTGTGTCCAGTAACTTGAGAATCCTAAGATGCATGGTTAATATGCGGGCCGGACAAGGTAGTCCTATCAAACAGTACTCATTTTGATGTTTGACCTTTAAGGTACAGGCCTAGGTCTTGTGCGCGACACGCCGCCTCATCATGGTGAACGTTTGTGCCAAGTTTCTTTGAAATCCTATAATGCATGGTTGAAATGTGAGCCGGACAAGGTACAGTCCTTTCAAATAGTACTCATTTTGACCTTTGACCTCTAAGTGTGACCTTGACATTTGAGGTACAGGCCTGGGTATTGTGTGCAACACCCTGCCTCATCATGGTGCACGTTTGTGCCAAGTTTCTTATAAATCCTATGATGCATGGTTGAAATGCAGGCCGGACAAGGTACAGTTCTATCACTTAGTACTCATTTTGACCTTTGACCTATAAGTGTGACCTTGACATTTGAGGTACAGGCCTGGGTATTGTATGTGACACGCCGCCTCATCATGGTGAACGTTTGTGTCAAGTTTCGTTCAAATCTAACGATGCATGGTTAAAATGCGGGCCGGACAAGGTTAGGTGGGACTGACAGACAGACAGACGGACAGACGTAAAAGGGCTTTAACTCTGTAAAATAACATGCAATTGTAAGACCTTCAGGGTATGCACATCTCTCTTGGTATAGAAGCTTCATGTAAAATTTTATTGAATTCCACCCAGTGGTTTGTAAGAAATAGGCCGGACAAAATATGGCTTCCGACCGACTGACCAACTGACCGACTGACTGACCGACCGACCGACCAACCAACCAACACAGGGACTCCTATATACCCCCAAAACTTTGTTTTTTGGTGGTATAAAAAGAACATTTAAATCCACAAACATTAGAACAATTTAAACTGTAGTCAGTAATGCTGATATCAGTATTTGAAGATATAACTTTTATGTAGGATATTTAACCTGGCAGGGTCAGTGTTTTAAGTGAATTAGATGATTAAGAGTTAAACTGATCATGGAAAGTGAACTACATCATACTAAAGATAAATGGACAAGAGGTTATGATAAATTTCAATTTGTACCAAAAACTATTCTTGTTGAACACACACCCTGTTATGATTATGTGTTGTCACAGAACATCTGTTTTTGGTTTATCGGTAAGTCATGATAGTGGCTAAGGGTTTAACCATTTCCCACATAAAACAAATCTGCAGCAGATGACTTTGAAATTATAAAGTACAAATTATAAAAAATCTCTATAAATTATCGTATGATAATAGAAAAGTGTTGAAATTATTGTTACAAATGCAGATATTGCTCAATATGAACAATTTCTCCTTTTGCCACAACGATTCAATGATGTTTAACTTGACAGACTTTGAAATAATCAAGTGCAGAACATAGAAAACTCCATAAATGATAGTAAGAGTTTAAATTATTGTTGCAAATGAAGCAATTATAAATCAAAGCTGTCGGATTACAAACGCACAATCTCGAGTGGACGACAATAATGTGAACTCTTGTCGTGATTAGCATTTAGAAATTCAAGAAAACGCATTTCAATGTTAACGTAATTCAAAACACTGACAATAGAGAAAATGTGGGCAGTCTACAATGTTCGTACAGTCAACATTAATCTTAAAGCGGCCAATCTGTCACTGGTAAGTTTTTCAATGAAACAATAAATGTACAATTCAATGGGTGGATAAAGTCCATATTTTGTTAACCATTTCCTTATAACATAGGCATTTTAAAGCTGCTGCAGCAGACGACTTTTGAAAACATTGTGACAAAAGGAGAAATTGCTCACAAAGAATTTATCCTTTTGCTACAATGTTTTCTACTTTATGTCCATAAATTATACCTTCATTTAGCAAGATGTTCCAAGTTTTGACCGAGACATGATTGAAAATTGTTGAAAAAGTGTCAAAATCTAATCAACCATAAGAGTTTTGTACACAATTTTGCCTAGATGGTTTCAAACTTGTCTGGTGCAGATTTGCCATATGTTGGAAAGGGTTAATTGTCCAAAACTGTCCATTATGTCTTATTTGCACCCCATTTCGTTTTATTTCAATTATGATATATATAATATATTATGATTATCGGTATACCCACCAATTAATTTGGATTATCCACACATAACAAATTCGGAAAATCTATTTCACTTTTGTCTCAAATTTGTCGTGTAAAGGATTTGTACCAGACCATACGAAAATGGGGAAAACCTTGCGAGGAAGAGATCAGTTTGATCATGAATTTTTGTATTTGCTTTTTAGTCATGAATCGCACTGTAAGCCTCTTGAGATGATTCATTACCAAAAACCTACCACACAAAAATGCAAATTGATCTTATTATGAAATTAACACTAAAACTATCCAAATGCGGAATGTGTGCCGACTTGGTTGATTTGAGTAAAATCCTCACACAACATGACGTAGCCATTTCCCATACAGGCTCTCCCAAATCTGTAACCTTTTGTGAAATTGGACGATTTCATTTGGATTATAAGGGATTGTTATGCAAGTTTGTTAGAAATCATTTGGATTATAAAGGATTTTTATGCAGGTTTGTGAGAAATTATTTTACAATTCATTCTTTAACAAACAAATAAATCTTTTGAAAGTTTGGTCAAATTAACAAGAGCTGTTGGAGGACAGTGCGCTCGACTATATGCCACTTATTCACATAAAGCAGTATTTCATTATATTGCACTTAAGTACTATTAAATCATATTATATACTCTATATGTAAAAGCAACTGAATAGATACATATGCATTTAAATATATATCTAATTTCCTAAGTCAATCAAGGGCCTTTACTCCATATTTAGGATACAATGGAGTTATCTAACCTAAGTGTACGATGGTCCTTAACAAATGTGTGAAGTATGAAGTGATTTGAATGATGTAACTTTAACATTGAGCTAAACGCCAATGTTAAAACTGACCGAGTCCAAAATTAGCAAAATCTTAAAAAAAGGTTTTCCAAATGTTTGACACCATGCAAAACCCGCTTGATATGTTGAAGAATTATATTTGATAAACCCTAAAAGTCACACTCAGCATCTTCAACATACAATGTGAAGAAAGGTATTATATGTCATTATATTCCAAATATGAAAGACCTAACACAAGTACTTATTGAGAAAAAATAAAAAATTAAATGAAAATGCCAACTTGCCCTAAAACTCTAACCACCCAAAAGCATGTCTTTTACCGCAAAAAGAAGGTCACACTCAGCATCTTCAGCATACAATATGAAGAAAAGTATTTGATGTAATTATATTCCAAATATGAAAGCCCTAGCACAAGTACTTATTCAAACAAAGTTAAAAAAATAAAATAAAATCCTACTTGCCCTAAAACTTTAACCACAGAAAATCATGTTTTTTACCCCAAAAAGAAGGTCACACTCAGCATCTTCAGCATTCAATGTGAAGAAAGGTATAATATGTAACTATATTCTAAATATTAAAGCCCAGCACAAATTCTTATTGAGAAAAATTAAGAATGAAAATTAAATGAAAATGCCAACTTGCCCTAAAACTTTAACCACCCAAAATCATGTCTTTTACCCCAAAAAGAAGGTCACACTCAGAATCATCAGCATACAATATGAAGAAAGGTATTAGATGTTATTATATTCCAAATATGAATGTCCTAGCACAAGTACTTATTGAGAAAAAAAAATCCAACTTGCCCTAAAACTTTAACCACCGAAAATCAAGGTTTATTTCCTCAAACGGAAGGTCACACTCAGCATCTTTAGCATTCAATGTGAAGAAAGGTAAATAATGTAACTATAAGCCCTAGCACAATTACTTATGAATGAAAATGCCAACTTGCCCTAAAACTTTAACCGGACGCCGACGGAGACGGAGACGGCGACGCCGGGGCGAGTAGTAAAGCTCTCATATTCTTCGAATAGTCGAGCTAAAAACTAGAATGGAGTGCTCCGCAGAGCATGTGTGTCACCTGCACCTGCTCATTGAAAGTGATGAAAAAGTGTGACGGACAGACAGATGGACGGACGGACGGACGGACGAACTCATGGGAGTGTACTTGTGTGGTTATTTCCTTTGATGTTTACTTGTGGGGTGCACCCCACAAGTATGGCATTCATTCCGTAATTAACCCCCTTTAACGGAATGAATAACATTAATATGCAAATGAGATACCCGTTATAAAAAATAGAAACAATCTAAGGGTGGTTGGTGGGCTACAGGAAAAACACGCACCCCACAAGTACTCTCTCATGCGGACGGACAGACAGACGCCGGACAAAAAAATAATAATCCCTAAGTGCCTACCATGCTACGCAGGTGACACAATAAAAATGTGTGGTCTTTCGCCTAAAATTCTCGAGTGTGGTCGTTCGCATAATTTGATATTTTATGATTAATTTCAAAAACATCATTTCGCTTTGAAAAGGTATTGTAAATGGTATATATTTGATTTTTATATATGATTTTTGTAAAGAACCAGTTGAAACTAGCCGATTTATCATTGTTTTTGCAAGATATACAAAATATGTGGTCGTCTGCATCGGCGATTCCAAATATTGTTTTGAATAATCTCAAAATATACAACATCAAGAATGACAGACAGTATAACATATGAAAGCGGAAATCAAGTGGCGTACCATGGGCTAGGTCTTGTTTAAATTTGATTCAATTTAATAACGAAAATATCAAAAACATACCTTTTGTTGTGTCAAGATCGCCGTGGTCGAACACATTTGTGATGACGTCGCAATTCTTGCTCCCTCACAGTATTTAAGTAATGAAATATTTTTTAAATTCTTTCAAACCCAAAATTTATAAAATCAACTCATCCAATTGCCATTTCAGACTTTTTGAGAGTCAAGTTCGTGGATGTTTCCTGGTGAATTATTGACCAAGTACAGTGACAAGTACAGGGTAGATCCAGGATTAAATTGTGTGAATATGCAGGCTTGTCTTGATCTACACTGATCAGAAAGCATCTCATGTTAAAACTGGGACTGAACAGTTAAATGCATTTAACCCTTTCCCACATACACCAAATCTGAAGCAGACAACTTTGAAAACAACTAAAAAAGTGAAATCCATGCATAATAATTGAAATAAGATGAAAATATAGTGACAATTGCAGAAATTGCTCTTTATGAGCAATTTGTCATTTTGTCACAATGTTTTCAAAAATCATCTGCATAAACATGCCTCTAGAGGTGGGAACGGGATAAGGACATAATTACATGCGACTTACTGATCGCGTTACGGATCTCAAATATCTCTGCTGACTGATCTTCGATCTGTTTCAATTTTCCCTTAAAAAGACAACAACAAAATTTTCCAATAAAATAAAATGCTTTTTCCAAACTTAACTAGATACGAATGAGCTATTCTATTTGGTGGTTGGGGATTATTTTCTAATTAATAATGCTAATTAATGCCCCAAAGAAAATAAAAATTATAAAGATGGTATGCTAAAAATTGCTAGTCTTTTTCAATAATTATACTTTTGTTCATAGAGATTTTGCTAGTACGTTTTTCAAGTTGTCTGCTGCAGATTAGATGTATGTGGGAAAGGGATAGTTTAACTATAAAGATAGTCAGGACATCATAGCTGTGACCTTTTAACAGCCAAAGAAACTTGTTACTCAGAGCAGAACATTTAATCACTATGTACAAGGATGACGTAAGGATCCAAAAAAGTACACTTGGTAAACAGCTTTTTGCCACGGAACAAGTTGTCAGCTACAGATTTGTACTACGCGGTTGGATCTTTGTGGAAAAGGGTTTAAGCTCAAATGAAAAAGAAACAAACTATCCACCTCTATTGGCTCTATTTCTTTGTGAAATTTCACTACAGATGACTTTGGGGCTTCTAGTTTTCCCTCTTGATCCGTCAGTTCACACTGAAACTGTTAAACAAAAACAATCACCTTTAATAATGATGTCCAATTTGTCCATCAATTGTAAACAAAAATAAGAGGGTCATCATGGCCCTGGATCATTCTGATTTTATTTTTTTTCACTTTAGCCATATAAGCCTATTTGAAAATAGGCCAAACACTTTCGGAGGAGAAGATTTCACTTAAGCCATATACATGTATGGCAAGATAGCCTCTCCCCCTGGTGGCCATGTTTTTCGACCAATCAACATGGCTTGAAGGAATCTGATAGTGGATCACATAAGGAACATTTCTACAAAATTATTTGAAAATTGGTCTGACACTTTCAGAGGAGAAGATTTTTTTAGTTTTCACTATAGCCATATAAGGCAAATAGCCCCATGTTTTTCGAACAATCAACATGGCTTGAAGGAATCTGATAGTGGGTCATTTAAGGAAATTCTGAATCTTTATCTTGAAAAATACTGAGAGGTTGTTGAGCTTCTCCAGGAGCGAATGTAAAGGTAGAATTTCTGTGTTTTCAATATCTGCATCATCCAACAATGTATCAATATTGCCAATGTAAAGGACATGTGACAAATAAATGAAGTTTTTATCGTGTTCACAACGTTACTAATAACAATTTTGCCAATTTTAAAGGGCCATAATGGTTTTTGAAACGAACCAAGCTCTCATATTTATCTACCTACTGTATAAGTTTGGTAAACATCGGATAATAAATGATGACTTTATCTTGCAATTATAGCAATTTTGCCAAATTTAAATGGTCATAATCCCATCATGCATGGACGGATCTGGCTGGTTTTCGAAAGGAACTGACTAACTACTGAATAAGTTTGGTAAACACTGGATAATAAATGATGCCTATAACTTGTTCACAAGGTCAATTATAGCAATTTTGCCAATTTTAAAGGGCCATAATCCTGTCATGCATGAACGGATCTTGCTTGTTTTCAACGGGAACCGAGCTCTCAGGATATCTAGCTACTGAAATAAGTTTGGCAAACATTGGGTAATAAATGAAGACTTTATCGTGTTCACAATAAATTGTGGACAGACGACGGACGAAGGGCGATCACAACGTGACAGGTGAGCTATAACTATCCCATGTAAGAATGATGTCCAAAAATAAACTGCAAACAAATGATGATGTGTACAAATTTACCTGACACATTTTTATCCTTTTTCACACTTGAAAATTAATCCTTTCCATTTACAGACGCATCTGAAGCAGACATTACATGTTTGCTTGTGTAAATACAAGAATGTATATGATGTATAAATAAGCTTGGACATCACAATGTTTTCAAAAGTTTGTTAGTTGAAAGAAAAACTTAAAAAAAAGTTTGATAGTGTAAATACAACAAGTGCTGTCGGAGGACAGCTTGCTCGACTTTGTTGTGCTTGCCAATAAAACAAAACATTTTTGGGTGATAGATGAAAAAGAGTCATAATTCTTACAAAAACCTTTACAGAATTTTGCACTCTTGGCTGTTGGTGGAGGTAATGATGGTAAAAAGAGTTTTGTAAGTGTTTAAGCTATATCTCTAATTGTTTTGAAAACAATTGATTTGGTATGAATAACTTAACCAAAATTATAAATTGAAAAAGGGCCATAATTCTTAAACAAAACTTGACAGAGTTATGTACCCTTGTCTGTTGATGGAGGTAATGATGATAAATAGGTATTGTAAGTTTCAAAGCAATATCTGTAATGGTTTTGAAAAAAAAAATGTTACAAAAAAACTTAACCGAAATTCTAAGTAAAAAAAGGGCCATAATTCTTACAAAAATCTTGACAGAGTTGTGTACTCTTGTCTGTTGATGGAGTTAATGATGGTGAACAAGTGTTGTAAGTTTCGAAGCCATATCTGTAATGGTTTTGAAAATAAGTATATTGGTACAAAAAACTTAAAGGGTACCAAGAATTACAAATACGCGATTAATATGTAGGAAAAAGTCATAAAAACCTAATGTGATAAGTATTTTCTTTGAAAAATATAAAAAAAATAACTTTAATAAGCTTTTAAAATGCGGGCTCAAAATAAGCTAGGTCGAGATCAACGGAAAAAATAGATGGGCAATTCCGTAAAAAATACCGGAAGTGACGTGCTCATAGGGAATTCAATGCAGGCTCTCATTATGTTGACAGTGTAAATCGTGAACGCATCAATATATTTGGAATAATTAAAGAGAAATAAAACGTGATAATGCCCAGAGAGTGTGTGGTAGGGTGGGGGGGGGGGGGGGCGGGTGGACGGGGGGGGGGGGGGGGGGGGGTTAAACATGCCGAAGGACGGTGTTAGCTTTTATAGCTTCCCAACAGACGACACAGTAAGGAAAATGTGGATAAAGGCGGTGGATTCAACGCGAACACTTTGGAAAGGTCCGACAAAACATACCGTGGTTTGTTCCGACATGTACATTTTCGTGTGAAAAGGTCCTCCGAAAGTTAATCACCATACAATTTGATTATTTACAAAGGGATCTCAGACTTTAAATCACGAATGAAATGCGTAGGGAACTGATAAGATTGAAAATTACCTTATTCCTATGAAAAATATCCGTTTCCATTTGTAATTGTTTAACGTAATTATTTCAGAAGGGTTTTCTACATTACATCACTATGCACCATATAAAGATTGAGCCACGACACATCAAAGTAGACAATCAGTTTTGTTTCCAAATTTTAAGGCAGTTTGTATCAATTTACATAATTGCAATGCCGACTTTTGGTCATTACTGTTCTCCAAAGACTTCGATAATTGTTGTGTGACCATTTACAAACAGTGATGACCCTGATCAGTCGACATTTGAAAACGAGAAAAAATGCTCACAGCGTAATGATCCCAAACACAATGAAGCAACCCTGTATGAATTTATTCTTCTGCTGTAGAAAATGTCTGTACGTGAGCAAGGGTTAAAGTGTTTTATTTTTTTGTCAAGATGTTTTTAATTTCGTCGGCAAATTTGTTGAAAGAGGAACGGATTTACGCACACGTGTTAAGTCGGTTCTTTGTTTGACCGATCAGAAGTCATAATTTATTTCCGGTGTATACCGGTTTTGACAATCAAGTAAGCTACTGGGTAAACTAATACCCCTTTCACAGATGTACATTCATTTTGACGCAACTAAAGCTGACGAGTTAAGTAAACATTGCAATAAAATGAGAAAGCCTAAATGCATTAAATTTAATAGATAACTTTTGCCACAATGATTTGAATTAATTCAGTAATTATACTTTCATTTTTTATAGATTTTCTTTATTTTTGTCTCGACATTTTCACAATCGTTTGTTGTGGTTTGTTGTAATGGGGAAAGGGATGAACAGCTGACTTAAGTGGTTATTGTTTTCATCTACACAATACCGGCGCGTCTTTGATTGATTGATCTAGTTACACTGCGGAAAGAAATCAGAAGGGCAATAAAATGGGTCATTCACGGGAGCAAATTAGGATCGCGTGTTATGACACTTACACAATACTGAAGCTGGTTTTTTTTCTGGCCTCACCTCGTCTGACATTCAATCAGATATTTCTGATCTGGAAGTCGTTTCCGGATTGTTCTTGTCTTGGAATAATGAGTTTCAACAACCAAGAGTAAGTAAACAAAGAACTAAATCGTCCTTGAGAATCGGGAAATTACACAAACTATTGCCGATCTATTTCTTCAAAAGGAAATGGTTAGAAATGAAAATGTAAGGACATTAGATATTCAATAACTTTGTAATCTTATTTATATGGGATGTTTTTACATTTATTCTCGTGGAATCGACTTTGAATCATGACAGAAAAATAGGTCATTTCTGCATTAAAAATACACAAACATGTGTTTAAATTTGACTTATCAGGGACACTATATTACTGTAATATAGTGTCCCTGGACTTATATAGTAGAAACAAAAATCCCTGTCAAAACGAAAAGTAATCAAACCAAAAGTAGTTCTAGATATAAATAATTAAAGTTTAAATGCTTCTTAAAATAACCTTTAACAAAAATTTATTTATTCTTGCATGTTATCAATACTTTCATTCATCACGAACAATTTCACGTCCTGCTTCGTCTTCAGACTCGCTGCTCGTTTCAGATCGTTTTACTGACTCAAACTGGTATGGTCTGATCCCTAAAGGTGCTAGACCGTTGCCTAGGTCATCTGTCTCACTGTAAATAGCTGACTCATCACTGTTTTCTTCGAAAGAAGACGATGAACAGTACAATTCTTCATCTAAAGCTCTGTAATTCAACTCATCCGCCATTATTGAAATCGAAACAATTCCTTATCACTACGTCATCACGGTAAACCGGAAGTCAGTTTATTTTCACTTTTCGCTCTCGGCAATTTCCGTGAAAGCGTAATTTTATTGCACAAAATTGATCTTTTCATACTTAACCCTTTCCCTCATACAACAAATCTACAGCAGACGACTTTGTACATATTTTGTCAAAAAATAGAAAATCTCTATAATAACCTATGACTAAAAGTGGAAAACATTGTTGCGAAAGGAGAAATTGCTCGTTCTGAGCAATTTCTTCTTTTGTCACTATGTTTTCAAAAGCCATCTGCTGCAGAGGCGTCAGTAAGCGTCTATATGAGGGAAAGGGTTAAAAACATTTTTTTTTTTTTTTTTTTTCTTATGTTATTATTTTTAGTCCAGCTAAGAATCATGCAAAATGATAAAAAAGTGATTCATGGTATATCACAGATATTGTTAATATTGTGTGTGTGGAGTTGTATGGTGAAGTTTATGAGTGATTTGGTATTAATTTATCACATCTTGCAATCTCTACTTCATAATATTGCTTTGAAATAATTTGAATATGTGAGATTTTCCTATACAGTCCCATGTAAAATACTCCTACTTCAAATCCAATTATCTCCGATGAGCACGGGTCTTAGACAGAAATATATATATCAACATAAAGAGGACAATACACTCTATAAAATATCAAAAAATAAAATATGTAGCCTAGTACAGGTTTTGAGTAAATTTGGTTTCTTTTATAGGGTTTTGAGCCATACTATCAAGAAAGATAACTCTGTCCTGCTTCACAACAGTTGTTATGTGACTGAAAAACGTTAATATGTCTCTTTTTAATGCAAAATGACCTATATCTGTGTCAGTTTTCTCTTTCAAAAATATAACTTGACTGGTTTTAATTCAATAAAATGGAATCGATAACAATATAAATAAATATTTATTTATATTTTATTCACCTCTATACTGAAACCCAGAAATTGTTTACATCTCACGTACTTCCTGTTAACCAAGATATTTTAACTTACCAGCTTGGATTCGACATTTCATCAGTTTTATATCGTACATATCATATTAAGCTATTTCATAAACAGTTTAGCAAGGATGTGAAGATATGTATATGAAAAACAGTGTACGCAGACTAAAGACAGGTCCGTAAAGTGATAATCATGTCAAATGTGGAAAGTCGGTATTCAATGCAGTTTTACAATCATTCTGATTCTTGAGGCTTACAACAGAGAAACACAGAGAGAAAAATCGGTCAGGCTTTTAGATTATAATACAGACATTTCTTATAACATACGGGCATTAAATTTAACGTTTTGAAAATGTGGAAATCAACAAACAACTTGTGAAGCAGATCATTTTCGGGACTTTTTTCAAGTAACTTTCGGTTTGTCTACATGCAAATCTCGAGGTATATTTCAAGGAAGGGAAGTTGACTCCGTTGTGTTTTCATCCTCTACACACTGAGAAATGGGAAACACTCAGAGGAATAAGTTACCAGCCAAAAGATACTGGAAGATCATGAAGATTTATTTAATTCCTGTTAGCATAGGTAATTTCTGTTTTGATAAATATAGTATTTACTTTCCCACATATTCATGCATTTTGACACCTTTGCAGCAGACAACTATTGTAAATATTGCCACAAAGTGGAAATAAAATTCACAACATAATGACTTGTAACAATGTTTAAACCATTATTTAAAAATTCTATTTTACTTACAGAGATTTTTAATAATTTTTTCTGGATTTTTTCAAAGTAGTCTGCTGCAGATTTGTTGTATGCAGGAAATTGTTAATTTACTGTTCAATTACATGTTTTTTGTGTATTACTTTCTTCATATAGTTATGTTTTTAAAGCAGCTAGACTCCATCTGTTGAATACTAAAATATGTATTTGCTAAGACTGAGTATTGTGGAGGTCTTATATACATCTGTTGCTTGTTTTGAGAATAGTTCAGTCTTTTAATAGTTTTATCACAACTCATTTCTCTTATTGGAAGAAAACAACTAGTTACAAGGGTTCAAACTTAATCATTATTATGCAACATAGCTTAGTTCTCATATGAGTTCATTGTTACTCATGGCTAGGATATGTCAGTATACTTATGTATGAATAACTTTTCAACAATTCATCTTTTAAACCTTGATTTAGTGTTTACAATTTCTAATACCTCATGCAGCAGAAGACTTCTGAAATTAATACACATGTGTATTGTTGAACCTCTATCAAAAAAGTTCAAACTAGTACTTGGTTCCTATCTAGATATTACTTATTACATATTTTCTTTCAGATGTTTTCAAAGCAAATTACTATCGCTATCAGAATTTAATATGCTATACATTACACAAATATATGTCAAACATCATAATAAATGTGTGTCTAGATATCTATTTTTATTTGATTATATATTTTTCAGATTAACTATGTGATGTGCCTTATTGGACAACATGGACAGGACAGTTACCCTGCACTATTGGTGGACACCTATGAGAGCCTAATACTTTCTCAAGTGACAGATTCACAAGATAGAAATTCAACTTTCAGAATAATCAATTGAACTTGAATTCATACATAGAAACTTCATTGTAGGAGAGTGTTCACTTTATCATTATGTGTCTATGTATATTTACCTAGATATGTATTCATCATGCAACAGTAGAATTTACATGGATAATATAATTCTCTCCCAAATTGTTATACATGGTAAAAAGGGAAGAGCATTTTGAAACTGTATACAAAACTGTACAGTTGATTATTTTTATAAATATTTTGCTTCAACTTCAGGAATTTGAATAACTATTTGAATTAACAGATTATCAACACTGACAAATTTAGCCTATTTCCACATTTAACCAACTTTGAAAACATGTTGGCTAAGATTTGGAAAATCTTTATAAATTTATTAGAACTTGGGAATCAATTTGAAAAACCTTGTTCCAAAAAAAGAAATATCTCATTAAGAGCAATGTCTATTTTGCTGCAATGTTTTAATATATATACAACATATCTGCAGCAGACAAATTTGAAACATTTTTGCAAAAACATGGAAAATCTTTATTTATATAAATGAAGAAATAATTACTGAAAAAAAATGAAAATATTTTGACAAAAGGTGAAATTGCTTGTTTTCATTAGTTGTCTGCTGCACGGGCATCCAAAAGCGTGTATATGTGGGAAATGGTTAAAAGATTTGATGCATATGGGTATGCTTGTTTCAAACAGGTTAAGAAGCATAAACCTGAAAAATATAAGGAAAATTGTGACAAAATATAACTTGGATTTGGAAGAATAGAAAGCATTATTGGAAAAAGAAGTAATTGCTCATTATGAGCAATTCCTTTTATACAGCTATGATTTCAGATGTTTAACTACATGTATACCGCTGCAGAGGCATCAATTTAATTTCTAACAGGCCTTGTTATACTTATTGAAAAGAATGTGAGACAAAGATATTGTTATATATTGTTATGTTTTGTGTAAATCATATTCATGTATGATTTTATTATTTCATGACAGGGCACTTTCTATCCCTGTCAACTATGACAGTATGTAGAAGTGCTCTTTGGCAGGACAAAGTTCCTGTCCTTGAAGTTGTACTGGTTAGTCATCAAGGGATCATGTATAAGTGCACTGTTGCTCTGATATAGCCAAAGTTCTTTTGAAAATGTTCTAAAACACAAATAACCAGAATGCAGGAATATTATTTTAAATGTATAACTGTCTTTTGTTGAGCCATACTTATGGGATGATTATTTGACTGATTAGAGGTTAATCTCATAATGTACAGAGCTATATACTGTACATGCCAGGTGCATCATTATTCAAGATTTGTGTTGACATATATCCACATATTTTAAAAAAACATGTGCTGGTTTATAAGAATTGGGGATCTTTCAAAAGGTTTTAGCTCAATAAGTTTAGTTACTCTTAACTGATTTTGATCAAATATCACAGATAATTGCTCATTCAAAAAGCTATCTAATGATTAGTTATTGGGGTCACAAATGTTGAGTATGACTAATTTTTAAAAAAAAAACTTCAGATGTAAATGGCTTTTTCAGAAAGCTAGCTCTGGATTGTAATTTAGGTCTTATCAGGTCAAGGTCTAGGTCACTTACTAAAAATAGAAACGTTTTGATTTCCACTTAATTACTTCAGTTTTTCCTGACAAATTGTAATCAAATTTAACAGATAGCTACATTAAACAGAAAGCTAGCTATTGATGGCATTTAGAGTCACTTTGGTCAAGGTCATTGTTACTGGTTATTTTTAAGATGAAACATTAACTCTATAAGAGGCCACACATATCATGTAATCCTACCAGAATATTCCTTTTCATAACATTTTAATCAATGTTAGAATGGGTCATGTGGGGTCAAAAGCTAATACACTAGGTCAAATTGTTGGACATTGTGAACACTTTGGTGGCCACATTTTCCATTCAATCTCAATCAACTCTCTAATGTCCTTAAATTTAGCAGGGAGGTTGGGCATGAACACATATGATTACGGTCAAAGGTCATGGTCAAAGTGACTTTGAACACAAACAACATTTCTTATTGATCCGACTTATAAGCTCCCATTTCATGCCAATTTTATTCAATCTTCTAAATTCAATCTTCCAAATCTCCCGGACAATGTGACACTCAGGGGCTCATAATGTTTGACAAATTTATCTGTCGATATATATATGTGATGGAATGAAATACTATTTTATCAAAATTTACCTTTTTTTTTCAATTCAACAATTTCAGTCTATATCCATTTTTTGGGATTGCAATATTTACATGTACATCACATAAATAAGATTTGTTTGTTACTATGGCAATAGTAGAATCTAAGTGTCCACTGTGATTGAAAACTGAATAAACGTAAATATTTTAGTTTATTAATATATAGGCAGATTATCAACGATAACAGTTAATTTTCACAAAATTATTCAATGAATTACTTCTGTTATACTCTTTAGTTAGCATGTTTCCTTAGTAACATGTTTTTATTAGGTGTTTTTCTTACAAACATTTATAAACCTTATTTTAAGAAAGATTTTAAAATTGTACTTATTGTTGAAATGAAAATTATGTAGTCTCGTACTCCCTTTTCCCTGGAATTTCTAGTTGCAATGGCAACAAGAAGTTTGATATTGATTTAATATTTAATGATTTTGAAAGGGGGCATATAGGAGAACCATTTGTGGAACTTAAATATTTTTATGCCACATCAATCATAATTCTATTTAGAATTTATTTCCTTGAGCAAGAAAAAATTGATAAAATACCACAAGAAAAGATGACAATTTTTTGAAAATTCTATACCAGGCTACATTCTTTTTTTTTATATATGTTTGTGACAAAGGTCAACTCGCACAGTGTAATCAATCAAATCACTTCTATCCATGTGCTCATTGGAGATAACAAACTGATAAAATATTGACATTTTTGGGCTTTTTTTCCTAGTGAAAAATAATGGTAAATTGGTTGCCATGGTAACCGAATGTCTATTCATACATCATACTCTTGATAAGTGTTTAAGATGTATAAAACTCTGTTTTTTATAAAATAATGTATTTATATTATAGGATGTCTTTCATTATTTCTTTAATTTGCTTTCAAAATGATGCACATTTATGGTTTTAAAATCCAAAAATCAACTTGTTCTTAAGGTAAAGCTGTAACCATGCATGACAACCACTTTTTCTTTTTGTGCAAATTTTAATTATTTTTGTTCTCATTTTGACCTTTGACCTCTAAGTGTGACCTTGAAATATGAGGTACAGGCCTGGGTCTTTTGCGCGACACGCCGCCTCGCCTCATCATGGTGAACGTTTGTGCCAAGTTTCTTTGAAATCCTATGATGCATGCATGGTTAAGATGCAGGCCGGACAAGGTTAGGTGGGACTGACAGACAGACGGACGGACAAACTCATGGGAAAGTACTTGTGGGGTTATTTCCTTTGATGTTTTATTGTTGGGTGCACCCCACAAGTATGCTATTCATTCCGTAATTACATCCCTTTTACGGAATGAATAACATTAATATGCAAATAAAATGCCCATTATAAAAGAAACAAAAAAACTACTTATCTAAGTGTCTTAATAAGGGTGGGCACCCCACAACTACACATGCGGACTCACGGACGGACGGAATAGACCAAACCTATAGTCGCGAAACCGATCTTCGATGGGTAGGGGACTAATTACTGAGTAGAACACACTTTAGAGGATGTCACCTTTGAAGTTGTGTTGCATTTGGTGCAGTGATAACTGAGGAAATGTGGTTCGAATATAATCAAAATGTTAACAGGTGCGTGCAAAGACGGACAGACGCAACACAGAATGTTAGTTTTGCAATAGCTTGACTATCTTTCTGCCAGTGGACCTTAAACTAACAAAAAGCATTATTTACATTGTTTCGGTTCTGAAAAGTTTCTGAGTAAGACTTCATAAAGCTTGCATATATGCTAAAAGAGAATAATCAGTTGAGAATGAAAATTACGAAAACACCCGAGATAAGAAGCCATTTAAAAAAAAATCTATACTAGGCTACATATTTTTATTTTTGATATGTTTTGGCCAAAAGCCAATTCCCAACTTATAATCAATCAAATTGCTTCTATCCCCGTGCTCATCGGATATAATGATATGTTAAAAATGTCATATTTTGATTTTTTTTCATTTTGAAAAATTATAGAAAATTGGTTGCCATGGTAACCACTTACCCATGCATACATCCAAATTCTGATATATTACAAAAAGCATTATTTACATTGTTTCGGTTCTGAAAAGTTTCCGAGTAAGACTTCATAAAGCTTGTATATATGCTAAAAGAGAATATTCAGTTGAGAATGAAAATTACGAAAACACCCGAGATAAGAAGCCATTTTAAAAAAAATCTATACTAGGCTACATATTTTTATTTTTGATATGTTTTGGCCAAGAGCCAATTCCCAACTTATAATCAATCAAATGGCTTCAATCCCCGTGCTCATCGGATATAATGATATGTTAAAAATGTCATATTTTGATTTTTTGTTATTTTGAAAAATTATAGAAAATTGGTTGCCATGGTAACCACTTACCCATGCATACATCCAAATTTTGATATATTACAAAAAGCATTATTTACATTGTTTCGGTTCTGAAAAGTTTCTGAGTAAGACTTCATAAAGCTTGTATATATGCTAAAAGAGAATAATCAGTTGAGAATGAAAATTACGAAAACACCCGAGATAAGAAGCCATTTAAAAAAAAATCTATACTAGGCTACATATTTTTATTTTTGATATGTTTTGGCCAAGAGCCAATTCCCAACTTATAATCAATCAAATTGCTTCTATCCCCGTGCTCATCGGATATAATGATATGTTAAAAATGTCATATTTTGATTTTTTTTCATTTTGAAAAATTATATAAAATTGGTTGCCATGGTAACCACTTACCCATGCATACATCCAAATTCTGATATATTACAAAAAGCATTATTTACATTGTTTCGGTTCTGAAAAGTTTCCGAGTAAGACTTCATAAAGCTTGTATATATGCTAAAAGAGAATATTCAGTTGAGAATGAAAATTACGAAAACACCCGAGATAAGAAGCCATTTAAAAAAAAATCTATACTAGGCTACATATTTTTATTTTTGATATGTTTTGGCCAAGAGCCAATTCCCAACTTATAATCAATCAAATGGCTTCTATCCCCGTGCTCATCGGATATAATGATATGTTAAAAATGTCATATTTTGATTTTTTTTCATTGTGAAAAATTATAGAAAATTGGTTGCCATGGTAACAACTTACCCATGTATACATCCAAATTTTGATATAATTTCTTAATTCATTTAATGTAATAGTATAAAAAGGAAAGCATTTATATTCTATAATGTTTATGGTAATTTATCTATTTTCAATATGAAATGATGCAAATATAAGGATTTCAGGGCCTAAATAAGCTTGTTTTTAAGGTAGAGCTGTTACCATGGCAACGGATTGAATTTTGACCCGCAACATGTCAAATTTATTAGTTTTACATCATTTTGAATCTATTTAACAAAAAAAAATAAAGATTCTAGACTATGGATGAATCGCCCCCTGCATGATTCTTAGCTGGACTGCTACTTAAACATTAATTTTTTGATAATCAAATTTTATTTTTTTACTCTTGGTACCCTTTTACCAAAATTCTAAGTCGAAAAAGGGCCATAATTCTTATAAAAATCTTGACAGAGTTATGTACTCTTGTCTGTTGATAGAAGTAATGATGGTCTGTAATGGTTTTGAAAAAAAGTAAATTGGTACAAAAAACTTAACCAAAATTTTAAGTAAAAAAAGAGCAATAAAATATACAAAAACCTTGACAGAGTTATGTACTCTTGTCTGTTGATCGAGGTAATGATGGTGAACAAGTGTTGTAAGTTTCAAAGCAATATCTGTAGTGTTTTTGAAAAAAAGTAAATTGGTACAAAAAACCAAAATTCTAAGTCTAAAAAGGGCAATAATTCATACAAAAACCTTGACAGAGTTATGTACTCTTGTCTTTTGATGAAAGTAATGACGGTGAAAATGTGTTGTAAGTTTAAAAGCAATATCTGTAGTGGTTTTGAAAAAAAGTAAATTGTTAAAAAAAACTTAACCAAAATTCTAAGTTGAAAAAGGGCCATAATTCTTACAAAAATCTTGACAGAGTTATGTACTCTCGTCTGTTGATGGAAGTACTGATGCTGAATAAGTGTTGTAAGTTTCGAATCCATATCTATAATGGTTTTGAAAAAAAGTGAATTGGTACAAAAAACTTAACCAAAATTCTAAGTAAAAAAGGGCCATAATTCTTACAAAAACCTTGACAGAGTTATGTACTCTTGTCTGTTGATGGAGGTAATGATGGTGAATAAGTGTTGTAAGTTTCAAAGCACTATCTGTAATGGTTTTGACAAAAAAAGGAATTGGTACAAAAACCTTAACCAAGGTGTGACACTATTGCCGACGCCGAAGCTGACGCCGGGACGAGTATTATAACTAGCCCTTTCTTCGAAATGTCGAGCTAAAAATGTAGCTAAAAATTAGGACATAACATGTTTATACTATTCTCACAATGTTTTCAAAAATTGATAAGTTGCAAATACAATAATGTGTATGATGCATGAATAAAATAGGACATTACATGTTTCTCTTTTTCTGAAAATGTTTTTAAAAGCTTTTTGCAGCAACTACGTTATTGCATTGATAAAGTCTATTAAAAGTGAGTGTAATTTGCACAGAGGTGAACATATGTTACAAGTTACAAGGTTTTTTTTAGCAATTTGGAAATGTAGTCAACCATTAATAGTTTGGACTGATCCGAATGTAAATGCTTTGGAAAAACAATTTTACTTATTATTAAAAGATTACATAAAACTCCAGGGCACTCTTACAATAATGTGAGATTATGGAAATCATCTCAATAAATTACGTCATTCCTTTGTTCTATTTCCCGGGGTATATTGAGACGCGACAAATGAAAATCAACCAAATAAATCAATGTCAAATTTACGATCAAATTCCAAAGCTGCTTGTGTGACTAGACTGCACATACATCTTTTTTGTATAACGTAGCTCATTTGTAGGAGGAAATAGCAATGCTGTAATGTTTTCACAGGTCATATTATGGAAAATAAAGGTAGCTAAATTTATTTTGTGACAAAAGGAAAAATTACTACATTTTGTTTGAAATTGGATAAATTTACTATGAATTAAAAAGCATTTTAAAGGGTATGAGAATTATTTTTCCATTGTTTAACAACTTTGAAACTAGAAAAAAATGTGAGGAAAGGAGGCATCACTGATTACTAATTACGCTGATGACGAGTGGTTTCTCTTTTTTTCTCACAATGTTTTCAAACGCTGTCTGCTACATCTGCATCAAAAGCTATAAATACGTGGTTTAAGAATTATTGTTCTTTTAAATAACTTTGAAAAAGAAAACAAAAATGTAAGGAAAGGAGACATTGCCGATCAGGACCAGTTTCTCCTTTTCTCACACTTTGTTCAAAGGCTGTCTGATTCATCTGCATCAAAAGTAGGTAACGATAGGAAAATAAGATATAAATGTAAATGCTTCATCTGAGATTATTTCATTGCTACTGTAAACAAGAGGGCCATGATATGAATGATAGTAAATTAGAATATCTGTGAAAATTTGATCAGGATTTCAAATGAAACTGCAAGGAGTGGACACTCAGTTAAAGAAAAGGTTTATCAGTAAAAGCCACTTGTATCTTGAAATCTAACAAGAACTTTAACAAGAATGGAATTATAAAGTGTTGTCATTTTGCACATTTCCTGATGCCGCTTTGCTACCGTTTGTCATCGAAATAAATTGAACAGTTTTTGTAGAGAGTTACTCAAAGAACATTTCTGCCAAATTATCTTGGAATCTGACAAATGGATTATTGAGATGGAGGTTTTTAAAGTTTGGGCATTTTTCTCAATTTCTGATGCCGCAGCAACAAAAGTTCTACACAGAATGGAAGTCTTTGAACAATTTTGAAAGAGGACCATCTAAGGAACATTCCTGTGAAGTTACGTTGAAATTGGTCGAGTGGAATGGTAGGAGTCAATTGTAGCTAAAAGTTCAATTTATCCATTTTGTGATGATGCGAGGTTGCTATGATTTTGTAACTAATTAATACGGCTTGAACAAATCACTGAAGAAAGATTCCTATTCAATTTTCTTAATATCAGACAAGGACTTTAAAGAAAATGGAATTTCCAAATTTTGTCATTTTGCCCCTTTTCTGATGCATCCTGACTGCCATGTTTTTCAACCAATCAGTATGCCTTGAACAATCTTAGTAGAGGGTCACCCAAGGAACATTTCTACCAAACTATATTGGAATCTGACATGCAGATTCAGAGGAGAAGATTTTAAGGTTTCGACATTGCAGCAACCAAAGTTCTTAATGGAATTTAAATCTTTGAACAATTTTGAAAGAGGGCCACCTATGGAACATTCCTGTTTGGATGAAATTGGTCTTGTGGTTTAGGAGGAGATGATATGTAAAGCTAAAAGTAAAAGACAGACGTGGGACGACAGACAAAAAGTGATCATAAGGTAGTTCCACACCTTTGGCAAGAAAATGCTAAAGTTACATCTAGGCTGTCAAACGGCAAGATGCATATCGAATGAATACACGTGATCTTGACGTCAAAATGGCGTCCTTAAGTCAAGTTTTGTATACGGGTCCTGTTCATACAACGGGTATATGTCCGAACTGTAAATACCGATTTTCTTGATTTAACTTTAGGTGAAATATTGTCCTTATTGTTAATCATATTTTCCAATCATGTAATTCACACAATTCGTTGGGATTTAACGATATAACGATTTTCCGTTTTTATAACGTCGTATATTTTCAACTTCAATGGTTCAACTTCTGACGTTTTTCTCAAAAAGTAGTTCGATTACCCCATATGAATTTTGAAAATGTTAGACTCGAAACATTTTGACGTAGATTTATTGAATAAAACCGATATGTCGTCGAACTAGATTTTTTTTAAATCGACGTTGAAAACAAAGTTGCCCTTAACATTTTGTGTAAATAACGTCGACGTCATATATATCTTCACGCAGTTACGCTTATTTTTTCTAGACATCCATAATAGATTTGCGCTTCAATTGGTTTATAGCATCGTTCCACAGAATAAAGTTGTAGTTTTGTAAGTTGTTGAATCATATCACATGTTTTATTAAAATATACAACCTACCTTATTAAATCGTATATATATGATTTGATAATAGATGCTAAGAATTAAAATAAGTTGTCTGGACACATATAAAGTAACATAGAAGACATGTTAGTTCCATATTATAAATTCACATGTTATTAGTTTAACTTTTATTTTATACAGAATCATGACAATGAAAACATATTTTTAATTTTTGATGCTCACACCATACTGTGCGATGCAGGCTGAGCAGAGTCCAACCTTTCTGCATCATGCAGACACCCATTCGGTTCTATTTTGTACGAAAAAAAAAATTGAATTCGCCCTAAATGTTATTCTTTATGTTATCCAAGTAAAACCAAGGTAGAAAGTGTATCGTTTTTTATCAATAAAAGAAACTTGAGTCGTTTTCAATTGTCCCGATGAAGGGGTTTCCTATTTAAAAATACCACGGAATCCTTAAGACGGGCACCTTGCAACGATCACGTGATATAACTATATAACGGTTCACTCTGACAGGCGTGTACAGTTATACACAATTTACACGTTTGGCGGAGTCGAACGACAGTAATCATAGAGATTTGTTTGTGATTGCATGAGCTCCTCGTGATTTTGTACACTGTATATTTTGCGACCTACAAAAGCGACATGAGTCTCATAAGATCCTTTTTTCTGTTACTGTTTAGTAACACACCGCTAACATTCTGTACCTTCTAATTATAGGAATATAAATGTATGCATTTCCTTTTTATTTTTTTTTGAAAAGGGAAAATAATTAGATATGGAAACATGACGAAAACAAGCTTATTGAGCTTTCAAATAAACATGCTTAACAAACACATTTAAACTACAAAACATGCTTCTATCCACCATTCTGTACATTCTTTCTTTTTTTTCTCTATATACACGTACTTCATTCTTTTTCTCTTATTCTCAATTTCTCTCTCATATTGATTTAATTACTACGCCTTTTTTTTTGCCTTCTGATCACGTTGTATAATATATTGCAGAGCTGTCATAACCTGCAGCAATAATAAACGGGTTTTATTCGTTTTATTTGTACTGAAATGGTTATTTTAGTCACTGCTTACTTTGCATAAAACCTTCATGGTATAAAAATGATTCATTTAATGCGCATGCGTCCTATCGGTCATGTGACGACTCTTCAATTCACGTGATGAATGAGATTAAAAGCATTGAAAGCTATTTAAAAACTTACCCCGTTAGTCACAGGGTAGAATTTGCGATGGAAAAAGTATCGAAAACAAGAAAATCTCACCGATTATAGGGGTATGTAATATGTCAGTTATCATATTTTAATGCCCCAAATACAAAAATAACACTTATTTTCTTAAAATTGGAAATTTTATTTTTGTTCGTATTACAGCAAAATCATAAACATGTAATAACCATATTCTGGCCTGCTAAAATAGATAAGACTTAGAGACATTACATCGCCATTGCATGCAGTATAAATGTGGAGAGTGACAAGTATCTGGTTTTTGCTAACTGAAGCATGTAACTTGTGAGTGCTGTAATTTCAAATGGTGACTCATGATCGGATTCCAACTTGTTTTTAATCCTTGGCCCCCCTATAACTTTATCAAAGTGAGCCAATCTTAACTAAAACAAGAGCTGTTGAAGGACAGTGCGCTCGACTATTCCAACACTGAGATATAGACTTGAATGTAGTTGCATGCAAAACATTAACCAAAATTTCTTAAAGAGTGATAATTTGCATTATATGCAGGATAAAGATATTGTTTTGTTTATTTTCATAGGTGTGATGGTTGGGAAGGGTTGTATAACGTTTCAATGGAATGCATCAAGTAATTACTAAGATATGGACTCTTAGTGTAGTTGCACGCAAACCTTTAACCATAATTTCTAAGTAAAACAAGAGCTGTCGGAGGTTTCCAATAAAACAAAACCATTTTGGGTGGTACAGAAAACATAACCGAGTACTTTATGATATTATTTATAAGCAAAGTACTTTATAAGGCGAAAAACGTCATAATTCTTACAAAAACCTTACTGAATTATGCACTCTTGGCTGTTGGTGGATGTTATGATGGTAAAAATATTTTTGTAAATGTTCAATGTTTTATTGGGGTTTTAGGCTGCTTTTAACATTATTTCAGTTATATCACGGCGACAGTTCACTTATTCATGATCCCTGGGTAAACAAACCAGTACTAGGCTAGAAAACGTGCCTTGCCCAAGGGCACTCCACCATGACCGTCGTCCCATGGCAGATTCCTTGTAAATGTTTAAGCTATATCTCTAATTGTTTTGAATTGTTTTTTTGGTATGAATAACTTTCTAAATCGAAAACGGGCCATAATTCTTCAAAAATTGACAGAGTTATGTACTCTTGTCTGTTGATGGAGGTAATGATGGTAAATAAGTATTGTAAGTGTATAAGCTATATCTCTAATGGTTTTGAAAAATGAAAAAAAAGTGGTGTGGTACGAAAAACTTAACATTCTGACCAAATTTCAAGCTTTTAAGGCATGACCCATATTCGGACTTGGCCTAGATATTATTCAGCTCAACATTCTGACCATTCAAGCCGCTGAAGCAAAACATGCGGCTTCTACAGAGTTAACAAGATTTTCCCTCAATTTAGCCTATTGACCTAGTTTCTGACCCAATATAACCCATATTTTAACTTGACCTAGATATTTTTAAGACAAACATTCTGACAAAATTTCAAACTGCTGAAGCAAAAATTGCGGCCTCTGAAGTGTTAACAAAATTTTCCTTCAATTTGATCTAGTGACCTAGTTTTTGACCCGACGTAACCCATGTTCGAACTTGACCTACATATCATCAAGCCAAACATTCTGATAAATTTTCAACATGCTCAATTTGAAAATGTGGCCTCCAGAGTGTTAACAAGATTTCCCTTCAATTCGACCTAGTGACCTAGTTTTTGACCTCATATGTCCCAGTTTCGAACGTGTCCAAAATGTTATGGAGATGAACGTTCTGATAAACTTTCATGAAGCTTGGATGGAAAATGTGGCCCTTAGAGTGTTAACAAGCTCAAATGGTGACGACGCACGACGCACGACGGACGGACGCCGGACAAAATGTGATCACAATTTCTCACCTTGCACTTCGTGTATAGGTGAGCTAAAAGCCTTGACAGTGTTATGTACTCTTGTCTGTAGATGGATGTAATGATGGTAAATAAATATTATAAGTGTGTAAGCTATATCTCTCATGGTTTTGAAAAAAATTGGGGTGGTACGAAAAACTTAAACCAAAATTCTAAGTCGAAAAAGGGCTATAATTCTTACAAAAACCTTGACAGAGTTATGTACTCTTGTCTGTCGATGGAGGTAATGGTGGTAAATAAGTATTGTAAGTGTATAAGCTATATCTCTAATGGTTTTGCAAAAAAGTGTGGTGGTATGATAAACTTAACCAAAATTCTAAGTGGAAAAAGGGCCATAATTCTTACAAAAACATGGACAGAGTTAAGAACTCTAGTCTGTTGATGGAGGTAATGATGAAGAAAAGGTATTGTAAGTTTCAAAGCAATATCTGTAATGGTTTTGAAACAAGAGCTGTCAGAGGACAGCATGCTCGACTTTTTCGTGCTTGCAAATAAAACAAAACTATTTTGGGTGGTACAGAAAACATAAGCAATTACTTTATCATACTATTTATAAGCAAAGTACTTTATAAGTCGTTAAAGGGTCATAATTCTTACAAAAACTTTCACTGAATTATGCACTCTTGGCTGTTGGTGGAGGTATTAATGGTAAAAAGAAATTGTAAGTTTTTAAGCTATATCTCTAATTTTTTTGAAAAAGAAATAGATTTGGTATGAATAACTTAACCAAAATTCTAAATCGAAAGAGGGCCATAATTCTTTAAAACAAGAGGGCCATGATGGCCCTGGATCGCTCACCTTAATTACACAATGTACTGCAATGAAAAACACATGAAGACAATAATTCTGAATGCAACCTCCACATATTTTCCTTAATTTGGCCTAGTGATCTATATTTTTTTACCTGATAAACATATTCCAACATGGACTAGATATCATCAAGACAACGTTTCTGACAAAGTTTCAACTTGCTCAAAGTAAAAATGCGGCCTCCAAAGTGTTAACAAGATTTTCTTTCAATTTGATCTAGTGACCTAGTTTTTGGCCCAACATGACCCATATTCGAACTTGGCCTACATATCATCAAGAAAAACATTCTGATAAAGTTTCATCATGCTGAAATTAAAAATGCAGTATCCAGAGTGTTAACAAGATTACCCTTCAATTTGGTCTAGTGACCTAGTTTTTAAACCGGCATGACCCATATCCGAACTTGGCCTAGATATCATGTAGACAAACATTCTGACCAAATTTCAAGCTGCTGAAGCAAAACATGCGGCATCCAATGTGTTAACAAGATTTTCCTTCAATTTGACCCGGCATGACCCATATTCGGACTTAGCCTAGATATCATTCAGCTCAACATTCTGAACAAATTTCAAGCCGCTGAAGCAAAACATGCGGCTTCTACAGAGTTAACAAGATTTTCCCTCAATTTGGCCATATCCGAACTTGGCATAGATATCATTTAGACAAACATTCTGACCAAATTTCAAGCTGCTGAAGCAAAAAATGCGGCATCCAAAGTGTTAACAAGATTTTCCTTTAATTTGACCTAGTGACCTAGTTTTTGACCCAGCATGACCCATATTCGAACTTGACCTACATATCATCAAGACAAACATTCTGATAAAGTTTCAACATGCTCAAGTTGAAAATGTGGCCTCAAGAGTGTTAACAATATTTCCCTTCAATTCGACCTAGTGACCTAGTTTTTGACCTCATATGGCCCAGTTTCAAACTTGTCCAAGATTTTATGAAGATGAACGTTCTGATAAACTTTCATGAAGATTGGATGTAAAATGTAGCACGTAGAGTGTTAACAAGATCAAATGTTGACGACGCACGACGCACGACGGACGACGCACGACGGACGGACTCCGGACAAAATGTGATCACAATATCTCACCTTGCACTTTGTGCATAGGTGAGCTAATAAAAATGTATTGCCTTCATGTACATGTAGATATAACAATGTGGGCATTGTTTATACTTTTTCTAGAGCAAAAAAAAAGCTGTGCTGTATTTTTATATTCAGATGAGGGTGTGTGTTTGTCTTTGTGTGCAAAACAAATATCGACTTTTAGTTAATGTCATATATTTTAACATCTGAGTAGATCTATTTTACGTCATTGTTCTATAAAGAAATACGGCGGTGCTAGAGTATAAAAAGGCATTTGTTCAGAGGTATAAACAGAGGCTGTAGACGCAACAAAGTGCTTTTGCAAGTGGGAAAGAGTTAAACAAGCAGCATATATCAGTTGTTATAATTACCCCAGGTTCTTGTTTATGTGGAACATACCCTCTCCGATCTAAACGACATGAACAAAAATATTGGTAAACAGAAGACAACCTTTGATAATATTGTGCATAGTCAGAAATGGATAAACTGCTGAAAAGATCTATATCTCTTTTGTCCATAATGTTTTCAACACGGCATCAGGTTTATACTGCCACTTTTGTCATCTGATGATTTCAATCAGTCGACTCTTAACATATGGTATTGTGTAAGCAGTGAAACTAACTATTTTAAAAAGTATGTTTTATTGTCAATATCTTCAATACATAGGCTTTTCCATTACATAAATGAACTATGCAGTTTCGGTTTACCCTCTTCCCACATGAAACACATCTGCAGCAAATGAATTTGAAATAATATAAGCAAAAATATGGAAAATCTCTATCAATAAAAGTTTGATTATAGAAAAGACCTTAAAACATTATGAGCAATTTCTCCTTTTGTCATAATGTTTTCAAATGCCGTCTGCTGCAGACGCTTCAAAATGCATCTATATGAGGGAAAGGGTAAAACATATTCAACCTTTAACCCTATCCCACATACAACAAATCAGCAGCAGACAACTTTGAAAACATCTTGGAAAAATTATGGAAAAATATCTGTAAATGAAAGTATAATAATTGAACCAATTTGAAACCATTGTTACAAAAGGAGAAATTGCCTATCATAAGCTAATTCACCTTTTGTCACAAGATTTTCAAAAGTCATCTGCTACTGAAGTGACAGAAAATGTCTATATGCGGAAAAGTGTTTAAGTCAAAAGTATGTTTGTGCATTATTCTACCAGCAGTTCTATAGTCTTGCTCCAGTTTCAACTTTCTTATTGCATCTGCTAGTGATAACTCAGGTTAACCTGTACATACCGACAGTCTTCACTGACCGCCTATATGCTATACAGACCTAAATACATCTTCAAACAAAACTCAAGAATTGTAGCTTTGAGGAATCCACCAGGACTGAGTGGTTAGCATCTGGGATCCCACGTTGAGAGGGAATTAAGACTGAAATTGCCAGACCAGACACACATGTATTAAACAAGAGGGCCATGATGGCCCTTAGTTCGCTCACCTTAATTATACAATGTACTGCAATGTAAAACACATCAAGACAATTATTCTGAATGCAACCTCCACTGTGTTAACAAGATTTTCCTTCATTTGGCCTAGTGATCTATATTCTTTTACCTGATATGAACCATATTCCAACATGGACTAGACAACATTCTGACAAAGTTTCAACTTGCTCAAAGTAAAAATATGGCCTCCGGAGTTTGAACACTACTTTCCTTCATTGACCCATATTTGAACTTGACCTAGATATATTTCAGACAAACATTCTGAACAAATTTCAAGCTGCTGAAGCAAAACATGCGGCTTCTACAGTGTTAACAATATTTCCCTTCAATTTGGCCCAGTGTCCTAGTTTTTGACCCTACATGACCCATTTTCGAACTTGGCTTAGATATCATTTAGATAAACATTTTCGTGAAATGTCAAGCTGATGTAGCAAAAAAATGCGTCTTCTACAGAGTTAACAAGATTTCCCTTCAATTTGGCCAAGTGACCTAGTTTCTGACCCAATATGACCCATATTCAAACATGACCTAGATATCTTAAAGATAAACATTCTGACCAAATGTCAAGCTGCTGTAGCTAAAAAAGCGGCTTCTACCGAGTAAACAAGATTTTCCTTCAATTTGGCCTAGTGACCTAGATTCTGACCCAATATAACCCATATTCGAACTAGATATCATCAGACTAAAATTCTGATAAGTTTCAACATGCTCAAGTTGAAAATGTGGTCGCTAGAGTGTTAACAAGATTACCATTCAATTTGGCCTAGTGACCTAGTTTCTGGCCCAATATGATCCATATCTGAACTTGTCCTAGATATATTTAAGACAAACATTCTGACAAAGTTTCAAACTTCTGAAGGTAAAGTTGCGGCCTTTAGGCTGTTAAAAAGATTTTCCTTCAATTTGATCTAGTGACCTACTTTTTGACCAAATGTAACTCATGTTCGAACTTGACTTACATATGACCAAGACAAACATTCTGATAAAGTTTCAACATGCTCAAGTTGAAAATGTGGCCTCTAGACTGTTAACAAGAAAACCCTTCAATTTGGCCTAGTTTTTGAACCAGCATGACCCATATTCAAACTTGTCCTAAATATATTTCAGACAAACATTCTGAACAAATTTCAAGCTGCTGAAGCAAAAAATGCGGCTTCTACAGTGTTAACAAGATTTCCATTCAATTTGGCCTAGTGACCTAGTTTCTGAACTGAATATTTGAACTTGACCTAGATATTTTTAAGACAAACATTCTGACATGCTGAACCAAAATGTGCGGCTTCTGGAGTGTTAAAAAGATTTGCCATCAATTTGACCTAGTGACCTATTGTTTGACCCGACATGACCCATGTTCGAACTTGACTTACATATTACCAAGACAAACATTCTGATAAAGTTTCAACATGCTCAAGTTAAAAATGTGGCTTCCAGAGTGTTAACAAGATTTCCCTTCAATTTGAGCTAGTGACCTAGTTTTTGACCGCATATGGCCCAGTTGTCCAAGATTAGATGCAGAGGAATGTACTGATAAACTTTCATGAAGATTGGATGCAAAATGTAGCCTGTAGATTGTTAACAAGCTCAAATATGTTGACGACGCACGACGGGCTACGGACGACGCACGACGGACGGATGCCGGACAAAATGTGATCACAATAGCTCACCTTGCACTTCGTGCATATGTGAGCTAAAAACAGGACTTATTGAAGACTCTTGCATAACATATCAGTGTGTCCAGTTTTGATTGCATAAAATGCCTATACATTGAATCGGCTCTATAATATAGTTAAGCCTTTCCAACATACAACGAATCTGCAGCAGACAACTTGGTAAATGGTAAATTTCTTACAATGAAAGTATAACTATTGAATATATTTGAAAACATAGTGGCAAAAGAAGAAATTGCTCATTATGATGCAATTTCACCTTTTGTCACAATGGTTTCAAAAGTTTGTTCTGCAGAGGCCTCAGAAAGTGTATGTATGTGGGAAAGGGTTAAAACTGATCATATTGATTGTGAAAGAAGCTCGTACAATTCTAAATCTATCTATATGTCTGTTTAATAGAAGCCTAACCAACACTACCACAGTGGTTGCTGTAACATCACCAAGATTGCCCCCTGCTTACTGGTGTTATGCTATGCCCATCACGAATGTGCAAAAAGACGTAAGTTAATGAAAAACTTCTTTGTGATAGTTGTCTGCAGCAGATGACTCTTTTGAAAATAATTGTCAAGGGCAACCTCTTCATTTTCAACAATTCTTTCCTATGTCTGAAGATTTGCCCAAATTTACACAGAGTTAATATTGTTATTGTAGGCCCAATACAAGCATGTCATGAGTGTGAAAAAGGACCTAAACTTTTAAAACTTGAACAGCTGGATCGAATTTTTTATATAAAAAAATACTGACGATTTTCTGATATAAAAAAATACTGACGATTTTCTGATATCAAGAAATACATTTTCTGATATCAAATATTCATTTTCTGATATCAGGAATTCGAATTCTTGATATCAGAAAATTATTTACATTTCTTGATATCAGAAATTCCATTTATTGATATCAGAAAAACATTTTTTGATGTCAAGAAATCCATTTTCTGATATCAAATAATCTATTTTCTGATATCAAATAATCTATTTTCTGATATCAAAAAATACTGACGATTTTCTGATATCAAGAAATACATTTTTTGATATCAAATATTCATTTTCCGATATCAGAAATCGAATTCTTGATATGATTTTCGAAAGGAACCGAGCTCACATGTATATCTAGCTACTGAATAGGTTTGGTAAACATTGGATCATAAATGAAGACTGTATCGTATTCACAAGAAATTGTGGACGGACTACGTGACAGGTGAGCTAAAAACTAGAGTAGGCCTATGCTTGGATTCAAATTAGTTGACTTTTTGTCTTTCCTGTGGTAAAGTCTGCTTCGAACGGACACATGTATAACAACATTTGGGAATGGTGTATGCTGTTTACTGTTTAGTATATGATCTTGACACAACATTGGATTCGGATATGTGCGATCAGTGGATCGCCAGGCACGAGAAATGTGTTATGTGTTGAAGGGAATATAGAGAAATGACTGATAAGCATATTTCGGCTTAGAAAAACAATGTCGGACAACGTCATTGTGTGTAAGGTGATGCTCTCTGCCTCTCTGATACGGACAGGTTGTCACTCAATGTATTTTAATTGTTTTTTGTGCATAGGTCATGACTTTTTAAAGTAGCATGTATGAACGAATGGTCCTCATGTTGTGTGCTTTTCATTAATATCACTTATTAAATACAGAAGATATAGACACAGTCTGGTTAATATTTATATATGTTATGATGTGATTTTGACAAGAAACAATGATTGTGGTATACAGATGGAAGGACAGACAAAGTAGACGACTTTTGCAAATATTCATCATGGTGAGAAATTTCTCCTTTTGCCATAACGTTTTCAACTTTATTTAATAAATATTCATTAATTTATTGAAAGTTTCCAAATTATTGACTAAATATGTTTGTTTAGATTCCTCTGCTCTCCTTTTGTCACAATGTTTTCAAAAATTGTCTGCTGTAGAGGCGTCAGAAAGGGTCTTTATGTGGGAAAGGGTTAAGGAGTATAAACAAGTAACACAATATGAGTTGTAGTGTGGTTAGGTATGCTAATATAAGAAGCCCAATGTCAAGTATAGCCACTTGCCACAAGGAGAAATAACCCAACCAATGTTGTCTGTCTTTTCTCAAATTAACTTGCCATGAGGAAATTGACAGGATTGTTTCAGAAAAGAATATGTAAAATAGGTGATCCCCAAGTCGGGACCAATTTTGACGCAGGCATTATTTGAACAATTTTGGAAGAGGAGCACTAGACAAAGCTACATACAAAATAGCTAAGTTATAGGCCTTTTGATTTCAGACAAGAAGATTTTCAAAGTTTCCCTATAAATCTTAATGAAAAAACAGGTAGCAGTAAAATCTGAACAGTCTTGGTAAAGGGTCGATAGCTTTGCTTCACATCAAATATCTGAGCTGTAGACCTTTCGGTTTCTGATAAGAAGGTTTTCAAAGCTTTTCCCTATATATCTCTATTCAAAACATGTGACCCCAGTAGTGGGTCCAATTTTGACCCAAAGGGAGAATTATTTGAAAAATCATACCAAATATATAAACTCTAGGCCATTCGGTTTCAGACATGAAGATTTTTAAAAAAAATATGTAAAACATGTTACTCCCCGGGTGGGCCAATTTTGACCCCTGGGGCATAATTTGAACAATCTTGGTAGAAGTCTACTTGACATTACTACATATCAAATATCTTAGCTCTAGGATTTTATATAAATATAGGAAAAGTAAGCTCCGCCGCAATCAAAGTAGATGGTCACCAAAGGAGTAGTTTTTGACAAGAAGATTTTTAAAGTTTTCCTTTCCATTGCCAAATCCGCATGGAATTCAATTTTGTGAACAACTTTTACAGCCAAAGAACATCCCTTTTAAGTGTTATCAAAATTGACCTAGCTATTATGGAGGAGATATCGTTCGAAACAAAATGTTGACAGACGACGAACAAACACCTGTCAAAATAGCTCACCATAGCTCAGGTGGGCTAACAAGAGGGCCAAGATGGCCCTAAATCGATCAGCTGAATATTTTTAAAGTGTTTCTGTGTTAAACAAGCTAGTGATCCCCAGGGTGGGCCCATTTTTGATCAATTTTGGTAGAGGTCCAATAGATGATGTTAGATTTCAAATATCAACTTTTAGACAAGATTTCTTAACGTTTTTCCCTATACAAAATTACAAGTATAATATTATGTAAAACAAATGACCCTGAACGGGGCCATTTTTAACCCCAGGGCTATAATTTGAACAATCTTGGTACAGGTCAACTAGATGAAGCTACATACCAAATATCAAAAGCTTGGACATTTTACCTTCAGACAAGAAGATTTTTAAAGTTTCTCCCTATACGGGTCTTCGTAAAACAAGTGAGCCAAGGGTGGAGGCATTTTTTACCCCAGGGCTATAATTTGAAGAGGATTAGTAGAGGTTTAATAGATGAAGTTACATACCAAATATCAATGGCCTATGCCTTCTACTTTTAGACAAGAAGATTTTTAAAGTTGGTTCCCTATAGATACAAGTCTATGTAAAACAAGTGACCCCCGATGAGCGGTCATTTTTTACCCCAGGGCTATAATTTGAACAATATTGGGAGATGTTCACTAGATGTAGCTTCATACCAAATATCAAAGTCCTGGGCCTTCTACTTTTAGACAAGAAGATTTTAATGTTTTTTTACTAAAGGAGTCTATGTAAAACCAGTCACCCCAAGGGAGAGGCCGTTTTTGACATCAAGGCTATAATTTAAACAATATTGGTAGAGGTCCACTAAATGAAGCTACATACTAAATATCAAAGGCCTTGGCCTTCTACTTTTAGACAAGAAGATTTTTAAAGTGTTTTCCCTATAGATACAAGTCTTTGTAAAACAAGTGACCACCGGGGAGGAATAATATTTGACCCCAGAGCTATAATTTGAAAAATCTTGGAAGAGGTCCACTTGATGAAGCAACATACAAAATATCAAAGGCCTGGGCCTTCTCCGTTTTTGACCTCAGGGCTATAATTTAAACATTCTTGGTAGAGGTCCACTAGATGAAGCTACATACCAAATATCAAAGGAGAGGGGTCATTTTTGACCCCAGGGCTATAATTTGAACAATTTTGGTAGAGGTACACTAGATTATGCTACATACCAAATATCAAAGGCATGGGCCTTCTACTTTCAGACAAGAAGATTTTTTAAGTTTTGGTTAAATTCTCTATTTTTGTTGCCGTAGCAACCAGAGTTCTCAATGTAATTTAAATCTTTGAACAATTTTCCACCAAAGGAACATGCCTGTGAAATTTGGTTGAAATTGGTCCTGTGGTTAAGGAGGAGATGATGTTTAAAGCTAAAAGTTAACGACGGACGACAACGGACGACGTACAAAAAGTGACCAAAAAGCCTTTGGCTGACAGGTGATCTAAAAATACATTAATCTAGAAATGACATATATAAATATTAAAAAATGGCATTTCAATTGAAGCTCAAGATATGCAGCAATCAATGCTATTAACACTTTCCCACATTTGTGACGCATCTGTAGCAGACGATTTTTTTCTCCACATACAGCAAATGTGCAACAGACGACTTAAAAAATGTCTACTCAAAAATATGGGAAATCTCTATTATTGTATGTATAATTACTGAACAAGAGGACCATAATTGTCCTATATCGCTCACCTGATTTAATCAAACTTAAACAGTTTTCATTGTTCTTTGTCTATACATATATACGGAAAACAAGCAACACCCCCTGGTGGCCATGTTTATCATCCTATCAAAATAATTTGAAGTCTTAGTAGAGGGGCGCCAAAAGAACATTCATGGCAAATGGACAATAATATTTTTGAAGTGTTTACCTTAACAAGTCTATGTAAAACAAGTGATCCCCAGGGTGGAGCCATGTTTGACACCAGGGCTATAATAATTTGGCAAATCTTGGTAGAAGTCCACTAGATGCAGTTAGATTTCAAATATTAAACTTTTAGACAAGATTTTTAAAGTTTTTCCCTATACAAGTATATGTAAATCAAGTGACCCGGTTGGGGCCATTTTTGACTCCAGGGATATAATTTGAACAATCTTGGTAGGGGTCCACTAGATGAAGCTACATACCAAATATCAAAGGCCTTGGCCCTCTTCTTTTAGACAAGAACATTTTTAAAAAAAATCTCTATGAGTCTATGGAGAACAAGTGACCCCCGGGGAGGGGTCATTTTTGACCCAAGGACTATAATTTGAACAATCTTGATAGAGGTCCACGAGATGATGCTACATACCCAATATCAAAGGACTGGGGCCTCTACTCTTAGACAAGAAGATTTTTAAAGTATTTTCCCTATACAAGTGACCCCCGGGGGAGGGGTCAAAAACCCCAGGGCTATAATTTGAACAATCTTGATAGAGGTTCACTAGATGATGCTACATACCAAATAGCAAAGGCATGGGCCTTCTACTTTCAGACAAGAAGATTTTTTAAGTTTTGGTTTATTTCCCCTGTTTGGTTGAGATCCACCCAAGGAGCATTCCTGTAAAATTATTTTGAATTTGGTTAATTAGATTACCGTAATAAGATATTCCCCTCTGATTCTCAATTATGGTAAAAAAATCGAAGTAACATCATCGCACTATAAGACTTTCGTCATAAATTGACAGAGCTCTAGATAAGAAAAGTTGTTCACATCCCAAAATCCTTATATTACCCTCAAACCCTATGTTGTGGGTACTCAAACGAATCGTCTCGGTCAGATGATTCTTATTCTGATGATTAATCACAACATAGGGATTAGTGAAGTAATAACAGAAACATTGTTGGGGAAATACCAGTTTACTCCTTATTTTCTAGTCCTCTGATATCAAGCCAAGTTTTATTTTGTTTCAGTAAAAATAAGTTTATAAAGCATGAATTACAACACTCTTACCAAGTTGCTGGTTTCCGATTCCTTGCCATTGTTGGTTTTCATTATTTCTAGAGCCATCTGCCATTGTTCTATACCTCAATCCCCATGAGACGGAATGTGTCGGCTCGTATTTGTTTTGCGCAGTCAATCAGTCCTGCCAAAAATGCACTTTAATTGTTTAATGATGACATTTTTATGAGATATCCAACAAATATAGCATCTGGAATTTTTTATTGATTTCTTCTTTGACTACACTGTTTTGAAAAGTCATCAGCAACAGCACTTGGGTTTTTTTCAGTTTCTTTTTACCCTTCACCACTGGCGAACACATTCTGATGCATATAACAACTTTTGAAATCAGTGTGTCAGTTTTGGTCGAGGGTCGAGTGTCGAGTCAGAAAAGTTGAGTGTCGAGTAAGAAAAGTCGAGTTAGGAAAGTAGTAGTGTTGAGTAAGGAAAGTAAAACAAAAGATATAGCCTATAGGTATCTACATATATATTTTTATTGGAAAATAAAAGTTTGGTTTTATTCAAATATGAGTGGACCAGGAACAGGTTTCATGCCTTTTCATAAGCACTTAGTGTTATTCTATGTGCTGTTAATTGTTTTCTCACAAATTGGATTGATTTAATATTTTAAAACATAAAAAAGTACATGATAGTACAGACACAAACATATATTTGAATTCACCTGATTAATTATTGTTATGCTGCGACAAATGTGTAAATTCTTAGATTAATCCCAACTTATTAATGAATGCCTGCTACCAATATACCATATAAGTTAGATACTGACATCACTTGCTCTTAAAAATAATAGTCTCATGGGTGTTCTTATTGCTAGTCTGTGCCAGTGTCATATAGTTGTGGAACGACATAAGAATATTCCATACAGAATAGGTATACATATATCTATTACATGTATGAGTTTATACTTATGCAAATGAATGAAATGTTCTACCAATATTTGATTTTTTTGTGGCGATTGGTTTGACAATCGCCACAATGCTAACAGAAATAACAACAACGAAAAAAATTACATAGTCAGTTTTGAACAGCCTGTTGACTTGTTATTCCTTACTGCAAACCAATTAACCTACATCCGTTAAACCGCCAAATATATAGTTCCATCAGTGATGCAGAGACACGATAAATAATAATCATGTCAGTGCTACTTTGGAACCGGATTGATACTAAGATTTGAGATTTATTGAGATAATATCTACATATAGTTAAATTATATAAATATTATCTTTCTTCGTCTTTGGGCAGATAATAAATATCATTGCGCGATCTTTAACTCTCATGATACTCAAAACACCTCAATAGAAGGCGTCTGGAAATTCCAAAAGGTTCTATAAATTGCTCGCGAGAATGGTTAACGATTTTTCTTAAATCTCAATATTATAAACGCTTTTTTTTGTAGTTGTTGCAATATATGAAGGCGTCTAGATGATAAGACTGGTTAACAAAGGTTTAAAGGACTCGGTGTCATGCAGTGTACTAGTTAGGCGCGTCTGTACGTTCTAGCGTAAATTAGCAATCCATGCTGAAAGTGTAGCCGAATTGAGTTGGAGGTCGAGCATTATCGTATATGCCTGTATATATTGAAAATCGAAAGGCCTACACCGAGATACTGCTTTTTACTTTGCAGGATTTTCTACACGATCGCCACTACTGTGCCATCGGCGCTTTGATTTATAATATGTATATATTTTGTTTTACTCTCCTTACTCGATACTCAACTTTTCTTACTCGATAGTCGACCTTTCTTACTCGACACTCGACCTTTCTTACTCGACACTCGGCCTTTCTTACTCGACACTCGACTTTTCTTACTCGATACTCAACTTTTTTTACTCAACACTCGCCAATTAGAAACCCTCTTGAAATGTGTCACTTTTGGTCGAGAGTCGAGTGTCGAGTAAGAAAGGTCGAGTGTCGAGTAAGAATGGTCGAGTGTCGAGTAAGAAAGGTCGAGTGACGAGTAAGAAAAGTCGAGTGTCGAGTAAGAAAGGTCGAATGTCGAGTAAGAATGGTCGAGTGTCGAGTAAAAAAAGACGACTCATATAAAAGTTACTTTTCGAATCCATGTATAAATAATGGCCCATTTAATTCTGTAATTTATCAGTTCTAGCACTTTTAAGAAAGTAGATCTTTAAATGGTACTTTTGTTTATATTATCCTAAATTAATACCTGACCTGGTCTTCGTACCTTTCATAAGCTTTACTCACTTTTCCTAATAATTTAGCCACAATATTCTTGCCTACTAGGACAACCATTGCTAGCTTACATAAAAAATAATATGGTGAAGGTAACAACGGGGGGGGGGGGGGGGGGGGTGGTCACCTGGTTAAATAACTGTTCTAATCTAACCCTCCAAGAGAGTATTTAATGTCCAAAGATAATGAGATAATGAGGCATTGATGACATGTTAGATCTGCCATCCAGTTTAACTTCAATGACAGGTACAAGAAAATGTAAAATGTATGAAACTTTAAGTAAGTGGTATCTACTCCTCATTTACAGATCCAGTTTGCAAAAGTAAGCATATTATAACATGAAATAAATGTGTTTTAAAAATATGATTTAGTAACTTTGTAATGTCGATAAAATACAAACATATATATGGATGTTCCATAAAGTTACAGTTCCCTTTCGACATTTTCCAATGTAAAGTTATACTACTTAGTGTTATATAACATAAGTGCAGAAAATTATCAAACTAAATGAAAATGACTCCACTCGAAGACTCCACTCCACTCTACTACATGACTCCACTCCATGATTCCGCTCTACTAAATAGTATATGCCTTATGAAAAGGCATGAAAACTGTACCTGTTCCACTCGACCTTTCTTACTCGACACTCGACCATTTTTACTCGACACTCGACCTTTCTTACTCGACACTCGACCATTCTTACTCGACACCCGACCTTTCTTACTCGACCATACTTACGCGACACTCGACCTTTCTTACTCGACACTCGACCATTCTTACTCGACCTTTCTTACTCGACATTCGACCGTTCTTACTCGACACTCGACCATTCCTACTGGACACCCGACCTTTCTTACTCGACACTCGACCATTCTTACTCGACACTCGACCTTTCTTACTCGACACTCGACCTTTCTTACTCGACACTCGACCATTCCTACTCGACACCCGACCTTACTCGACACTCGACTTTTCTTAATGGACACTCGACTTTTCTTACTCGACACTCAACTTTTCTTACTCGACACTCGCCAATTAGAAATCCTCTAGAAATGTGTCACTTTTGGTCGAGGGTCGAGCTCAAATGTAAAAACAAAGTTACATCATGCAACGTAGCTTAAAGTTTATAAAAGAAGCCTTAAAACAAAGATCGTTAACATTGTCATAATTTGATTTCACACTTAACAATATTTGACATTATTTTTGTTTCTTTTCTCTTAAAAGTAATGTGAATTGTTTGTCCTCTAAATCTTGTAGTAAACTCTCTTTTTTTTCTCCTTTCGTTTTTTCTTTTTTTTCTCTATTTCCTTTTTTTTTTTTTTCTCTTTTTTCTTTTTGTATTTCTATTCCGTTCGTGTTCATGTTTTGTATATTTTGTACTTTGTATGTGATTGTATGACGATGTACTATGTATAAGTCAAAATAAAATAAACACTGTTCTGTTCTGTTCTGTTCTGTTATTGTTTGTATGTTTGTGGTATAACCCGGCGACCTATTGCACACGGGGCTTACGTTCTACAACAACCCCAACGAAGAGGACTCTCATTATGTTATTGGTTAACCCTTTCCCACTTAAACAAGTTTGCAGCAGGCGAAAAGAGAAGACAATATTGTGAGAAACGGACAATTAACTCAATTGTTATCAGATCCAAAAGAAAATATTTTCAGACGTTTCTTGGGCTTGTCTGATCAAACTGTACGGATACAAGTGTCATAAGATTAGTTTGCGAAGATAAGCGCTCGTGCAATTAATGATTGTAATGAAAAAGAAAGTCTCACCTGCGTGCTTGCGTTCGTAATCGTGTTATATAACTCTGGTGACACAAAACTTCTAATATGAACCTGGAAACCCATAAGCTTATACACATATATTGTTAACACATAATGATGACATGACGTTCTTAATATAGACCTGGTAATTCATATCGTGAACTATAAATAACCATTTAAAAATAGATAATTTGTGGAAATCCTTAAGCTTGCTTTTATACCTTACAGACCTTTTCACGTTCGCAGTTTTCCTTAGATTCTCTATTATCCCTCCTAATGTGATTATATTAATATTACCGGACTTATCCCCTTACCTTTGGCTTATTATGTAAATTAATAACCCTGCTTCCTGCTAAAAAACGAAGCACGTAAGGCTATAAAGCGAACTTAGTAGGCTAGGATCAGTACACAATTATACTTATACCGTTGGAGGTGAAATTAAAGCAGCATATTGTACATGTTGTAAGCAGCAGAAGGGTTGTTATTAGTTATGTTTGTGTGGGTTTTTGTTTTTAGCTCCACTGGCTGAAAGCCAGTCGAGCTTATGTCATGGCGAATTGTCCGTCGTGCGTCCGTGCGTGCGTGCGTGCGTAAACTTTTTCCTTTAAACGACTTCTTCTCCCTAACCACTTGGCCAATTTGGTTGAAACTTCATGGGAAGCATCCTCTCAATGTCCTCTACTAAATTCCTTCAATTTTTTTTTATCCATTCGAAATTCTGGTTTCCATGGCAACCGAAAGAAAAAAATAGTGAGAACTTAAAAAATCTTCTTCTCCAAAATTGTCAGGCCGATTTTCAAATAATTTTGTAGAAATATTCCTTGGGTGACTCTTTATTAGATTCCTTCAAGAAATGTTGATTGGTTGAAAAACATGGCCGCCAAGGGGGCGGGGCTATTTTGCCTTATATTGCAATAGTGAAAACTTAAAAAATCTTCTTCTCCAAAAGTGTTAAGCAGATTTTCAAAAAGAAATTGTAGAAATGTTCCATGGGTGACCCTCTATCAGATTCCTTCAAGCCATGTTGATTGGTAAAAAAACATGGCCGTCACAGGGCGGGGCTATTTTGCCTATATGGCTAAAGAGAAAACTTAAAAAATCTTCTCCTCCAAAAGTGTCTGGCCGATTTTCAAATAATTTTGTAGAAATGTTCCTTGGGTGACCCTTTATTAGATTCCTTCAAGAAATGTTGATTGGTTGAAAAACATGGCCGCCAGGGGGCGGGGCTATTTTGCATTATATAGCTATAGTGAAAACTTAAAAAATCTTCTTCTCCGAAAGTGTTCAGCCGATTTTCAAATAATTTTGTAGAAATGTTCATTGGGTGACCCTCTATCAGATTCCTTCAAGCCATTTTGATTGATCGAAAACATGGCAGCCAGAGGGCGGGGCTATTTTGCCTTATATGACCATAGTGAAAACTTAAAAAATCTTCTCCTCCGAAAGTGTTTGGCTGATATTCAAATAATTTTGTAGAAATGTTTCTAGGCTTACCCTCTATCAGATTCCTTCAAGCCATGTTGATTGGTTGAAAAATATGGCTGCCAGGGGGTGGGGCTATTTTGCCTTATATGGCTATAGTAAAAACTTAAAATATCCTCTCCTCCGAAAGTGTCAGGCCGATTTTCAAATAATTTTGCAGAAACATTCCTTTAAGCCATGGTGGTTGGTAAAAGAAATAGCCACCAGGGGGCAGGGCTGTTTGGAGAATTTATTTTTGCCTTATGGCCGTGAAGCGATACTGGCCCTCTTGGGCCTCTTGTTTGTTTGTTGTCCTCGTGTATTCCGTTTTAAGGTCTAAATGCATCGCCCATAGACGATACTCATAATGTTTTAGCATGTTCTATGCACATTTAAATAAAACTGACAATTTAGAAAAGTTATTCGTTTTATTTAATTTTTATTTACATAACAGATAATTATAATTATAGCATTAACAACACATACGAGAAAAGCCTGTAACAAAATACAAATGATTGTGATTTAAAATCTGTATAAGAGAAATCAATGAAATGCAACAAAGAAAGCTTATTACGATCGATTAGATTGATTGCCCGTGTCTGATAAAAACTGAAATTTGCGAATAAAACAAATATTACGTATTTTTTCGACGTGATCTTATCTTTCAAGGAATAAACAGAGAGAGAGTACAAAGTCAAATCATTCTTTTTGTATTTACAATGCCTCTTTTATCGACACATAGCAACGTAAAACAAAAACAAATAAATAAGAAAAAACATGACAAGAAGCAAGAACCTTCAAATCCAGTGTGTCCTTGAACGTTAGCCCATGGAAACAAACACACTTAAATGGATTCAGGTAAAATAATTATGCAGCGTTTTATAATCAAAGCACTGAAAGTACTGTGGGGCGGTACCCATTGTATGAGGGGAAAAAAGACACAACACAAGTCACATTTAAAAAATGTAAACAAAAAAGCAGAAATGCATACAGTTCAAACATTTATTTAAGACGGGGTTAACCTTATTTCCAGAGATCTATAATTAAACTCTTGAACTGTAAACGGTAGATACAGTTAGATAAACAAACAAATTTGTGATAGGTAATTTATCACATGGATAAACTCTACAGCAGATGATTTGCAAATGTTTAACTAAAGATATTGGTAAATCTGTATTGATGAAACTAAAAGTATTGACGTGTGAGGAAAACATTGAGAAAAATGTCGAAATTTCTCATAAAATCCATCTGTTGAAGATTAGACAACATGCGTCTGTAGTGTAGAAAGGGTAAAACAGTACCTGTATCAAAGCTATTTATTATCTATAGTATCTAAAGAATCAACTTAATTTTAACACTCTTGTGACTAGAGAGTTTACAAGATATTTCTCAATATTGGCCTAGTGACCTAGTTCTTAACCAGACCATATTGGAACTTGGCCTAGATATCATCAAGATAAACATTCTGGTAAAGTTTCATCATTCTAGAGTTAAAAAAATTGGCTTCCAGAGCATTAACAAGTTTTTTCTTAAATTTGATCAAGGGACCCAATTCTTTATTCAACATGACCAATGTCTAAATTGGCCTGTATATCATCAAGAAAAACTGTGTGACAAAGTTTCAAGCCGCTAAAGTCAAAAATTTTGGTCTCTTAAGTGTTAAATCAAGATTGTCCTACAACTTGGCATAGTGACCTAATTTTTTAACAAACATTACCCATATTCAAACTAAATATAACAAGAGGTCCAAGAGGGCCAGTATCGCTCCATGGCCATACGGCAAAAATCAAATATCCAAACAGCCCTGCCCCCTGGTGGCCATGTTTTTGACCAACCACCATGGCTTAAAAGGAATCTTGTAGAGTGTCACCCAATAAATGTTATTTGAATATCAGCCTGACACTTTCGGAGGAGAGGATATTTTAAGTTTTTACTATAGCCATATAAGGCAAAATATCCCCACCCTCTGGCGGCCATGTTTTTCAACCAATCAACATGGCTTGAAAGAATATGATGGAGGGTCACCCAATGAACATTTCTACAAAATTATTTGAAAATCGGCTGAACACTTACTATAGCTATATAAGGCAAAATAGCCCCGCCCCCTGGCGGCCATGTTTTTCAACCAATCAACATTTCTTGAAGGAATCTAATAAAGGGGCACCCAAGGAATGTTATTTGAATATCAGCCTGACACTTTCGGAGGAGAGGATATTTTAAGTTTTCACTATAGCCATATAAGGCAAAATATCCCCGCCCTCTGGCGGCCATGTTTTTTAACCAATCAACATGGCTTGAAGGAATCTGATAGAGGGTCACCAAAGGAACATTTCTATAACATTATTTGAAAATCTGCTCAACACTTTCGGAGAAGAAGATTTTTTAAGTTTTCACTATGGTCATATAAGGCAAAATAGCCCCGCCCTCTAGCGGCCATGTTTTCAGACCAATCAACATGGCTTGAAGGAATCTGATAGAGGGTCACCCTAGAAACATTTCTACAAAATTATTTGAAAATCAGCCAGACTCTTTCGAAGGAGAAGATTTTTTAAGTTTTCACTATAGCCATATAAGGCAAAATAGCCCCACCCTCTGACGGCCATGTTTTTCGACTAATCAACATGGCTTGAAGGAATCTGATAGAGGGTATCCCAAGGAACATTTCTACAACATTATTTGAAAATTTGCCAAACAATTTTTGAGGTAAAGATATTTTAAGTTTTCATTATAGCCATATAAGGTAAAATAGCCCCGTCCCCTTGGCGACCATGTTTTTCGTCAAATCAACTTGGCTTGAAGAAATCTGATAGAGGGTCACCCAAGGAACATTTCTACAAAATTATTTGAAAATCGGCCGGACACTTTCGGAGGAGAAGATTGTTTAAGTTTTCACTATAGCCATATAAGGCAAACTAGCCCCGACCCCCTGGTGACCATGTTTTTGACCAATCAACTTGGCTTGAAGGAATCTGATAGAGGGTCACCAAAGAAACATTTCTACAAAATTATTTGAAAATCTGCCAACCAGTTTGGGAGAAGAAGAATTTTGAATTTTTTTTTAGTTTCGTTGCCATGGAAACTAGAACTCTGCATGGATCCCAACAATTTGAAAGAATTCTGGTAAAGTCATTGAGAGGATGCTTTATGTGAAGATTCATCTCAATTGACCCACTGGTTAATGAGGAGAAGATGTTGACGGACGACGCACGACGGACAAAAGGCGATCACAATAACTCACCTTGAACAAAGCTCAGGTGAGCTAAAAATGTGTAGTACATAAAAATCATATTGAGGTAGAAGAGGAGGAATTTATTAAAATCCAGTCTGAAATAAGTAGCGTCACAGATATGCCTGACACTTTCGTCGGAGAATATTTTTTTTTTAAGTTTTTACTATTTTTTTCTTTCGGTTGCCATTTTTTTGCATGGATCCACGCATTTGAAGGAATTTAGGAGAGGACATTGAGAGGATGCTTCCTAGGAAGTTTCACTCCAATTGGCCAAGTGGTTAGGGAGGAGAAGTCGTTTGAAGCAAAAAGTTAACGCATGCATACACGCATGACGGACAATTCGCCATGACATAAGCTAGACAGGCTTTCAGCCAGTGGAGCTAATTATAATATTTCAATCACCCTTTCCCTCAAATAGACACTTTCTGACGCCTCTGCAGCAGACGGCTTTTTGAAAACATGGAAACAGAGGAAGAAATTGCTCCATACGAGCAATTTCTCCTTTTGTCACAATGCTTTTTACTCATGCCTCTTACTGTTGACAAATGCTAGTAAACTTACAGTTTTACTTTTAAAATTTACCTTGGGCCATTTAACAAAACAAATGATCCCCCTTAGTGACACAATATGTAGTTCAAAATGATCTATTTAATGTTAGTTATCATGTACAAGTGTCATCTCTGTGTTATAGCTCAAAATGATTTACTTGAATGTCTTGTTCATAGTAATTAGTTAATTACACAGTTATCTTCCTGTATTATAGTAAACAAAAACAGATCAAATTGTGCATCCTTTATTCGTATTTGTGTCGTTTACATCTAGCCTAGATATTTGTCCTTCTATTCCGTTATTGTTTTCCGAGTTACCTTTTACAGAATAACACTTTAATTCAGAATACTTGTCACAACGACTCGCTGCTGTTACCAGCTTTGAAGAATGTCATTAACGTCGTTTTGTTTTTGTTTTTTACCCGTTTTGTTGCTTTCTCTGATTCAACTAAAAAAGGAACCGGAAATAACAGTTCATATACCCCAACTTTTCCATTACATAAAGGTTGGTTGTAAAAATGTCCCATACACTGACATTATGAATCTTCTTCACAAGTAATGTTGTGTATTGTCCATTATAATCTGTCAACATTTCCATGATCTGAAAAGAAACAAAAATACATACAGTTACTGATTGCACAATAAAAATAAAATCAAGATGTGTATACATGTCTGCACAAAACCATTTTTTATCAATATATATGTATTGAATAATAAAATAGTCCGTTTATAATAGATACTTTGCAATTATTGATCTGCATTAAGTTATTTGGGGTTATAATGCATCTGTATCCAGTGAAGACTCAGAGGAGCCTATGTATCATACATATTATGCAGTCTCACCAGTCTTAACTGACCATATACATGTAATTTAGACCTAGAAACAGTGTAGCCTCACTACTTTTATGTCAATATAACTTTATAAATGACGCCAAGGCAGAGTGTCAGTTAGACATGGATTCACTAGACAAATTATAACATAGCGTACATAAACTTGATACAAATATACATATGTTTTTGTGCGTTAATTGAATAACATTTTTGGCAAAGCATCATGCATATGCTCCATCTAAGTATAGACAAAATCTGGAAAATTCATTTATAAATATACATTGTATTTCTTCATTCTTTTTAATAATAAAACTTGTAAACATAATATCAGTACAAATAATTGTACACACTTAAGTTTGAAAGCAGTTTTCACATCACTTAACCACTTTTGTCTCCTAAGTCCTTAAATGAGCCTAAATAGTGTATACATACAAGAACGATGATACACTTGTACAATATAGCAGAGACCTAAATAGAAATATATAATGTATATATATGTCTCTGAATATATGTACGAAGTCTCCGAAGTTCTTCATTTTTTATTTTTTATTTTCCTTCATATGCCAACCTTTTTAAATAATTAACAGATGTCAGATGATAAAACGGACAAGCCAATGTCTAGGAATTGGGCTATTTTCAGACATGCGTGTACATGAAATACATGCGAGCTTATTTTCATATCCGGTTACGATACAGCACAGGGCGAAAATGAAAAATAAAAAGGTTTTCCACTCCAAATTACAGTTTAATTGACAGACCTACCTCGATCGTTTTACGGATTGATGACTAAATGAACATTTTAGGCGTGCACACATTTCTTTCCTGTCAGTCTTCCTCAATATAAAACTTCATGAGTCTTTTCTCCACAAAAACAATCTATCGTCAGGGCAGCATGTCAGATTTCTACTTTCATTTTGAACGGAAGTTGCAAGTTCTCCTTCGCAGAGTTGTCGTTCCTTGCCATCTCTTTCAGTAAAATGAATCGATTGGCTAGATACTTAGTTGGGAGATAGTTTTTCATCGAAGCGTTTAGGGTTAGGCATTATTGTTAATACTACCAAACATCTACGAAACCACTTCTTATCAACAAGAAATCAAAATGTCACGTGATATCATCAAAATTGCCGTACTACGATTTTTTAAGAAACATAACAAGATATGAATTTTAATAGTGTCAATATTATTTCGTTTCTAAAAATTAAATTCTTTATGATTGAAACATGCAAAAAATTGGTATATATTCATACATTGTTTATGAATATATTAATTCAAACTTCAACGCAAAATTGTAAACGTAATACTTCAACCACTAATGCTGCCTTTTTACAGTCCATTTTCAAAATTCAGATATTTTGATTCACCAATGTTTTCGAAAATGCAGTTATATTGCCTGATAATTGACACTTCTTTTTTGTTGAGGGTTAAAAAAAGCCATTTCGATTTTTGGTTCCCAGTTTTACTCTGTCATACTGTTTATAATCAGGGAGCCAATTGTTGTACGATTTCTCAAAATGCACATGACTATAGACAGTACCCTTAGGGGTACCGTCCAAAAACGGACCAGGTTGGTTCCCGAGTCGCGGCACGACGTTCTTGGTGGAGTGCCCTTGGACAATGTACATTTCCTAGCCTTGTTCTGGTTTGTTAACTCATGTATCATGCATATGTGAACTGTCGCCATGACATATCTAAAACATAGCTGAAAAATGGCGTAAAACCTGATCTGAATCTTCACCCAAGAGTAAAATTTGTACTTTTAACGTAAAAGGTTTAAATAATAAAACAAAACGGAACCAAATATTTACATATTTAAAACAAGATGTGTTTGTGAAACACTGATGCCCCCGAATGGCAACATCTAGGTCAAAGGTCAAGGTCGCAAGGTAAATAATGTTGGTACTGACAGAAAGGTCATGTCACAAGGTATACACATGTGAAATAGGGTAGCCTTACTGTTATGGTTCAAAAGTAGTGGTCATGGTTAAAGGTTTTTTTTTAGAATGGCAACATCTAGGTCAAATGTCAAGGTCGCAAGCTCAAAAATGTTGGTACTGACAGAAAGGTCATGTCACAAGGAATACACATGTGAAATATGGTAGCCGTACCTGTTATGGTTCAAAAGTAATGGCTAAGGTTAAAGTTGTTTTCGAGAATGGCAACATCTGGGTCAAAGGTCAAGGTCGCAAGGTCAAAAATGTTGATACTGACAGAAAGGTCATGTCACAAGGAATACACATGTGAAATATGGTAGCCGTACTTGTTATGGTTCAAAAGTAATGGCCAAGGTTAAAGTTTTTTTCGAGAATGGCAACATCTAGGTCAAAGGTCAAGGTCGCAAGGTTAAAAATGTTGGTACTGACAGAAAGGTCATGTCACAAGGAATACACATGTGAAATATGGTAGCCGTACCTGTTATGGTTCAAAAGTAGTGGTCAAGGTTAAAGTTTTTTTCGTGCAGACAGACAGACAGACAGACAGACCAAACACTAGATGCCAACCGAATCGGTGATTCCGGAGGTCAAAGGTCGAGGTCGCAAGATCAAAAATTTTGGTACTGACAGAAAGGTCATGTCACAAGGAATACACATGTGCAATATTGTAGCCGTACCTGTTATGGTTCAAAAGTAATGGCCAAGGTTAAAGTTTGTTTCGAGAATGGCATCATCTAGGTCAAAGGTCAAGGTCGCAAGGTCAAAAATGTTGGTACTGACAGAAAGTTCATGTCACAAGGAATACACATGTGAAATATGGTAGCCGTACCTGTTATGGTTCAAAAGTAGTGGTCAAGGTTAAAGGTTTTTTTCGTGCAGACAGACAGACAGACAGACGTCCAGACAGGCCAAAAGCTAGATGCCCACCGAATCGGTGATTCCGGGGGCATAAAAACAACAATTTTCAATATGTTTATTACAGGAAACACATTTACTTTCCAAAAATAATAGTATTTATGAAAATGAATGGGGAGGTGCGGGTTTTTTCAGTGGTTCTAGCTCAAATAGCACGGGTGTTTGTATTTTAATAAATCCATCAGTTGATATTTGTATTTTAAATTATGAAAATATAATTCCAGGGCGACTACAAGCACTAGAAATAAATATTGATAATAAAATTGTTACAATTTTAAATATTTATGGACCAAATGAAGACAAAATATTTTTATTTGATAAACTCTCCAGCTATCTGTCAATAAATGATCAAAAAAGTTTTCTAATTGGAGGTGACTTCAATACAGTCTTAAATTACAATGTTGATAAAACAAATGGTCATGAAAACACACATAAAAAGTGTAATAAGTCATTATTATCTATTGTAGATCAGCACAATTTGTTAGATGTGTGGCGTATTTTAAATCCAAATAAATTACAGTATACGTGGAATTCTAACACAAAGCCACCTATTTTTTGTAGACTTGATTATTTTCTGGTTTCAGAAGATCTTTTGAATAAATGTATTAAATGTAAAATCGAACATGGTTATAAATCGGACCATTCAATAGTAAATATAGGTTTTGATTTTATACAACAACCAAGAGGTCCAGGATATTTTAAATTAAACAATACTCTTATATTGGAAAAAGAATACCAAGAAAAAATAAAACAAAATATTTCAGAAATAGTCAAAATAAATAAAAATGTTAATCCTAACACATTATGGGAACTGATAACGGGAACTATAAGGAATGAAACTATAAAATATGCTTCAACAAAAAATAAAATTCAAAACGAAAAAGAAAAACAATTGACAACTGAAATAAGTAATTTAGAAAAAAATATTGAAACATCATTAGAAGCAACCCCTTAGAAGAAATAACAAACAAATTAAAACAAAAGAAACAAGAACTAAATGGAATAATATTACATTCTAAATGTCAACACATTGAAAATAACGAAAAAAATACAAAATACTTTTCTAGTTTGGAAAAAAGGCAGGCAGAGAAAAAAGTAATTTCAAAACTAAATATTAATAACCGCATTATTACTGATATAAATGATATTTTAAATGCTCAATCAACTTTTTACAGTAAATTATACAAAAAACGTGAAACACAAGAGTCGGAACACTTTTTTAATAATACAACTAAAAAAATAAATGAAATAGAACAAACAAAATGTGAAGGTATTTTAAATGAATATGAATGTTATATTAGTTTAAAAAATATGCAAAACAATAAAAGTCCTGGTTCTGATGGTTTAACCACAGAATTTTATAACATCTTTTGGAATGATATTAAAATGTACTTAATTAAATCTCTAAATCATTCACTACAAATAGGAGAAATGACAGAATTACAAAAACAAGGTATTATCACTCTTCTTCCAAAACCTGGAAAATATATAAAGGACCTTAATAATTGGAGACCAATAAGTCTTTTGAATGTAGACTACAAGATCGCTACTAAAGCTATTGCTAATAGGCTAAAACCCACTTTAAACTCTATTATTAGTCCAGAACAAACTGGATTTATAAAAGGCCGCTATATAGGTGAAAACATCCGATTATTGTATGAAGTTTTAGATTTTATAGATGAATATGACTTACCTTCTCTTCTATTTTTTTCTGATTTCGAGAAAGCTTTCGATAGCTTAGAGCATGAGTTTATGTTTCGATGTTTAAAACACTTTAATTTTGGAGATTCAATTAACAGTTGGATTAAACTTTTTTACTCAGACTCGAAAAGTTGTACAATAAATAATGGACATATTTCCGACTTCTTTCCCATCAAGAGGGGCGTACGCCAAGGCTGTCCGTTGTCACCTTATTTATTTATTATATGTATTGAGCTTTTACCAAACGAAATAAAACAAAATGAAAATATCAAAGGTATAAATTATAAAAATAATGAGATTAAGAATACTCTTTTTGCAGATGATGCAACTTTTATTACGGATGGTTCAGAAAAATCGTTCAAAACACTCATATCAGTTTTAGAAAATTTTAGTTTTATCTCAGGTTTGAAATTGAACACAGCAAAATGTACCGTATTAAGAGCGGGTCGACTGAAACTGTCAAATATAACTTTTTGTCAAAAAAATAAATTTGTTTGGAGTTCCGATCAAGCAAAAACACTTGGAATCATATTTCAAAATAATAAAAAAAAAAATTAAATATTTTTAAATCTAATTTAACGCCCAAAATAGACGCATTTTGTAACTGCTTAAAACAATGGCAACATAGAAAGTTATCTCTAATTGGTAAAATTACTGTTATTAAAAGTTATGCTTTACCAAAGCTTATCTATCCCCTAACTGTTTTACCAAGTCCACCAGAAGAAAAAAGACAAGATAAAACGTAAATCAATTATTCAAAATATTGCAAATGGAGGCCTGAAAATGATTGATATCTATAAATTTCTCAAATCATTAAAAAAGCGAATTGGATTAGAAGACTTTTAGACTGTACAAATAATGGACTTTGGAAAAAATATTACTTAAATAAACTTGACAAATTTGGGGGAAAAATATTTTTTGAATGTAATCTTAAAATAAAAGACATAACACAATTATTTCCCAAAAGAAGGTTTTTTTCAAGACATTTTGTTATCATGGTTTGAAATAAATAATTCTGTTGTAGACAACATTGGTAAACAACTCATATGGAATAACTCAAAAATAAAAGTAGGAAATAAAACTCTTTTTAATAAAATCTGGCACGATAGGGGAATTCAATTTGTTGAACAACTATACGATTACCGGACACGCGAATTTTATAAATTTTCAGACTTGATTAACTTATATGAACTTCCAAATAATACTTTTCTATTTTTTATGTCTTTAATATCAAGTATTCCCAAAGAATGGAAAATACAACTTAAATCAGAACAAATTAATAATCATAGAAAAGAAACATTACTAAGTAAGCTACTCCAAGTCAAAACAAGCAAACAAATTATTATACGAGTACCAACTAGCAAAATCCGAAAAATTACTAGTCAAACCAGAAAAAAAATGGGAAACAATATTTGATACATGCCAGTTTAATTGGAAATCCATTTATACACTACCCTTTAAATCAACTAATGATTCAAAACTGAGATAATTTCAATACAAATATATCATGCGAATTATTCTTTTTAAATGTAGTTTAACACGATCAAATTTATGTGATTTCTGCAATAGCAATATTGAAACAGTAAACCATCTTTTGGGAATGTCATTATGCCCAACATTTTTGGTCGGAACTCAAAACATTTTTGTCAAATATAAATATAACTATCACTTTTGATTTGTTTACAGTCGCATTTGGTTTGATAGATAAAGGTTCACAAAATACCCTTAAAAACTATATAATACTATGTAGCAAATATTTTATCTTCAGAAGCAAGTATGTGAAAACAATGCCATGTATAAATGCGTTCCAAAATTATTTGAATAAAAGAATAGAAATGGAAAAACACATTGCTTTAAATGATGACAAGTTAGAATTTCATAACCTGAAATGGGCGAATTTTATTAACTAAATGTATTTGAACTGCTATTTATTTTTTAAAATCCTTAAAATATCTAACCGAGAAAACATTTTTTCCATCTTCTACTCGAGCTTTTACTTTTTATTTATCGATCTTCTATAATTTCTATCTTTTTTCTAATTCTCAAAACTGTCAGCCTTCTATTCCTTAAAAAAATGTTTGCACCAAATAATTATGTTAGGTTTTTTTGATGTTTTGTTTTCTGTCCTTTATCTTGTTTTTTCTCTATTTTTCCTTCTTGTTTATTATTTTAAATAATCGTATTTAAGAGGAAATGCACAAATAACAAATTATTGAGTGTTTGTAAAACACAAAAACAAATCATTTATAATGATTTGTTTTTTTTAAGAAAAGAAAAAAAAGAAAAATGTATAAAACTTAACAAACGAAAATATTGTATTTACTGTTTTAATGTATAATAGGTACCTGTTTGTAAATCATACATGAAAGAGCTATGTAAATATTTAGTGCGAATAAAAATATATTATTTAAAAAAAAAATCAAACCAAGTAAGGCGGATGATGCAGGCTTATTGGGCTATTCTCTGCGAACGAAGTTTAATTTTCTTGCAAAGTGACCTAAATAACACTAACATGATGCCATCTGAATTGAAGTTGAAATTGGGCATTTTAAGATTTAAAATGCCTTAAATTTTAATTTTAATTCATAATAAAATATATGAATTATAAAACATTTTTCCATATCTGGGCGAAACAACCGCCAGACATGAAAAATAAAAATATAAATGAAATAAAAACATAGATAGTAACATATAATGTAATATATGGAGGTGGAATAGGGAGGTGGTGGTTAAAAAACAGAATTCCTTCTTCACAACGTAATTTTGTTTAAAACAAAGGAAGTCTGCTCTCCGAGAAAGGAGGTAGCTGACTAGCCGCTCCGGGCACCCCCACCAGCGATTGACCGACACCCGTCGCATTACGTCATATTACGTAATACGTTGTAGCAATGTCATCGTGCATCATCACGTGACTCGCAGGTGGCCAGGACCGCCAGTCTACCCCCCACTCAGTTGGGAGTAACCGCTCCAGATAAAAACGGGTCCCCAATACCATAAATACTTTTATGCATGCATAAAATCTATTTATGTTCCATTGTTTCCATATAATACTGTTTTATACATTTCCATATATTCTGACAAGGGACAGGTAACCGGACTAGTAAGGGAAAATGATAAGCCAGAAATTAAATTGAAGTTGAAATTGGGCATTTTAAGATTTAAAATGCCTTAAATTTTAATTTTAATTCATAATAAAATATATGAATTATAAAACATTTTTCCATATCTGGGCGAAACAACCGCCACAGTGAAACGACCGCCAATAGGGAGGTGGTGGTTAAAAAACAGAATTCCTTCTTCACAACGTAATTTTGTTTAAAACAAAGGAAGTCTGCTCTCCGAGAAAGGAGGTAGCTGACTAGCCGCTCCGGGCACCCCCACCAGCGATTGGCCGACACCCGTCGCATTACGTCATATTACGTAATACGTTGCAGCAATGTCATCGTGCATCATCACGTGACTCGCAGGTGGCCAGGACCGCCAGTCTACCCCCCACTCAGTTGGGAGTAACCGCTCCAGATAAAAACGGGTCCCCAATACCATAAATACTTTTATGCATGCATAAAATCCATTTATGTTCCATTGTTTCCATATAATACTGTTTTATACATTTCCATATATTCTGACAAGGGACAGGTAACCGGACTAGTAAGGGAAAATGATAAGCCAGAAATTAAATTGAAGTTGAAATTGGGCATTTTAAGATTTAAAATGCCTTAAATTTTAATTTTAATTCATAATAAAATATATGAATTATAAAACATTTTTCCATATCTGGGCGAAACAACCGCCACAGTGAAACGACCGCCAAGCCCAGATGAGGTGAGCTTCTTGTCAGGAGATAAGGACATTTTACATAAAATTATAAAAACAAACAAATTATGAAATCCTACAAAATACATTTTTGTAATAGTCCATGTGAAATACATCCGAATTAAATTTTGTTTGAATGACCTTAACCAACATATTAAACAAGGCGTGAGACATGACTATTATCTCAGATAACACAATTAATTATGTGATGGGGAGAAACAGCTAGTTTGCATAATAAATGGTGATAGATAAATGAGTCCACGTTTTATTCAGTTGAGACATTTAACATGCTAAGATGCTTATTAGTTTTTAATTTAAGCATAAAACTATAATGTGATGTCGTACTTCAAATGAGAAGTATTGCTCAAAAAGTTCACCTATAAGCTAGTACCACTGCCTCAGACAGTTGGTACAAAACTGGCAATGAATTGAATTGAAAATCAGTTTCAGCCCATCAAACAACATTGGTTAAATTGACATTGGTATAACACAAACATATCTAATTAAGTAATCCATGTACACGCAAAAACTGAACTGAACTCGCCGCCTCAGTCAGTCGAGTCCAACACAAATTCATGGTTGTACATATGTGATGGCAAAGATGACTCTTTGAGAAAACCAGCTGCAGTCCCTCAAACAATATTGGTTTAGGTGAATAATGGCATCATTAAAAATCATCTAATGCAGTAACTCATGTACACACCAGAACTGAACTATGCTCGCCGCCTCAGTCAGTCGAGCCCCAGAACAAATTCACGGTTATACATGCCTTACTGTAAGTTAACTATAAAATTTGGAGGAGACCAGTCTCCTTACATAAAAAAAAAAAAAAAAAATACTGGTAAAAGGTGAATAATAGCATAATTTAACTATCTAGTGAAGTAACTATTGTATACCCAGAACTGAACTATACCCGCCGCCTCAGTCAGTCGAGTTTAAGAACGAATTCATGGTTATACATTTCTTAGAAAACACAACTGTAACTAAGATTTAAGATAAACATATATACAAAAAGTACACAATCATATTTCTCCAAATGTGATATTTTGTAAAAGTAGATTGAACTGTGCTGCCTAAGACAGTCAGAGGAGTGGGTTTTCATTAAATTGGTATGATCTAACAGTGTTTCCTGTAATGAATCAATAGAGTATCATTGTTTGCTTGAAGCAGGTGCATGTAAAGGATTCGGACGAATATATTTCAAGAAAGCCGATGACTTCCACCTGCCTAGCTTTTTAAGTTGCTCATTTGACACATTTGTACTGTGTGCATATGTAGCACCGCCTATCCTCAGTGAATGAGCTGTGTATCGAACAGGGTCTAAATTACAAGATAATACACATCTTCGGAGCATGGTTCTAAAACCAGTAGCTGTTATTGGACAGAGACAAGCATAACGAAACAACGGGCCCTGTGTTGTTGAAGAGCTGTAAATTTTGTAAAGAGCTTTTACTGGACATAAAGATTTTAATGGATTGCACTGTAGTGGCACCGTAGCCATGTTGCCCTGAGAATGTTTGTATGACGTTAAGTGTAACAGAAGTAGGTGTGGTTTTGAACCCAGAAACTGTACTTGCACATTCTGGCGGAGAAGTGCATGTTGAGGACTTGACCTCGTTACTGCAATTTCGCTGACTCTGAGAAGACCAAAAAACGCAGCTAGAAACATGGCTTTGAAAACACTGCGGATATATAAATCCTCGCAATGTTGTGGTAATGCTTGAATCAGCTTTTGCAAAATATCTAAAGTAATTGGTAACCTTTTGTCAGGGGAGGAGTTGCGTCGAAGACCGTGAAGGATTTTTTGTATCAGAAAGGCCTCCCCGGGATTAGGATATCCCCTAATGTTATGAATGTATGCTATGGCAGACAAATATGTGGTTATTGTAGAAGATTTAAGACCCTTGCGATGACACACAGCTATGAACTGGGCTAGTTTTTCAACAGAGACTGGCAAAATCGACTCAGATGTATGAAATGTCATGTGAAATATTTGATAATGTTTAAGGGCATTTCGATAAGCGTTGATAGTGGCTGGTGCTAAAGAATCCTGAAGCAACCGGCCTACATCAAAATTTATATTTGCTGAAGCAAGTCGATTGGTACGTCTGTTGGAAGATTGTCCATCTGGGGTGCTAAACGTTTGAACTGCCCCATCTGAAAACGTGAAAGTAGGTCTGGCAAAATATTTTCTTTTCCTGGGATATGTTTAGCCCGGAGAAGGATATTCAAAGTCATACATGCTATTACCATACGGCGTACTAGGGCCATAACCATTGGTTCTTTAGTCGTTTGTTTATTAATTATTTGAACCACCGCCATGTTATCAGAATGTATGACTAAACATCTATTTTGAAAGTGTTTCCCCCATACTTCTAAAGCTACTACTATTGGAAAGTATTCTTTAAAAGTGATGTTTAAAGGAGCCACAGCAACTGACCACTTGCCATTGAACCACCTACTGCCAAAAATTGCCCCAAATCCTATTGCCCCAGACGCATCTGTGTGCAAATGCAACATGTCACTCGTAACCCAACGTCTGTCAAGCAGTAGTTGTCTACCATTGAAATGTTGCAAGAACATAAGCCATGCTGAAATATCTTTGCGACTCTCTTTATTCAGAGTGATATGGTGATTTGGGTTTGTAACTTTACAAGTTAAGTCGGTTAGACGGCGCATGAAAGAACGGCCAGGGACAACCACCTGGCAGCAGAAATTCAGAAGACCCAGCATTGACTGTAGCTCCCTTAATTTTATTGTACGTTTGTTCTTGTACAGGGCTAAAAGGGATTGCAACTTTACCAATTTGTCATCTGGCAAGCGAGCCTCCATAGTAATTGAATCAAGTTCTAAACCCATGAAAGTTATAGTATTGCATGGATACACAGTTTTTTCCTGTTTTATAGGTATCCCAATATTGGAACAGAATAGTAAAAATTCTGTTAAATTTTTGTGACATGTATTTTTAGGGCCTAAAATTAGGAAATCGTCCAAAATGTGGACCATATGCTTGATGTTTAAATGTGTTGCAGCTATCCAGTGGATAGCTGTACTGAATTTTTCAAATATTGCACATGAGCTTGATGCACCCATGGGAAGGCATGCATCAAAATAATATTTATTAAGAAACGTGAAACCTAGCAGTTCATGATCAAGTGGGTGTATGGGAATGAGGCGAAAGGCACTATCGATATCTGTTTTGGCCATGAATGTCCCTTGACCACAAAGAACCAACTGAGATACTGCATCATCAAAAGAGGAATAATGGACAGATGAAAAGATTGGATCAATAAAATCATTTACCGACTGGCCTTTTGGGTAGCTAAGATGGTGAATCAGTCGGTACTGTCCTGGTACTTTTTTGGGAACTAAACCTATCGGACTTAATTTCATGTCAGGGAATGGAGAATGATCAAAGGGACCCCGAATACGATCAGTTTGCAATTCAGTCTGAAGTTTTTCTGAGACAGCATGTGGCATTTCAACACAAGATTTCAGGTTGGAACAGGATGAAGGAGATCTAGCGCCCATGTACCCTAGCCTGAAACCAGTCTGAAAACCTTTGATTAAATAATGAGAATCGGGATAACCCATTAAGAAGGGAGTTAATTTATTGATTTTTATTGGTGTAACGATATGTCTATTTAGCAGGTCGGATAGTGGTTCTGCTGGCAATAGGGGAGGGAGAGCTGGTTGCAATATTGGTAATGGATCTGTCCCTGTGCTTGTTGGGACATGTGATTGCAGAGTGTTGGCCCCGGCAGAAACCACATATGTGGGGATGTCTGCACATACTGATGTTGCAGGTCCCTCTTTTATTGAAGGCCCAGCATGTGTTTTCCAGGAATTTCTGGCGCTTATTATTCTGTCCCCCTTTTTGTTGTACCCGAAAGGGCCGTGGTTGCGTAGAGCTTTGCATGGGACTAGCCTGTGTAGAGGCCAACAGCCAGAATTCCATGTGTAACCTATCCCATGGGTGGGGAATAGTCTGACGCAGCATCCTGAACTGAGTGTCATAGAACACGAAAGCTGCGCCAGGCCGACGTTGAGATAGATCACGTATTATCTCCCCGTATTTCATTAGTGTGGACGTCTCAAAGGGAAAACGCACGGCATACACAGAGACAAACCGCAAAAAGGCAGTTGTCCATGATTCAATCGAAGTTATTTTCTTCGTCTTTTGCGACGGAACCAGACTAATATTCGCCTCTGCATCAACCTGTAGTTGAAACTTTGAATTGCCCTGCGGTATCGAATCCGAGGGCAACAACAAAGAAAAATCCACAAATTTGTTTTGAAAGATTTTCTGTTGAATGGAGGCAGATATTTGTGAATTGATAGGCGTTGATACAGGGGTTACATATGTTGGATACCCTATACCTAAGAGGCTGTCTGTATGTGAGGACAACACATTCGGAAATGACATGTTGACATCCTCATCATCCGCTTCATCTTCGGCTGCAGACGTTTGCACTGGTACATTTCTGTCAGATATGTTAATGTTCTGTGATCCATGCATACACGATTGTGTATGGATGTCTGGCGATGTGACGTTTAAAAGTCGATGACTGCTTGGTCCAGGTAACTCTGGATGAATGTCCATCATGTAATTTGGCTCCTGTAAGGTTTGTGTACCTGTCCCTTTTGTGGCCCGTTTAACAGTGGCCCTTTTCTTGGCCGGTTTAGGCTGTACAGCAGTAGCTGTCCTCTTTTTTGCCGGCATCTAAATGAAATTTTTAACCATGATTTAATATGAGTAACATTTAAATGTATCGGCCAACAGATTATGCATAGATCACTTTGTAAACCACCTAAAGACAAACATTTAGGCAGTAACTCAGTTCAGACAGGCGTTGGTGATTTCCATATGTTGGGAATTACTGAACAAAGCCGTCTTCAAAACCTGGCATAAAGAGGGCAATGTTTCACTAATTCAGGTAATTAAATGCCCGAGCAGGCTAAGAAAGTCTAAAATTTCTTGTTGTTGATGCTGCAAGCTTTGCAATGCTGTTTATAACATTAGAAACCTGCTTGCCAGAGACAGTGCAGGCTTACAGTGGAAATGGTTATAAATAAGTAAATGAAAGGCAGAACCCTGCATAAATGAAAAGCAGAACCCTGCTTAACAAAATATAAAAGGCAGAACCCCGCCATAATGCAGACCCTGCATAAATAAAAAGCAGAACCCTGCTAAAAATAAGGCAAACCTTGCCTGCTGCTGCAGACCCTGCATGCAGCATAAATGAAAAGCAGACCCTGCTTAACAAAATATAAAAGGCAGAACCCTGCCGTAATGCAGACCCTGCATAAATAAAAAGCAGAAACCTGCTCAAAAAAGGGGCAAACATTGCCTGCTGCAGAACCCTGCTTAGAATTGTAAATAAAGGATTAACATAGCCGTACAATTGCACCTTTTTTAAAAAAGTTAAAAGCAGAACCCTGCTTAAAAAATGGTACATTTGATATTTATAAATATGTATAATGGAGAATTATGTTGCTGAGATCAGGCAACTAATTAAAGTGGAACACCATTTGCAATTCCATAAAAATGAATGGGAGCAAGTAACAGAAACAAATCAAAATTTGTGTTTGAACAAACAATGTGTAAGCTTTAAAGCTCAATTCATGGTAAACTTCATGCAATGTTCATGAGATGTTTGATTGTTGAAGTATGGAAAGACTTGTGCCATTTCCAAATTGAAAATAATTAATTTGGATATACAGAAATGTTAAGTCACATTGAAAAATGATATTCTAATAAATAATACATATCTTGCGTTAGAACAAGTTGTTCAATACTGCAATCACGGCTGCTCTGATATTGTTGAAGAGCTTGAATTGACCATCATTTGTCAAATGTGTACCATCCCTGGCAAAGACTGTCTGCTTTGCGACTGTTGACCAAAAACCTGTGAAGCGCCACAATCTAGACTGTGTAGGATATTTGGCCTCCAGGAACCGAGATATCAGTTGATTTGTGGCGTCAACTCTGCAGTTGAACCATTCGAGATCGACCGGATATCGTGTAAAAACGGCTGGCGCTCGGTGAAGAATCTGACCGACTATAACATACTGTACTCTGTGTTTCGTCACAAGTTTTCCCACTAAAGTCACAATGTCACTAGCAACATCAGAAGGTGTGTTAAATTCCGAATAAATGTCATTTGTCCCAATCATAAGCACTACAATATCAGGAGCAAAATCTTCGATCACATCTAAATGTTCGTGTAACGTGTTTATTTTTGCACCTGGAAATCCTGAGTACTGCACAAGCACTGATTGTCGTAGACCCAGATCATAGCGTATGTTAGTAGAGTCCGAAATAAAACGCTTGAGGCGATGCACAAAAGAGTGTCCAAAAACATGAATCTTCACAGCCGCCATTTCTTCTAAAGTTCTTAGATTCCAATGTAAACCGTCCTGCCAGGGATGTTTGAAAAACACAAATTACGAGGAATTAATTAATATTCCTAACAAAATACGTACTGTAACGTTGATTGTCACTTGTGTAGAACAAATAAATGTTAAAATCCAATCACGAAAGTGACAATAAATGGCATTAATTAAATGCAAAAGTATTAAAAAACAGAATTCCTTCTTCACAACGTAATTTTGTTTAAAACAAAGGAAGTCTGCTCTCCGAGAAAGGAGGTAGCTGACTAGCCGCTCCGGGCACCCCCACCAGCGATTGGCCGACACCCGTCGCATTACGTCATATTACGTAATACGTTGCAGCAATGTCATCGTGCATCATCACGTGACTCGCAGGTGGCCAGGACCGCCAGTCTACCCCCCACTCAGTTGGGAGTAACCGCTCCAGATAAAAACGGGTCCCCAATACCATAAATACTTTTATGCATGCATAAAATCCATAAATACAGCAGACGATTTTGAAAACATTGTGAGTAATTTCTCCTCTTGGCTCAATTGTTTTCAACTCTATTTTATTATGATTAGTGTACGTTCATTCAAAGAGTTTTTTCTATAACTTGCGCCTATATGATTTAAAGTCGTCTGATGCAGAAGTGTTACATGTGAGAAAAGGTTATGTCAAATCGTGCCTATGCAATCCACGGATGTTTTAATTTTATTTCTTCTTTCCTTGGGTGTTAAAATTAAACGTTTGTCCTGTCGACCCCGGGAAAAACGTTGCGGAACCGAAATTCATTGGTCGTCCTCTGGGCTGATTTAAATTGTTTATTCCAGAATTAGGGGCAAAATTGTTAATTCCTGCACTAGGATTAAAGTTGTTCATGTTTGGTGCTGGATTGAAGTTGTTCATGCCTACATTATCGTTGAAATTTGGACCAGTATGGTTGTTCGGGTTCATCATATTTGGGTTATTTGGGCTCGGAACGTTGAAGTTAGGAGTGTTGGGTCCATTCATGTTTTGATTGATAACTCCGAGTACGTTCACATTCGGATTGTTCATAGTGTTCATGTTATTGGCATAAAATCTCGTAGTGTCTTGCATCATTCCGGTCTCAGCTGAAAAATAATAATTATGATAAGAATAATGTTGATGATAATAATAATAACTAGAACTATCACTAAAGGTGATTAATACCCCCGCCCCAACCCCTGACACATATTATATCTCACAGTATTATCTTTGACTCAGACAATTTTCTTTGACTCAGACAATTTGAATATCAGTATCAAAAAGAAATACTAAGATGATATCAAACACAAAACGGCTCCTTTTAACTGGACCGACCGCCCGAACGACCGACAGGCTGATGCCACACAAAACGGCTCCATTTGGCCATGTTTCAAGTAAATCCGGTTGAAATTGAAGGAGGAGTATGTCGCACCAGATTATATTTTAAGAAAAAAAATCCTATTTCAAGGTCAGAGGTGAAGGTCACAGGGACATGAAATTTGCGTCTTGCACATCTACTACTCCTGATTAACATTTATGCCAAGTATGAAGTAAATCAGGTTGAAACTGAAGGAGGAGTACAACAGATTATATTTTAACAAAATAATGTCCTATTTCAAGGTCAGAGGTCAAGGTCACAGGGACATGAAATTTGCGCATTGCACATCTACTACTCCTGATTAACATTTATGCCAAGTATCAAGTAAATCAGGTTGAAACTGAAGGAGGAGTACAACAGATTAGGTTTTAACAAAAAAAATCCTATTTCAAGGTCAGAGGTCAAGGTTAAGGTCACAGGGACATGAAATTTGCGTCTTGCACATCTACTACTCCTGATTAACAGTTATGCCAAGTATGAAGTACATCAGGTTGAAACTGAAGGAGGAGTACAACAGATTATATTTTAACAAAAAAAAATCCTATTTCAAGGTCAAAGGTCAAGGTGAAGGTCACAGGGACATGAAATTTGCGTCTTGCACATCTACTACTCCTGATTAACATTTATGCCAAGTATGAATGCCAAGTATGAAGTAAATCAGGTTGAAACTGAAGGAGGAGTACAAGAGATTATATTTTAACAACAAAAAATCCTATTTCAAGGTCAGAGGTCAAGGTGAAGGTCACAGGACATGAAATTTGCGTCTTGCACATCTACTACTCCTGATTAACATTTATGCAAAGTATGAAGTAAATCAGGTTGAAACTGAAGGAGGAGTACAACAGATTAGATTTTAACAAAACAAAATCCTATTTCAAGGTCAGAGGTCAAGGTGAAGGTTACAGGGACATGAAATTTGCGTCTTGCACATCTACTACTCCTAATTACAATTATGCCAAGTATCAAGTAAATCATGTAGAAACTGAAGGACGAGTACAACGGAACAGATTTTGCGGACAGACCGACCGACCGACAGACCGACCGACAGACCAACCGACCGACCGACCGACAGGCTGATTCCAAATAATAATAATGATAATAACTACTACTACTACTACTACTACTACTACTACTACTACTACTACTACTACTACTACGCATTTGTACGCATCTGCAGCAGACAGCTCTTTGAAAGCTTTAAAGCAAAAGGGAAAATTGCTCACAAAAAGCAATTCCTCCCTTTGCTACGATGTTTTGAATTCTATTCAATGACTAAACTTTCATGTATAGACATTTTCAATAATGTGTGCTTAATGTATTCTACCAGTTGTCTGCTATTGATTTGTTGCAAGTCGCTATAATACTTGATTTTAGTTCGTTAATCCGCCACTTTATTTTTCAAGTGACTTCTTTCTTTTTTTCCGTTCCTCTTCGCGAATGTTAATAATGTTAACAAGCGTCCATAAAGTTTGACCTCTCGGCGCATTAATTTCTAAGGCATTTCTTAAACTTATATTGGAGTACTCACGCCTTAAGTTTTTCAGTGATGTTTCCAACAACATTAAAATGATATTTATGGGGGACATCCTAACCTTTTAAATGCAGTTTTGTTGAATCCATGATGAACTATTTTTTCTCGCGTAATTTATCATGCGTTGTTTGGTGCTATAAACCGATGAACGACCAATTGAATGGTAATATTCATTGTAAATAATGGTGTATTGGTGTCAATTGATTTCAACAAGACTGACACAAATGGGTAACCATCTTTCACTAAATTGCTTGCCCAAAAGGCAATGGATAGACGGACAATCAGTTAAATATAAGCGTCACATTCAGATAACTTTGAAGTTGAAATAAATAAAAACTGCACTAATAATAACAACAACAACGACAGTTAGAGTTAATCGATTATGTCACGCCTTGAAACAATTTTTTCTTCGGATGATTTCTTCAGTTTGGAGAAATCCTAAGAAGATCAAGCTCATGTGAATGGGTTAAAGACAAATGTAAATAAATGTGTTTCTCTCACATAGATACATGTAATAAAACCTTTATTATTTCAAATACGAGCGGCACTCTGCGAAAACCGGCCTTATTTCACATGTGGTAAAACACCTGCTTCTGCCTCAGCATTCTAACCGAAGTTTCTTGAAGCCTTCGATGCCTAATTGGCGGAGAGTGCAGAGTCAGATCAGACTGCATTGATGTGTAGGTTTATATGGTTTTACACTGGTCTCGAAGGCTTAAATGTTGTTTTTCGCAGAATACCTCCTATATTTTTAGTTTAAAAAAGAGATTAATAACTTAATTATGAGAATCGATTTTCAATCAAGGGGAATAACCTTTTCTATGACTACTATTACCTCCCTTTAACCTTCACACATTCCGTTGATTTTACTTCATTACAATAGTTGAGTAACGTATATTCTGGCATGTTGGGGTATAGGTTACCCTTTTCATGAGTAAAAATATATATTGTAGTAAATACTAACCACAAAAGCTGAAAATCAAATGTATTGAAAATAAAGGTTAATAACTGCATCAATAATATATTTATGCATTATTTATTTCTCTTACAATAACAATTGGTTTTTAGGACATAGCACATTGATCATAAATATGTATGCTCTCAAGGGTTATTTTACAATAACATTAGATTTTAAGATACAACACCATTTTCAAACTATGTATGCATATATCCCAAACTTTTCTTTTACAATAACTAGGCTAATTTTTTATTATATATCATCTCTATCATAAATATGTATGGTTCCAAAAATGAGGCCCAACACGTGCGCATCCATCCCCAATATCCTCGAACTCGTGCACATGGATGCCACGTTCTACTTCCGACATGGATTGTGGGAGACCGGAAATCTGTATACGTATGTTGACTCGCTGCCGATCTTCACCAATTAACTTGAGATAAAACGAATATAGTTCATTAACACTTGTCCTGCTTAAGATAATCGAGTAACTCCACTGAATCATTTTCGATCCTTGTTGCACTTATTGTACTATATACAATTCGCTTGGATAAATTGCGACACGACAGCAAGCTCTGCATGGCACATACGCGATATAAAATACCCACAGGCTATGGGCCATTGATTGAAAGCTGAACTGACATAAAAAACACTGTAAACTTTCGTCTAAATACATGTAAGTATAATGCCTTCGTCAGATTTATTCGCACAAATCAAGTTAATGCCGGCCGTATACATGTATATTGATTAACCAGTTTAATTGATGTATATTGCCTTTTTTTTAACAATTTCCAGTCATATGACTTCATGAAAAACAAACTGATAAGAATACATGAATACGTACGTAGAAATTACCTTGATAGATAGTGACATATAGGCCCCATGGGGTTTTTCCCAAGAAACTTTGTATTATGTTTTATTATATATGTTATACACATGCCACTTTAATAAAAAAAGATTTACTTATAACGGCGACCAGTAATCCTACCCATGTGTTTTCTAGCTCTCCTACACGAGTTCTCCACATAACAATCTGTCCAAGCAAGTAACTGCTATTCCGTAAAAATGCTGCTTTTCCATAACAATGCTGTTAGCCCATTAGTGGACGACGAATGACGCTATTCGCTTCTTTTTTTTTCAAACGGTTGTAAAGAATGTTGGCCGAGCAGGGTTCGAACTCGCAGTCCAATGGATTAATCCAGTCGGGGTATGAGCAATTTCTGTAATATTGCATAGTGAAGACATAGAACAGTCTGTAAACCCACATATCTGACAGTTTCAATACACACCACGAACTACACGCTTGCGTAGTTCAACAAGAAATGATTTCACCTTAGCTACGTCACGAGGGTAATTTCGTATCACCACGCAATGCGGTTATAGAAGGTCAATACAAATAGTTCCTAGTGAAAATGGCTTTTAATTTCAAACAAAAGTTAATAAGTAGGCTATGTACTAAAAGCTTCACAGGTTACATATGTTAAATTGGAAGACTGTATTGGACTGTGGCTTTTAGTTTTAGTTTGCATATATAGAATCCCTTCGTATAGTTATCCTGTAGGCAAATTTTCAATTTATATACATACTTGACAATTTGAAGATAACTCACGTCAAGTAGACACAATAACGGCAAAATTAAGCGTGCAAAGATAAATAACTAAAGCGCGCAGAGCTTATGTTGATATTGCTCTTCCCTGTGCCGGCAAACGTTAAAACTTAATATTCCTGTTTAGCATGTGACAAATTCTCCAGGAAAGCCAACTACAGTGTTTTTGCGAGTTGTTTTGATAAAGAATACCAGTTTTCGCATACATGTTATCCTATTTCAAGCTAAAAGTTCAGTTGAGTGCATCGAGAAGGATCTGAATCTAAACTGTTTGTACATGCCCTATGGCTGATTTCTTTCGGAAAACATCATTCATTGTTTACTTACAAACTGTCTTAAATCTGCTCGGCCCTTGACTGTGGATGACGTGTCGTTGAACACGCAGGTGCCGTATCTGTAGTTGTTTGGGTTTCTTGTTAGACTCATCATCACCATTGCCATTGGGCTTACCGGGGCTGAAATATACACACACGCGTTAGTTAACTTTCTCACGGATTCAGCAGACGTCTTTTAAAACATTGTGGCAAAAGAAAAAAAAATGCTCATTGCTATTTTTCCTTTTGCCATAATGTTTTCCTTTACGGATTTCACATCTTTTTCTAGAGCGTTTCAAAGTCGTCTACTGCATATTTGTTGTTTGTGGGCAAGGGTAAATATATTTAAACTTATTTATTTTACATCGATTGCGAAACAAGCTTTAACCTTATATTGATCACGCTCGATGTCTGTTTCCTGGCGACATAACCAGTGCTTGCGCCGTTTGTGTGGAAACATCCCAAAAGGCAAAACCGCTCATCACGGGATTCGAACCTGGGACCTTTGGTACGAGAGGCCGATGCTCTACCACTGTAGTTCAGACGATATTTTAACTGTCATACAGAAGAAACTCAGACCTGCGTTCAAAAGACACTGGAACCGAAATATGCTTCGCAAAAACCCAGTATGTTTCAGTAATTTACCGTGATAAGGTATATTATAGGGGTTACACGCTTAGAGTTAAAATTAAGTGTCTACCGAATGCTGTCTCTATTATCATATTGATGTTCGGAATGGGCATGGAAAGTGGGGACTTAGAATGTAGGCAAGCTGTGGACTAGTCAAAAGGGGTGTCATCAACCATTTCCCACATGCAACACATCTGCAACAGACGACTTCAAAACACATACAGACAAACATGTGGAACTTCTGTATAAAGTCAAGTATGTTTTTTTGAAAGAGTCAAACATAAAGTAGGACCTAAATATCGTGGCAAAAACAAATTGCTCATCAAATACATAAAGGCAAACAAATGGAAACTCTTTACTAATGAAAGTAAAATTGTTAAAGATAGATTAAAACATTGTGTGAAAAGGAGAAATTGTTCATTACGGTCTGTATGTGGTAGAGGTTTAGTTATTGAGATTCTTCGAGGGGAAAAAACAACCCTCAAATACTTTGACAATTAAGTTTATCGTTTAAAAAAGACACCATCATTCCGTTTCCGAGAGTATGCACAAGCCCAGAATTGTCGTCTGCGTTTCGTTCCTAATTCAAAAGGACATTACGAGTAAACAAGATCCTAAAGTCAAATGAATTTTCTCTGCTGAACATCATGTCAATTCTAATCGCTTATTTTGGTATTAAATAATAAGAGACGTGCATCTATAATGTTACACATTTGAAATCATTGTGAAAAAGGGAAACATTGCTCGTCTTTCATAATGTCTTCTTTTCCAAAAATGTTTTCAAAAGTCGTCTGCAAGTCGTTTCAAGTCGCTGATATAGGTAAAGGATAAATTAATTCGTCTCGAAAACAGGAAAATGTGTATATCGCTTATTGACCCTTATTATCAATTAATGCATTTCAAAATAGAAAACCTGGTTCGATTAATTTGACATTTCGTGGGATTCATGCAAAAGAGTTGTAAGAAACCATTGAATTTCACAATGCTCCAAAAAACCACCCTCATACAGGTAACAAGTGTAGATAAAGATCTCTCTGCGCATCCGATCTATATCGTCCGATCTGTATCATCCAAATATATACTATTTGATAAGCCTCTGTTACTAATGGACGAACAGACGAACATGAGGCTGATCTCAATCGTTTTCCTGGAGCATCGCTCATTTAGTGTAGCAGGACTGCGGCGTAATAACGGAAATTTAATTTATTCGAGTTGAACTTCGTCTTCAACCCTTTCCCACCCGCAGACGCATTTTGACGCAATAGCAGCAGACGACTTTTGAAAACATTGTGGCCAAGGGTGAAATTGCTCATGATGAGCAATTTCTCCTTTAGCCACAATGTGTTTTAATTTTATTTACCAATCTCTGACTCTCTACATAACGTACCTTCAGGGCAACTGAATATCACATCCCACATAGACTTTAAGTCAATTGGTGTCGCATGATGACTTTTGTCAATCAACAGAAAGAAAAAATGATGTCGCATGATGACTTTTGTCAATCAACAGAAAGAAAAAATGGACTGTTTCACGAGAAAACCAACATTATGGCCTCCGCACAGGCTAATCCGGGCCGACACATTCCGTGTCAGAGAAATAGAGGTATAGAGTAATTATGCCTGAAACAGAAACTCCACAGGAGGCGAAAGGTGTCTGTCCGGATTAGCCCGCGCGGCATGCTTATGCTGATCAGGGTCGATACTTTACATTGAGTCCACAATGTTGGTGTTCTCGTAATTCGGCTAAGATGGTCGAGCCGGGATTGACACATTGCTCGATAACCCTCATTGGCACAAATCAAGTATAAAGGGAGATCTTCAATGTAAAGCGTTAACATTGACGTATGAGACACTTGACGAATGACCATCAACAACATACGTAAACAAGTTCAATTCTCTCAATCCAGAAAAGTTTGCTTGTCTTTCACCTCGAATGTCCTTATATGACAAACAGGTGTAATACATCAACATATTTAACCCTTATCCTGCAGAAATGCAGTTACTTTTTTATCATCACCATTCATTTTTTACAATCCATTGCTAATTTAAGAAGTGCTTTCCTTAAAATCAATAATGTTGTAACAAAAACATATAGACCGAGATAAAAACGAATATGCCAGCTGATCTTGACTGTTGTTTGAAACCATGCAAGTCAATATGAGCAGATGAGCCATTCCGCGAGAAAATTAACATTGTGGACTGCGTTAAGTATCGACCCGAATCAGCCTAAGCATGCAGCGCAGGCTTACCCGGATAGACACTTTTCGCCTCATGTGGTTTTCTTTTCCCAGGAATCATTGCTCTATACCTCTATCCCCCTGAGACGGAATGTGTCGGCACGGATCAGACTGCGATGATTGCGCAGGCTGATCTGGGTCGGTACATTACGCAGAGGCCATAATGATGGTTTTATCGCGGGACCGGAAAGCGTTAATTTCGTTTACAGTAGGATAAGGGTTGACATAGTGTGTGGTTGGCAGGCCTTTGCTCTGTGTGTCCTCATCGATTGACGAATTAGACCACACACATAAAGTATGTTTGTTCTGTAAAGTTTGTGCTGATGTCTCTTTTCCGAATGCTCATATACGCTGAACTCAGGCTGCCATAGCTATAGGAATGCATGTTTCAGCTTTGAAAGCAACGAAATGATGCGCACGTGGACTGCGGAGAAAAGGGGAATGAAAACATCGAAACTACAATCAGTTTCATAAAGGGTTATAAATGCCTAATTTCGCAAATTGTAGCAACATGTTCCTGATATAAGCACATCAAATCTATTATTGCGTTGAGGAACACAACTTTAAAAACATTTCAGTGGCGATATTTTTAATAAATCGATCTCAGAAAAAGTTCGCGAAACCTTATAAGTCGCCGGGCAGGAGCCCGCGACTTATATTTTTAAAAGCTTTTCGGAGAAGACATGGGAGGACGAGTTAGTATTAGAAAAAAAACAAATTTAAATGTCTTGAACATATTACAATTGCGCTTGTTTAAAAAGTTATGACACATCTAAAATGAAATAAATATTTCGATGTTTTAAGTATTTGCAGTTTCTTTATTTTGACTCGCATTTTTCTTACGTCTTATTTACGAAGACAAATGAGTCCCTATTAGACTTGCAGCAGACTGTAATGTGTCAATATCGAGATAAAATCACGTCGAATTCTCCTTTAAACAGTAATTTTAACTTTCTGAATGTTATTTTCATGTTCAAAAAGATGTCTTGATTTGTGATGAATTCATTTAATAATGTTTATCCATGTATATCTAAAATATGAACTGTTTCTAAGCTAAAACTGTTGATCACGTGACTAGCTAGTAAACCGACTGCGTAGATCAATCTCCTTTGCAGAGAGTCTTTGTTTACACTCACTTACAAATAGTTTATTATAGGTGATTTAAAACGTTTATTTGGTTCGAAACAAATAAAGAAAAGAACAAACTGAGATGAAACTGGTTTTAATAGAAATATGACTTTCAATGAACACTCTCTACCTATAAAGAGAGTGTAAAGAACTACAAATGGTTCACGAATCGGGTCTTTTGTAACAATTAGATCGTCCTTGACACTTTTAATTGTGTCAGTAGATTCCCTACAGGCATTTTGCTTGCGTTCTGCATATTGTTATGCATCATTTACACAAGGGCGCTCATCATAATATAATTTTAAAACATGAGTAGTTTGTTATTTTCATTATAAAAAAGGAAGGAAAGAATTACAATAAATTAACATGTTGTATGGTTCAGTTTATGTTCGAAATTAAGTTTGAAATTATACAACAATTTCAATGAAATTTAACTGTTCAGCTGATATTATATTTCGAGGGTGGTTTAATTTATAAATATTGGACTACATTTTAACATTTGTCAAAGTATCATATAATTAGGATGCCAAGCTAATATCATTTTGAGAAAAAGAGGAAACTCATGTCTTCAGCGATTTAACCCTTTTCTCATTGTTTTAAAAGTAGATTGCTGCAAGGTGTCCAATGTTGACTTTAATAGGGTAAAGGTAAAATGACGTGCTATTGCATGCAAATCATAAATTGTCTGTTTTATGTTTTTATTGATAAATAATAAAATTCAAATATTCTGACAAACATCTTGAAAAGTGTATGTGGAATTCACAAATCTTATAATTATTCCTTAATGAAAGCACTGTATACATACTATGACTAATGATTGGCAAGATTACACATTTCCATTACTGTTTATGATCAATAATTAGTTGACTGTGTGTATGGTCAACCCAGCTACCTTGGAATGGAGATTGATCATAAACAATGAAAGGCTTCAATTATATTTCAATGAAGGACAATCACTTCGTTGACAAAAAAAATGCAAGTTATGATACATTTACACTTGACCCCACCCCTGATGAGACTCTCCCAAGGGGGGGGGGGGGGGGGGGGGTCATGTTCCCTTGTTCCCTGAAAGTAAAGCCCAATGTTCCCTTGTTCCCTGAAAGTAAATGGCCATGTTCCCCAAAATTATTTTTTCAATGTTCCCTTGTTCCCTAAAAGTATTTCCAATGTTCCCTTGTTCCCAAAAAGTATTTGCCAATGTTCCCCAAAATGAATTTCTATTATTAAACAGACAATTTGACATAATTTTTGACAAAACTAAAACAGATGTTAATGAATCAACAGACTTGCAATAGTATGTTTAATTCTTATTCTTTTCTTCTAGTTCTTAACTTCTAGTTCATCATCCTCCATGAAACATAATGGATTAAATGGATCTTGTGTATATCTTACACCTTTTGCATTTTTCACAACTTCTTTTAGCACTATGATGCAAATGTTGTTCATAACATTCAAATATACCAAGTCTGCATCATATAGTACTGCTGGTAATGGTTCAACTTCAAGTGTGTGCTTCTCCAATGTTGCTACCAGTTTACACACTGCCGGTGCTGAAGCATACACATTAATTGGTAGAGTTCCTGGATTGTCCTTAATACTCATACCTCTTACTGTTTTCTGTGGAACACTTTGACCAAATGTTGATCGCCTGTCTCTCATATCTTGTTTTTGTTCTTTGGTCAGATTTGTTGATTTGGGAGCTTGCATGTTTGGAAGATCAACATATTCTACGTCTGTAACAAGCTTTGGATAGTACGACTTTGAACTGGTAACAGAATTTTGTGTTACACCTCTGCTTCAAATGTTCCTTAATAGCTCTACAAAACCTGTAGTCAAACTCCAGCTGCATGGGCATGTCTGAGGCTCCAGCTCTCATTTCAGAAAACAATTTTTCTACTACTAAAGTAAGCAGTGATTTCATTTTAAATGTTTGTAGCAGTGCAGGTGACACAGTGTTACTTGAGAATAAATTCTTAATGTCACAGAGTGAATCTATAATGCGCCTTTCGTCATCAATTACAACAGTTGATACTATTCCCTGGGGACCTTGAGTAGCTGCTGTTCTTCCAAGATCTGTTTTCACATTCTCAACACACTGACAGTCAAAATCATACACCTCTTGTACTCTTTTAATAGCTACATTGAGGTTTAGGTACAATGGTTTTTCTTTTTCTAAGTGCAGATCAAAGGTTAAAGCGAACTTTCGTAAATTGTTTAGATAGAGTACAAGTCGACTTACACCACATGTCATTCTAAACATACCAGTGGCTGTGTCCGTAACAAACAGTGTTTTCCTATATGTACACAGTCCTGCAGGTTGTGACAATTGTGCATTTTTTCCATCTATTTGGCCTCTATCGCTTCCAACATACTGACTGCACTCTGCTGTTATTGGGTTCAACAACTTAATTGAACAATCACCCGAGTCACTAAATATATTACACTATCTTGTAAAACGGCTAAACTATAACATTTGTGCCCTTACACATTCTTTACCATTTGATACAATTTCAACGAACGTTTCGCTCTCCCAGTTGACTTTAGATATGCCTCCATCTTCATCATGATAAGCAAAATATAACGAATCGTTAAAAAATAATCCATAAAGAAAGCAATATTTTGTTTCAAGTTGTTTAAGAAGTTTCCCTGATAACTTTACATGATTCGACTGAATTTGAAGCATGTGAATGTCTCCCCCAATTGTTGACACAAACAAATTGTTATTTCTATCAAATGTTATGGCAAGTGGCTTAGAAATGTTCTTGTCTACACAAAGTTTGCCTTTTTCTACTCTTCTTACTTTCAGTACCTTGTTTATCTAGCAGCTTTTTCAGTTTTTCTTGAAGCAATTTCTTGTTTTTTTCCTATCAGTGCTTTCCCATGATCCAATATCTTTAAGCTTTTCTTGAAGCTGTTTCACAATTAACCTCTCGACATCTATAATTATCATTATCATCACTACTGTTGTACAATATATCACCATCATTTTTTTATATTTTCTTTTGATTTATTTTTATTTTTGTGAAGCTTATGTTCCCTAGTTCCCTAAAAGTATGCCAATGTTCCCTTGTTCCCTGAAAGTAATTGGCAATGTTCCCTTGTTCCCCAAAAGTTAATGGCCATGTTCCCTTGTTCCCCTAAACCCCTGGGAGACCCTCCCTGATGTTCCAATATGCCCCTCAGTTGATAACTGTTTTTTCAACTGCTATAATGTTAGTGTTATGCATAACTCAGTATGGATTTCCGGCGACATTGATGCGTTGCATCAACTTTCTCTTGTACCTCATTTAGATAAGCTTATATTGTTTTCTTACCGACTGGCAAACTATCATATTAAAAGACAGGAGACACATAACTTATATTATTTTTACACAGGTAAGTAAGTTTACCTTTGTATGGCCTTGAGTTTCACAGATCCAAGACCTTTGAGTACGTCAGCCATATTTCGAGGACCCGAGGATTGAACTCCGCTACCAACCTCTGTGTTCTGCAAATTCTCTTTATTCTGAAAACAACCATATCAAATGGTGAAAATTTAAGGTATATTTAGTTTTCATACATTGACTCACATGCACATGCATTGAAGCACATGCAGCAGGCTACTTTTGGAAACATTGTGGCAAATGGAGAAATTGCTCATGATGAGAAATAACTCCATTTGCAACAATGTTTTCAAAACTATCCAGTAATTATATATTAATTTATAGAGATTTTCGAATTAGAAGTCTGGTTTGACTAAAACCTATTAAAAGTTCTTTGTTTTAATTAAATGGTTCAAAGCAGGAAAAAAATAAATAGTTATTTCTCATTTTCCACCAAAGGAGGCAGAGCAAGACAACCCTCCATGGATATGACTAATTATCCTAATTCACGATCCTTATTTATATCCTTAACATTGTTAACATTGTTAACAAACGCATGGTTATTAATTTGAATCCTTAACCTTGTTTTAATTAATAAGATTTTCAACAAAAGCTAATTTGGTACCTGCGCTGGATTCTTTTCCCCTTGTTATCAGCATTTCTCGCCCTTGAAAAGTGTTTGCCACTTTTTTGGACAAAACTAAATATTACAACATTGAAAGCCAAATGTTTTGCAACCTGCAACACTTTGTTATCTTTGTTTGCCTCTCTTAATAAGACTTTTAAATTACAAAAATCAAATGTATAGATTATTTTTTTTAGTTTCAATGTCTGTTAAAACAAGTAATAAATTAAGTTTTACTTAAAAAAGATTAACAAGATAGAATTCTGTTATTTAGTCGAGTATTACCAGCTCATTAAAGACTATTTCCGACCTTTGACAAAAGTCACTGTGACATGCGTCATTCGCTTTTCACCACTGGGCTAAGAGTCTATATGGAAAAGTAGCAAGTTGATTGTGAAGTATGTTGTGTCAGTATTGGACAAAAACATAGGAAACCATACTGCTGCACATGCGTCAAAACACGTGTGCAAGAGGGACAGGGTTAAAAGAGAACAATTTCCTTCTTTGCAAAAAATCGTTTTCACTTCTGCCATCATCACCTCATCATGGTGAACATGTGTGCCCAGTAACTTGGGAATCTTAAGATGTATGGTTTTTTATTTTGACCTTTGACCTCTTAGTATGTTTTTAACCTTTAAGGTACAAGCCTGGGTCTTGTGCAAAACAACCGCACATCTTGGTGAACATATGTGCCCAGTAGCTTTTTAATCCTATGATGCATGGTTGAGGTGTAGGATGAACAAGGTACGGTCCTATCAAACAATTCTCATTTTGATTGTTGACCTCTACCGCTCAGTCGGTAGCAACGAGGACTGTCAATCCAGGGGTTGTGAGATTGAGTCCCAGCTCATCCAACAGTCTTTTCGACATTTGACAAATGTCACAGTGACAAGAGTCATTCACCAATGGGCTAACAGTCTATGTGGAAAAGGAGCCAGTTGCTTGAAAGGTATGTTGTGTCGAGAGCTGGTATGAGAAAGCTAGAAAACACATGAGTAGGTGAACTGGCCGCCATGATATGACTGAAAAATTGTTGAAAAGGCATTAAGCCGCAATCAATCAATCTTTGACCTTTAAGTGTGACCTTGACATTTGAGGGCCTGGATCTTGTGCACGACACGCCACCTCTTCGTGGTAAACGTTGTGCCAAGTTTCTTGGAAATCCTGTGATGCATGGTTAGGACGCAGCCCAGACAAGGTACAGTCCTATCAAACAGTACTCATTTTGATCTTTGACCTCTTAGTGTGCACTTGACATTTGAGGTACAGGCCTGGGTCTTGCGCGCGACACACCGCATCATCATGGTGTACGTTAGTGTAAGTTTCTTGAAAATCCTATGATGTGTGGTCAAGATGGTTCGGACAGACGGCGCACGTTCATACACAGAAACGCCATTGTAACAGCTATGTCGAGCTCGACCCAAACGGGCTTGACAAAAATGAAAGTATTATATTTATTGACTCAAGTTAAACAAGAGGACCATGAGGGCCTATGCTCTACTGGCATTGATCTGGCTTGTTTCAAAAGGAACCAATATGTCATCAATATTCAAATACCATCTAAGTTTGGTGAAGATCAGATCAGTAAAAGGAAGATCTATTGTGTTCACAAGCTGTATTATAGCAATTTTGACAATTTCAAGGGCCATAATCCAGCCATGCAATGGTAGATCTGGCCGTTTTTAAGAAATAAACCAAACTCTCATGGACATCTAACTACTGTATAAGTTTGATTGAAATACAATAAAAAATAAAGACTGTATCGTGTTAACAAGCTCTATTATAGCAATTTTGACCATTTCAAGGGCCATAATCCAGTCATGCATGGGCGGATCTGGCTGGTTTTCGAAAGGAACCGAGCTCTCATGGATATCTAACTACTGTATAAGTTTGATTGAGATACAATCAAAAGCGAAGACTGTATCGTGTTAACAAGAAATTGTTTACGGACGGACGGACGGACGCACGACTGACAAATCACCACGACATAAGCCCTTCTGGCCTTTGGCCAGTAGAGCTAAAAACAAGAGATATTTCTCCTTCTGCCACAATGTTTTCAAATGTTGAAAACTCCAGATGTCTCAAAATGTTTCTGCAAGTAGGAAAGGGTTAAGTCAAAGCTTTAAGGACAGATTGGCAGAGAAGTCAATCCAAGTTGTATCCCTGCTGAGACAAGCGAATTAAAGACCTAATGTGTAATTCGGTAACATCACATCTGTAAGGTCATCAACCTGTAACCCTTCTGATAAAAGCTCAACCTGACCAGGGCTCGAATTCGGGTCCTCTAGTCTAAGAGGTGAACACTCGTCAACGTCGCTACAAAAGGGAGCTATGTAGCAATGCAAGACAATATAAGTATTTCCTTATACATTCACATATCTGCATATTGCCTACGAAAGGGACAGACCCCTCTACTACATATTCTCCCTCCATGTGAAAATTCTACCCCGAAACCTTTGCAGTATAAAGAGTGTTCAACCAATTTGGACAAAATATTTATAAACATGATATTGAAGGCAAGATACCTAGGTTTCTGGAAGTTATGGCCCAAATATTTATGGCCCATATTTGGAAGTTATGGCCCATATATATGAATTATATAGTGGTAGTTATAATACCCTGGAGGTGGTATTAACACCTTAACAGGTGATAATTATATTTTATATGAAATTGCACTTGTGTATTTTATATGAAATTGCACTTTTATAAGATTAAAATAATTAATTCATTCAATTCAGTTGTTTTAATTGTAACTTCTTATAAAATTGAATATTATGTATTTTCAATACTGTCATTTATTTACCTTATTAATTGCATTGAATTATTTATTATGGAGCAAAGTGTTTATATAAATGATAAACAAAAACTGCAACAATCCTTTAGTTAAGTAATCCTTAACATACTATAATAAAGCAGAAGTGTGGTGATATTGTTTCTCATTGTTTTATTTAATTGAAAAATGTGCTCTTTTACTATTTTACTGTTGCAAACAGTGATTTTCTTAGATAGAAAATATAAAAAAATAAGTTATTCCCTTCATATCATAAAATATATTATTTATTTATTTGTTCACATTTTTAAATATTTATCATCAATAAATTATTTTCACATTCTTAATCATTTATCATTAATAAAATACATAATTTAAACAGAATGTTTTATGTTATCACACCTCCAGGGTATTATAATTATCACCTGTTAAGGTGTTAATACCCCCTCCAGGGTATTATAGCTACCACTATATAATTCATATATGGGCCATAACTTCCAAATATGGGCCATAAATGTTTGGGCCATAACTACCCGATACCGATACTTACACAATTTTGGAACTCGTTTAATACTAATTGCTCAAAGGTTGCCTGCAACAATGGGATTACATATCATTTGTTTCATTGAGAAGGGTCTATTTATCTATCTGTAGATACTAAACCTAAAGAACGTGAATTTAAAGCAAAATAGAACAAATATAAATTGAATTTTTTATTATGATTATGAAGGCAACAAGATATCCGATGGATGTTCTAAAAAGAATAGTGGGGAAATCCGACTGGTGGTTGTTTAGAAATTAATTGGAATTAACTTCCCAAATACAACGTTTAAGTAGACAACTTAAAAACATATAGGCAAAAATAGGAAAAAATCTACATGAACGAAAATATATTTGTTGAGTTAAAAACATTGTGGCAAAAGAAAATATGGCTTATTATTAGCAATTTCTCCTTTTGTCACAACATTTCCAAAAGTCATCTGCTACAGATGCCTCAAAATGTTTACTGTTGGATAATGGATAAACTAACTTTGCACATACAATTCTGCAGCGGACGACGATTTTTAGGCCAAAATATGAAAACTCTAGAATGAAAGTAAATTATTGAAAAGAGTTTAAATCATTGTGACAAAAGGAAAAATTGCGCATTATAAGCAATTTCTACTTTTGCCAAAATGCGTTGAGAAGTATCTGCATGTGGGGAAGGGTTAATTGATATCACAAACTGTATAGATAACATGGCTACAAAACCAATTTCACAGTGTAGTGGGAATTAAACTTATCACAGTGTGCAAATATTACATAGCTAATACCTCCTGTGAACTGACAGTATATATCATTTTCATTTTCGAAAAGACATGTATCTGTACAAATATTGGTTCTTCTAAAGATATATCATGCGCTAACAATACAGAACAATCATAATAGAGTTTATCAGTAAAAAAGATCATGTTAAAAACAAGAGCACCATGGAGCAATTGCCAAGGCTTGTCTGTTTCTTTCTAAGTCGAAAAAGGAGCATTACTAAAACAATATTGAAGAGTTATGTGACTTAGTATAGACATGCATATTGTTCCTAGGAACACATGTACCAAGTTTCATTTGAAAATGTTTAATGTTTTTGGTGTTATGAGATAACGTCAAAGTTTTGTGATGACGCATATATATGACGCCGCCGCTGAAAAATATCCAGACTTTTTTTCATTAAAAAACGGACAAGCTAAAAATGAAATACGGAAAAATATGATAAAATCAAAACCTTATATCAATATTATATATAAAAATCTATCTGATGGCATATTTAGTTTTCTTTTTTAAAAGAACAAACTTCACCAATTGCTTCCTGGGTTAACCATTTCCCAACTCCAAACACATTTTGATGCAGCAGACAAATATTGAAAACATTGTGTCAAAAGGCATTATTGCTCATAAAAATTACGTTCTCCTTTTGTCACAATGTTTTCAACTCTTTTCACTAATTATTTATTCAATTATAAAAAAATATCAAGTCGTCTGCAGCAGATTTGTTGTAAGTGGGAAAGGGTTAATTGCTAGTAGCACTGGTATCCTAACATCAGTTGTAGAACTAAAGCTCCCTCTGTAGCTTACCCTGCCGTTTTAGAGGGTCAAACCCTCCCACTTTTGAATCGGACTGTATCATTACAACATCATAATGGTAGTTAACTCTTTTCCACACACAGAGGTCTTTTGAAAACAGTGTTGCAAAAGGACAAATTGCTCATATTGAGCAACTCCTATCTTTGCAGCACTGTTTTCAAGTCTTTTCAATAAGGAAACTTTCAATTTCACACATTTTCCATATTTGATGTAGTTAAAGCCATCAGCTGAAAATATTAACCCTTTACAACATACCACAAATCTGCAATTGGTTTTGAAAATATCTGAAAATATTGTGGCAAAGTTGTTTGTTGCAGATGCGTCTGTATGTGGGAAAGTTGTTAAACTGAGACTTCATGATTCTTATTGCTTAACTAAGTAAATAAATTTAGAATGAATGACACTCTTATAAATTCCTCTGCAGCAGATGACTTTTGAACGCATTGTGGCAAAAAGGAAAATTTACTCATACTGAGCAATTTCTCCTTTTGCCACAATGTTTTCAACTCTTTTCAATAGTTTTACTTTCTTTTATAGAGATTTTACATTTTAACCTAGATATTGTTGTCTGCTGCAGATTTATTATATATAGAAAAGAGTTAATCAACTTGCAATGAACGATTGCTGATGGTAGGTTTTGGTCCCGTAAAATGATGAACAATATTACAAATAATACAATCTCTATATTACATTAGAGTGATTGATTGTCACTATTAATCTATTATGTATATTTATTAACCATTGAACCTTGGATCTTCAGAGACAGTTAAGCCCAAACCAAAAATGAGTTTGTTAGCACAAGTTGGATGTTTGTAGGTTTTTATCAATCTGTTACTAAAGTTCAAAGGCAAACGAACTACCATAGAAAACCAACATTGTGGACTCTGCGTGAAGTATCGACCCAGATCAGCCTAAGGATGCAGCGCAGGCTTACCAGGATAAACACATTTCGCCTTCTGTGGATTTTCTGTATCAGGAATCATTACTCTATACCTCTATCCCCCATAGACGGAATGTGTCGGCCCGGATCAGTCTGCATGGACTGCTGTTGGTTTTCTCGCAGGACGGCTCTTATTATAATGGTATGGTATTTCTTCTAAGGATTTTTTTAAGTATACAATCTTGCACTTTCATGGTGTAAATAATTAGATATTTTGACCTTTTACCTCGTATCATATTTAACCCTTTCCCTCATAGGACAATTCTGCAGCAGACGACTTTGAACGTATTTTGTCAAAACATAGAACATCTCCATAATTGAATGGATAACCTATGACTAAAAGTGGAAAACATTGTGGCAAAAGGAGAAATTGCACGTTTTGTGCAATTTCTTCTTTTGTCACTACGTTTTCAAAAGGCCGTCTGCTGCAGAGGCGTCAGAAAGCGTCTATATGAGGGAAAGGGTTAAAGAGTCATCTTTTTTGAAAATATTGTGAAACATTTCCCGTTCTCATGATTTCGAATTATCTGCTGCAAATAAGTCATAATTAGTCTGTATAAGAGAACGGGTCAATAAAAGACCAGTATTTGACATCACATAATATAAAGACCTGAAAAGAACGCAACATTTTCAATGATTGCTCTATGACAGTCAAGTTGTTGAATGCCATTTGTTTCAGTCACAAGTTACAACAACATTTACTACGACTATCACAAGTAATTGCTGAACAGGCTAATTTTCAATTATTTTTTAAATACATAGTTCAAAGTTCTACAATATATGTATTTACCTCCCAGGATGCCATTTTGATATGCAAATTTACTTCATATGTTGAATAGAGAAATTCAAATATATTTAAATTAATCAATTGCATTTGCACAAATAATTAACCCTTTCCCTCATATAGACGCTTTCGGACACCTCGGCTTTTTGAAAACATGGCGACAGAAGAAGAAATTACTCAAAACGAGCAATTTCTCCTTTTTGTCACCATTTGTTCAACTCTATTCAATTATTGTTATGTCATTTAATAGGATTTTCTGTGCTTTTGCCTAGACGTTTTCAAAGTTGTTTGCTGCAGATTTGTTGCATGTGCAAAAATAATTAATCAAGAAGCCGATATATTCAGATCAAATAAAGGCATCAACAAAATATGATTGTCAAACTCAAATTCATTGGTGTTTTTCTAATTATCACATTTTTTAAACATAATCCATTAATGCTCATCATATTTGCCTATATAAATAGCTGACAAGGGAGATAATTTTTGTAGTTCTGAAAACTATGATTGATTGATTAATTTGGGACTAATGCCGTTTTCAACCATTTTCATTCATATCATGGTGGCCAATGCACCTACTCATATGTTTCCTAGCTTTCTCACAATAGTACTCCACACAAAATACTTAACAAGCAAATGGCTGCTTTTCTACATGGACTGTTAGCCTGTGAAAGACGAATGATGCTTGTCACAGTGATATTTGACAAACGTCGGAAAGAATGTTGGCCTAGCTTGGATTCAACTCACAACTTGTGGATTGACAGTTCACTTCGCTACTGACTGAGCTACCAGGACTCAGCTCTGGGAACTATGTATTGAAACACAAGAAAATGGAAATTAGTAACAGAAAGTATCACAGATCATTTTAATCATCTACCAGATACAGACAACCTGCAACACCTCTGGGAAAAGGAGAAATTGTTAAATGAACAACTAGTTATATGTCCAAATTATACTAAGAATTTTCCATATGTTTATGTTTTTACTCAAGATGACATCTACCAGGCTGGTAAATGATTAAAATTGCTTCATTTCAGTCAAATTTTTAGATTTGTATGAGTTATATAAATAATTATATTTTAAACTTTTCCGGTAAGAATATTTCAAATAATACATGTACCTTCTATTATGCATTATTTGAGACAGGTGGATTATAAGGAAATAACTTGTTATGAGCATTGCATCCTTTCCCTGCAATTTCATGAATAAATACTTGTCCAGGGTAAATGATTAAAATTACTTCATTTCAGTCAAATTTTTAGATTTGTATGAGTTATATAAATAATTATATTTTAAACTTTTCCGGTAAGAATATTTCAAATAATACATGTACCTTCTATTATGCATTATTTGAGACAGGTGGATTATAAGGAAATAACTTGTTATGAGCATTGCATCCTTTCCCCACAATTTCATGAATAAATACTTGTCCAGTTTTGTGACACACAGCCAACCCAAGCAAAAACAATATAACCCCCCTCCCATTACATGGATAGAGACATCATATAAAAAAAATACTGTTTTTCAAAAATATAAATCTTTTTTTTTAAGATAAAAAAAACATCATTTACAAGAAATCATTAGCACAGCAAAACCTCTTTCTCACAAGGTTGTACAACAGGCAATAACACAAAATGCTAGATTTAAACTGTCATGCATAAATGAACACAGATTCATGATGCACGAATTATCAAAGTCATGCAAATATTATGAGGATCATCACATCCCGAAAAGCATAGAGAGAATCATTAAATGTCGTACATATATATATATACATGTATGTGTTTTTTCAACAGCTAACAATGTGTTTCACCTGATGAAGAGGTTTACTGTTGTACTAACCCGATTCCATATAAATTATATAAACAAATAAACTCTTGAAAGAGTAAAATAAAATAAAAAAAACCTTTCTATCTAAGTTAACCCTTTCCCCCATACAAAAAATATGCAGCAGACAACTTTAAATGACAGCATATGGAAAATGTCTATAAATGAAAGTATTATTATTGAATACAGTTGAAAACATAACTAGACATTTTTCCTTTTGCCACAATGATTTTCTAAATATGAGTCTGCTAGTGGGAAAGGGTAAGCAAAAAGAAGCAACCTAATTCTGGCAGCCAGGAGCATAAGATGCATATCCCAAGATTGGCATGTGGCATGTTTTACATCTCCTGTCTGCAAGATTGGGAGTAGTTATCTTATAGCCGTCCATGCATTGGCTGCATATGTTATGGCCACATTTCAGCTGGGTATGATTAACTTGATTCTTATGACAATCTTGGCAGGTAAATGGTTCTTCCGCCTGTCTACGGTACCCAAACCCTGCAAGAAATAAACAACAGAAAAGATCTGACTATGATCCATGATATTGGATATGCCATTTTTTAACCCTCAAATTCCAAAATCTCATTAAAACCCGACCTAAATTTCGCTGCAGTAGCATATATATCTAATGACTGCCTAATACAGGTTGTCTCAGATTGACCTTCGCAATAGCAAATAAAAAATTTCACCCACATTTCTTTTAAGTATCAACATGGGAGATAACCCAAGTTAATAAACAAAATAGTGAAGCGATGATGGGAATGTGTTCTGAGTGTATATTAACATTTTGATAGAAGAAGCGAGCATTGGTTGTATTGTGCAAGAGTATTTCTTATCAATTTGAAATGATCTTTTATGCAGTGTCCTCAAATCCAATATACACACAGGGAAGTATTTTGGTCTGATTTTAATGAGATTGCCCTTTCCCCATATGATATATTTAGACATTTCTGCCTTGTATACATTAGGGTAAAAAGAAATAAACATCTGGAAAATAAGACAGAGTTATACAGAATTGGAAAAGGGTATATTGGTTATTGAACCCTTTCCATCATACGACAATTATGCAGCAGACAACTTTGAAAATATTTTGTCAAAAAATAGAAAATGTCTATAATTGAATGAATAACCTATGACTAAAAGTGGAAAACATTGTGTCAAAAGGAGAAATTGCTCATTTTGAGGAATTTCTTCTTTTGTCACTATGTTTTCAAAAAGCTGTCTGCTGCAGAGGCGTCAGAAAGCGTCTATAAGAGGGAAAGGGTTAAAGCAACTTCTCCTTCTAACAGAATATACATGTATAGGCAACAAAATCGACCTTCTGAATCAACCTAATTATTAACACATCAAGAACAACTAGATCTACACTGTTTTCAAAAATGTTTTCTACATTATTTCAAGAAAATTAATTTTTAAATTGTATGGTTTTCTATTCATTTTTCTAGACTTAAAAAGAACAGGTATATAGATCCATTGGTTTAAACAAAATGCATAAGCACTGTGTTAACAGATGGACAGACAGATGACGGACAGTGAGTGATCACAAAGGCTTACCTCGCACTTCATGCTCAGGTGAGCTAAAAATATTGAAACTCTTTATAAAGGAAAGAACAATTATTAAATAGGATAGAAACCATTATGGCAAAAGGAGAAATTCCTCATAATGAGCAATTTCTACTTTTGCTACAATGTTTTCAAAAGTCGTCTACATTAGAGGCGTGAGAATGCGCCTCTATGTGGAAAAGGATTAAACCATAAATCTCAACATACCTCGATTTGGCTGACCAGGTACTGGTCCATACAGATGTTGAGGGGGAGCAACATTCAATTGGGTGTACCACTGGGTAGTTGATGATTGTCCAGGATAGGGTGCTTGGTTCAAATTGGAAGAATTACCTGCATTTAAGTAAGCAAGTAAGTAAATGATTTATGTAAGAGACATGTGTATATATAAATCAACACAACAATAGTACAAACAGTAATATATGTAGATAACTCTAGGCCAAATAGGCCTATAAATCACCTTTAAAAGTAATATAATTACAATTTCTACATGACATGTATTATATAAGTTTGTATTTGCTTTAGTAACCTAGTACTTTATATATAAAGCATTAGTTAGGAAACAATGTGCAATACAATTCCAAAATAACTATTCACATGACTTTTTCTCCAAAGAACAAAAACAATAGATATATTATTAAATAAAGTACATAATAACTCTTTCCCACGAACAATCATTCTGCAGCAGATGATTTTGAAAACACCTAGGTAAAAAAAAGAGAAAATCTCTTTTAATGAATATATAATTATTGTAGAGTTGAAAACATTGAGCATGAGCAATTTCTGCAAATTATCCTGAAGCCACAAGATTTTCAAAAGTTGTCTGCTGCATCTGTATGTGGGAAAAAGCGAACAGCCTACATAAGTACATACTTTTATGATTGAGATCTTATCAGCAAAAATGAAAACGTTTACTCCTCAAATCATTATGGCAAACCTTTTTTCACTGTGTCTAAAGGATAAATGTACAATATGAGTGTTTTTGTTTGACAGCCTTGCATGCTTCGCTCTTTTATTTAAAATGAGCGGAAGTTTGGCTTTTAATCAAATCACAGAACAAACAAATTTATTGTTATGTTAAGTAATAATATATGCTTTAATTTAAGATAACCACATGTAATATACATTTGGACATATATATACTGTGTGTCATAAAAACATTTTGTAAAAGAAATATATGACCATAAAGTGTTATTTCTGCTGCCTTATCTGGAAAAGGGCCTACAGTGAAGACTTGGGAAAGCTTGTGTTTTATCAGTCTCATAAGACTCTTCAATGCCCATCTTTATTTAGAAATGCCAGAATGTAACTTCTCACAGACAAGAGGGCCAAGATGGCCCGAAATCGATCACCTGAGTAATAGAATATTAGCAAATGCTACTGCTCATAAAGGTGAAAATTTGATCAAGAGTGGGAACAAACTGCAAATGAGACAGCTTATCAGTAAAGGACATTTTGTAATAATGCATTAAATCTTTGAACAATTTCAAAGAGGACCACCACAGGAACATTTCTTTGAAGTTTGGTCGATATTGTTTCATTGGTTTAAAAGGAGATGTCGTTTAAAGCTTTAAGTTCATTTTACCCCTTTCCAAATGCCGTCTGGCAGCTATCTTTTTAACCAATCATTATGGCTTGAGAACAACTTATGTACATAGTACTAAAGGAACATTTCTACACATTTATCTTAAAATCAGAAGAAAATTTTAATAAGAATTAAATTTTACTGTTTTGTTATTTTGTCTCTTTTTCTGATGATGCCTGGCGGCCATGTTTTTCAACCAATCAATAAGGCTTGAACACATTTTGTAGGGGGTCACTCAAAGAACATTTCTACCAAAAGATCTTGGAATCAGACAAGTGGGTTCAGAGAAGAAGAATTTTAAAGATTGTCAGATTTCCCCCCTTTCTGATGCGGCAGCAACCGACGTTCTTCATAAATCTAAATCTTTGAATAATTTTGAAAGAGTACAACTAAAGGAACATTCCAGTGATGTTTGGTTGAAAATGGTCCAATGGTAAAGGAGGAGATGTTGATCTAAAAATAGAACTAGAGCTTATAATCACTGAAAGTATTTACCGCTAATAACCCAAAATACTGCCTTGTCACATAAACATGGCAACTTTTAGACTACAAAATATGAAAAAAAGCAGGGTGCAAATTCTAAGTTGAAATAAAGCCATAATTTATCAAAAAGGGCTGAACGTTATCTAGTGAGATCATCAACATTTTGCTTATGGACACTCTCAGAGGCTACAGGTTTCATCTAATTTTTGTCAAACTTTTTCAATGTATTTGTCATGATGATATCAAAGTAATGTCAGGTCAGAAACTAGAGTAAACTTAAGATAAATCTTGTGGACATTATACAGGCAGCATTTTTTTTTACTTCAGCTTGCTAAAGCTGTCAGAATAAATGTTTTAACACTTTCCCACATGTGGATGCTTTCTGACGCCTCTGCAGCAGACAACTTTTGAAAACTTTGTGACAAAAGAAGAAATTGCTCAAAACAAGCAACAATGTTCAACTCTATTCAATAAGTTTCTCTTGATTTCCCATGTTATTGTTGAGATGTTTTCAAAGTCGTCTGGTGCAGATTTGTTGTATGACACAATGTTTTTAACTCGATTCAATAAGTTTCTCTTCATTTCCAATGTTATTTTTGAGATGTTTCAAAGTCTTCTGGTGCAGAATTGTTGTATGTGGGAAAGGGTTAATGAGACCTAGGGTTAGTTCAAATATGGATCAAACAGAGCCATGGTACTACAGTGAGCGTAACGCGAATATCATGCTTAAAAGAGTCAAATCTTCTAATTCAAAACTCTAGATAAGGGCTGGCTTATTTTCTTAAATCCCTTACTTGACCTCAAAGTCCTATATTGTACAGTACAGCTCAAGGGGGTTTCCCCAAAAGCCCAATACCCCGTTGGGTGATAAGGCAGCCCACGGCGTTCCGGCTCACCTGTACGCAGGATTTCCCTTACAATAACCCCACGGTCCCGCAGGATTTGATCATTCAACTATTACAGTCCGCGGAGAGAAAATCCGATAACGATTTATGACGTCACGATGATTGACAGCTATGATTAAGGCAGCCTCACGGCGTTGCCGCTCGTCTGTATGCTGGGATTCCCCTACAATAACCCCGCGGTCATCATTTATCAAACGGTAGTTAATAGAAAACATCACACTATTGGAGTAAATTGTTTTAAATCAAGAGCGATATCTCATTCAGTAAGCCAGACGCGACATGTAACATTAGCCCATCCGTAATGCGATCAAAACAAGTGAACGTCAATTATTTCTTTCAATTAATAGGTGTAAAAACATGTCGACAATCTCGATTTACAATTTCAATTTCAATTTACTTCCAGTTTGTACATGGACAAAAACATGAGGAAAATACAATTTAGCATTACAAACGGCGAAACAAAATGACATAAATACATGACAGAATATAGAACAACCCTCTTTGTAATATTGTTTACAAACAAAATAATAAATATATAGATCTCTGAATAGACAGATATTGATCAACATAATATTCCACGATTTTTATTTTAATTTTAGTTTTTGAGATTTAGCGTAGGATGGTTAAAATAGCCAAAAATATAATTAACCGGATTCTATATGAGTTGTGTGTATTATTATGTTATGGTTAATCACATATGCTGTCGGCTTTATGAAGCATTCATGTATCATAAATTCACAAATCAATTCTACCACCCGGTGTCATATGTCCTCTTCTATTAATATCGGAGAATCTATGATTGACAGATCTGTTTTCTGGCCGATAAGTCAGACAAGTAATACAAGAGGCCCAAGAGGGCCAGTATCGCTCCACGGCCATAAGGCAAAATAAAATCTCCAAACAGCCCTGCCCCCTGGTGGCTATTTTTTTTACCAACCACCATGGCTTAAAGGAATGTTTCTGCAAAGTTATTTGAAAATCGGCCTGACACTTTCGGAGGAGAGGACATTTTAAGTTTTCACTATAGCCATATAAGGCAAAATAGCCCCACCCCTGGCAGCCATATTTTTCAACCAATCAACATGGCTTGAAGGAATCTGATAGAGGGTAAGCCTAGAAACATTTCTACAAAATTATTTGAATATCAGCCAAACACTTTCGGAGGAGAAGATTTTTTAAGTTTTCACTATGGTCATATAAGGCAAAATAGCCCCGCCCTCTGGCTGCCATGTTTTTCGACCAATCTACATGACTTGAAGGAATCTGATGGAGGGTCACCCAATGAACATTTCTACAAAATTATTTGAAAATCGTATGAACACTTTCGGAGAAGAAGATTTTTCAAGTTTTCACTATAGCTATATAAGGCAAAATAGCCCCGCCCCCTGGCGGCCATGTTTTTCAACCAATCAACATTTCTTGAAGGAATCTAATAAAGGGTCACCCATGGAACATTTCTACAAAATTATTTGAAAATCGGCCTGACACTTTCCCCTGCGAAATGAAATTCATGAAATCATGAATTTTTCATACCTTTTAAGGATTGTTCATGAACCACTCTTTATCAATTCTTGAGTTGTGTTCATGAACTTATGGACATGAACAGTCCTTGAAGTCTTTTCTTGAACAGTTCATGAATAGTTGAAGCCCAATTTGATTGATTCAAGAAAATGTCAAAGTTCTTAAAAATGTTCATAACTTGACATGAATGGTTCAAGAACAGTTGAAGAATATTTAAAGTTCTTAAAATGTTCATGAGTTCACTTCAATACCGGTTTAAGAACAATTGAAGAGTTTGTTGAGTTCTTAAAACGTGCATGAATTGACTTCAATACTGGTTTAAGAACAGTTGAAGAATTTGTTGAGTTCTTAAAAGGTGCATGAATTGACTTCAATAATGGTTCAAGGACAGTTGAAGGAAAATTATATTCTTAAAACATCCATGAAATCAACCCTTTGAAAGTTTCAAGAAAAATTGAAGGAAATGTACAATTGTTATAAATTGTAAAACATTCATGAAATGCCAGCCATGTATATATATAATTATTCCATTAATCACATAATTTACAGTAACTATCTGGCAGTATAATAACTGCAATTAAGCCTGCTAATTATATATAGTTTCAATATACCACTGTGACTAGTTAATTATATTAAACAGTAAACATCACTGATTTTAAAATAATATTTTTACTTAGTTAATTTAATTAAATTAGAATCTACAATGACTTTTTAATTAAGTGTGAAACCAGTGGAATAACCAAAAAACACAACTTGACTTCAATTTGAAATATACCAAGGGAGTTAACTCTAGCATAAAATACAGGAACTCTTCAATAAGAAGAAAGTAATGTTTACTACTTCCTTTACATATTTTGGTGGGAGAAATATGTTGTGGTTCAAAGGCACAGAGACGAATTTTGTAATTTCTTATGAACAACTTGATGGGCACATTTGATAAATGTCTTAAATGTTACATTATAAATTAAATTATCAAATTGTATTGTGCTTTGTCATAAAACAACATGTTATATTGGTGATTTATTAAATTATTGCATTGCCACATTTGAAAGAAGCCATGTCTTCATGTAAAAAATATTTTTATAGAATTCTGGTTCAACTATGTTTCAATTAACCAGAATAATTTTTTTGTACAAAATCTGCACAGACTTTCTGTATTTTCTTCTGGTTCCAGTCCACCCAGACTATTTGGTACAGGTTACCATTGTAGAACCATTCCCCTTTCAGAATTGTTTACAGAATTACATTCCAGAACTGTTCAAAGACAATTCAAGATTTGCCTGTCTTAAATGGTTTATGAACTTTTCCAGAATTATTTCGAGACATGAACAGTTCATTTCCAGAACATGAAGTTAAAATGAGACTATAAAGTTATATAGAAGAAATTTCATGAAAGGTTCATGAAGCAAGTGTTCATGAACTGACCATGAACTGTGCATAAAATATCTTGTCCTTAAACGATTCATAGATAATTCATGAACTATTTAAGAGAGTTTGGCAGTGAAAAGTCTATGAAATAACCTTCAATGTATTTCATGGACAGTTCATGAACCATGTATAGTTCATGAACTGCTACATCATGAACATTTTAAGGATAAGTCCCATTTTAACTTCAAGGACTTTAATGAATTTTTCATGAAATCTGAACATGAACAGTTCATGAATACTTCATGAATAATTCATGAACTGTAACTGTTCATTTCACAGGGGCTTGGAGGAGAAGATTTTTTAAGTTTTCTCTTTAGCCATATAGGCAAAATAGCCCCGCCCTGTGACGGCCATGTTTTTTTAACAATCAACATGGCTTGAAGGAATCTGATAGAGGGTCACCCATGGAACATTTCTACAAAAAATTTTGAAAATCTGCTGAACACTTTTGGAGAAAAAGATTTTTTAAGTTTTCACTATTGCAATATAAGGCAAAATAGCCCCGCCCCCCCTGGCGGCCATGTTTTTCGCCCAATCAACATTTCTTGAAGGAATCTAATAAAGAGTCACCCAAGGAACATTTCTACAAAATTATTTGAAAATCGGCCTGACACTTTTGGAGAAGAAGATTTTTTAAGTTCTCACTATTTTTTTCTTTCGGTTGCCATGGAAACCAGAATTTCGAATGGATCAAAAAAAATTGAAGGAATTTAGTAGAGGACATTGAGAGGATGCTTCCCATGAAGTTTCAACCAAATTGGCCAAGTGGTTAGGGAGAAGAAGTTGTTTAAAGGAAAAAGTTTACGCACGCACGCACGCACGCACGACGACAATTCGCCATGACATAAGCTCGACTGGCTTTCAGCCAGTGGAGCTAAAAATGACAACTGGACGCTTGTTAATGAGAATTGCAATGTTTAATACATAAAACCCGCATTTGGTGCGGTTTTGAATATGGAAACTTATACCCAACACTGACGGGAAAAGATGAGGAAGTTTAATTCTGCTTTTGTCGTCTATATTTTTTCCCTTTCCCACTTGCAGCATTTCTGACGCAGCTACAGAAGACCATTTGGAAACATTGTGACAAAAGACGAAATTGTCTCAATAGTTTCAACCTTATTCAATAATTGTACTTTCGTTTATAAAGTTTCCATACAAGTTTTCAAATTGACTACTGTTGATTTGTTGCATGTGGAAAAATAGCCTTCCTCTCAGTGGCATAATACAACTTAGTTGTAAAGGATGTAATTCTATTAACCTTGAAACGATAAAATATATTTTACCGCAACTATTAGCGCGTAGGATGGAAGCCATTAATACTATTTTTAAAGTGTTTGGTATGCCGGGAAACTATTGTGCCCTTTTACCACATACAGATGCTGTCGATGCCTCTACAGCAGATGACTTATGAAAACATTGTGACAAAATGTAAAATTACTCATGTTACCACCATGTTTTCAACTTTATTCAATATTGATTCATTCATTGGGGCATAACGCGGTTTTCAACTATTGTTCAGTATATCACAAGTGCCAGTTCACGTACTTAAGCTACCAGTTCTACTTACAACATACTTCTACAGTAGCTGGCAGCTTTTCCACATTGACTGTTAGCCCATTGGTGAAACACGAGTGACGCGTGACGTCGAACTTTGAAAATGTTGGCGGAGCTGGTATTCGAACTCACAACCCTTGGATTGACAGCCTGCATCGCTACTGACTGAGGTACTGCGGCTCAATAATTAAGCTTCTATTTATTGTAATATCACGAAGTTTTGCGTAGATATTTTATATGTCATCTGCTGCATACTGGTATATCAAGTATACATATTCATTGAGCGGGGCGATCACGCATGGTTTATGATGTAACTTAGATCTGTTTACGATAGTCAACGTATCAGATGGCAATTTTAAGATACACCAGCTTTTTCCATAATGTTTTTATTTTACTGTATGCATATCTTAACGAAGTCCACTATGCACAAGTACAAAATATAACCTATAAATAATAAAGAATATATATATATATATACTTCGAACAGTAAAGTGAATGTAGACCAGCAGCCTCATAAATGGCAACAAGAGGGCCATGATGGCCCTGGAATCGCACACCTGATTTTTTTTTTCACTATAGCTATATAAGCCCCGCCCCCTGGCAGCCATAGTTTCCGACCAATCAACTTGGCTTGAAGGAATCTGATAGAGGGTCACCCTAGGAACATTTCTACAAAATTCAATTATTTGAAAATCAGCCTGACACTTTTGGAGGAGAAGATTTTTTAAGTTTTCACTATAGCCATATAAGGCAAAATAGCCCCGCCCCCCCCTGGTGGCTATGTTTTTCGACCAATCAACTTGGCTTGAAGGAATCTGATAGAGGGTCATCCAAGGAACATTTCTACAAAGTTATTTGAAAATCAGCCTGACACTTTCGGAGGAGAAGATTTTTTAAGTTTTCACTTTGGCCATATAAGGCAAAATAGCCCCGCCCCCTGGCGGCCATGTTTTTCGACCAATCAACATGGCTTGAAGGAATCTGATAGAGGGTCACCCAAGGAACATTTCTACAAAATTATTTGAAAATCGGCCCGACACTTATGGAGGAGAAGATTTTTTAAGTTTTCACTATAGCCATAAAAGGCAAAATAGCCCCGCCCCCTGGCGGCCATGCTTTTTGACCAATCAACATGGCTTGAAGGAATCTGATAGAGGATCACCCAAGGAACATATCTACAAAATTATTTGAAAATCGGCTTGACACTTTTGGAGGAGAAGATATTTTAAGTTTTCACTATAGCCATAAAAGGCAAAATAGCCCCGCCCCCTGGCGGCCATGCTTTTTGACCAATCAACATGGCTTGAAGGAATCTGATAGAGGATCACCCAAGGAACATATCTACAAAATTATTTGAAAATCGGCTTGACACTTTTGGAGGAGAAGATATTTTAAGTTTGCACTATAGCCATATAAGGCAAAATAGCCCGCCCCCCCCTGGCGGCCATGTTTTTCGACCAATCAACATGGCTTGAAGGAATCTGATAGAGGGTCACCCAAGGAACATTTCTACAAAATTATTTGAAAATCGGCCTGACACTTTCGGAGGAGAAGATTTTTTAAGTTTTCACTATAGCCATATAAGGCAAAATAGCCCCGCCCCCCCTGGTGGCCATGTTTTTCGACCAATCAACATGGCTTGATGGAATCTGATAGAGGGTCATCTAAGGAACATTTCTACAAAATTATTTGAAAATCTGCCAACCAGTTTGGGAGAAGAAGAATTTTGAAGTTTTTTCGGTTACGTTGCCATAGAAACCAGAATTTTGCATGGATCCCAAAAATTTGAAGGAATTCTGGTGAGGTCATTGAGAGGATGCTTTCTGTGAAGTTTCATCCAAATTGACCCACTGGTTACAGAGGAGAAGAAGTTGACGGACGACGGACGACGGACGCCGGACAAAAGGCGATCACAATAACTCACCTTGAGCAAAGCTCAGGTGAGCTAAAAACACAACATCAATAGAAGCGTTGACCTCTCATTTACTGAAAAAATAACTTTGATGCCAAATCAACAATACCCAAAATCACCAGACACTACTAAAAGATAGTTTGCCTGTGTTAACAAAATGTATTCAGACAACTCTTTCCCATGAACAGAAATCATCTGCATGCCCCGACGTTGGAAGGTTTTGGCAAAACATAAGCATATTTTCGAATATTGTGAAACAGGAAGAACTATCTCAATGTTAATCCTTTCCGACACGAAGAAGCATCTACAACATAGGGTTTTTGAAAACACTGTGAGAAATTTCTCATTTTACTACAATGGTTTGTATTCATTTTCTAAATAGTACTATCATTAAAAAGATTTCGTCGTTTCTAGTCGTCTGCTTTATATTTATTTTATGTTGATGAGGATATGATGAGGATATTATGAGCTTGTGCATGGCACAAGTTAAAAGTTGACTTTTCTGAACAGTTTAGAACCAGAACAGGGATGCACACTGCTCATATATAACTTATAAGATTGTAAGACTTTTGTAGATTCTGATTACACTGACCAGGTGGACAAGACAATCTGAACCTACACTTAAAATAGCGTTTTCCATTTCCCATACACTCGCTCTGAACTAGTGTACAGCGGTTGTTTTGTGCATGTTTCATTTGTTTCTGCCTGTGCAGGATTTAATTAATCACATTACAGTAAGAAAAGCTTAACGCCGTTTTCAACAATATTCAGTCATATCATGGCGGCCAGTTCACATACTCATGTGCTTTCTCCGGGACAGGTCCTATATTCGAGACTTATGAAACAGGACCTATATTTTGCTCCGATACAATTATTTTAAACATGCAGACTATTGGTGTATATTTGAAATCCCTACTCCGAATTAAATGATTTCATAAAAGTTTCCGTTTAATTTTAAAAGGAGCATTTTATCATTTGCTTTTAATAATGCTCAATGTTGATTAATTGGGATAAAACGTTGTTTTAAACAATTGTTCAGTCAAATTACGGCGGCCAATCCACATATCTCAACACTGCAGACAATCATGATTAAGGACACCCAACGTTATGGCATTTGCTAAATGTTGTATAGAGATCAGCACGCACATTCATGCTATCCAATGTAGTTGTACATAGTTGGAAGGAATTGTTTAATTGATAAGTAGTAAACATTGCTGATTTAGATTTGCCTGCGTGAATACGCATAGTGATTTCGATCTACACTTAACTGCCTACGCTAAAAACAAATAATATAGAATTTTGATCATATATACTTTATGTTGTCGTTTTACATTGTTCTAATATCTTCTGTGTTTTTTAGGGGATATAGATAACAAAATTTTACATATTTCTATTGAAAATAGCAAAAAGCAAGTTTTAAGCCGAATCTTATAAAATGTACGTAATTTGCTTGCAGAATAACAATGTAATTTAAACGACAAAACAAACTGTCAGATTACCAGCTGGTTAGTCAGGTCAATAAAACATTGCCCTGTGATCTATATGCAAGTCACCTTCTTTCAATCAGCCTGACAACCAAAACAAAATATATCACAATTTTTTCATCTGTCACATGCTTTACAAAGTGTTAACCCCTTTACTCGCAAACAGTAATGTTTATATATTGTAAAGAAATTTGTTTTGCGATTCATTTGTCTTCAATGTAGTGTCGTATAAAAAGTGATTTTTGTTTGATTTGGTAAATCAATATAAATTTGTTTATGGATTTATCATAATGTTGTTGATCTTAATTGTATGTGAATGTAGAAATAGGATTATTATTCTCAAAGGTAAGGCTTTATTTCTCAATTATGCTGTAGAACATTGAATTTGATTGCATGTGTCTGAGCTCTATTGCTATGAAATCTGCATGTGTATATAACACACATTTATAGATTTCATAGCAATAGAGCTCAGACAACTCAATGTTCAAAGTATTAAAGTAAGGTATTTTAGCAACTGTTCCAGTGTTTCTTTGTTTTGGTTTTTGTTTCAGCATAATAAATTATTAAAACATGAGTCAAGTTTGCACATATATGCACATACAAATCCAGGTCTACAGTGTACATGGTACATTTAGTAACAGTGATTTATCTGATCTGACTCAATTGTCATTATTTTATTTAGCCATTGGTTTGCTATTATCCGAGGAAACATGTAATGACCTTAAATTATCAGTATACATGTAGATTTTAGCAGGGGGTCATATTTTATCGGAAATCGACTCCTGTAGATGCGTTTACAGACTTCTGGTTTGGGTTATTGGAAATGGGTTACAATATGAAATATAGTAACACAAATTAAAAGCCAATAAAAAGAGGGAACGTCATCTAAAACATTTAATCTTGAGGAGCTTGAGAAAGAAAGTAATTATTATTGAAATTAAATTGCAATACAGTCAAACCTGTCTTAAGCAGCCAGTCAAGGGAAAGGGCCAAATTGGCTGCTTAAGACAGGTGGCTGCCTACTACAGGGTCATCAATTTTCACCGTGATTTTGGCACATATTCTTTTTTCATGTGTGTGATACTATGTATACATACACTTATATTTCGAGGGATTTAATAACCATTTTTTAATAGAAAATGAACAAAAAACAGCTGAAATTGAAAAATTGTTTTATTTAACTTGCATTGATCATAAAATACATGTATACCATAATAAACATTTTGAATCTTATTCTTTATTTAATTCATTTGTCTGTTTATGTACCACTCATTGTCTTAACCACAGTAACAGTTGATGGGTAAATTTATATAAAACAAGAGGCCCAAGAGGGCCAGTATCGCTCCACGGCCATAAGGCAAAAATCAAATCTCCAAACAGCCCTGCCCCCTAGTGGCCATATTTTTTACCAACCACCATGGCTTAAAGGAACCTTGTAGAGTGTCACCCAAGGAATGTTTCTGCAAAATTATTTGAAAATTGAAGTTTTCACAATAGCCATATAAGGCAAAATAGCCCCACCCCATGGCGGCCATATTTTTGAACTAATCAACATGGCTTGAAGGAATCTGATAGACAAAATTATTTGAAAATCTGCTCAACACTTTCGGAGAAGAAATTTGTTTAGATTTTCACTATGGTCATATAGAGCAAAATAGCCCCGCCCTCTGGCGGCCATATTTTTCGACCAATCAACATGGCTTGAAGGAATCTGATAGAGGGTCACCCAATGAACATTTCTACAAAACTATTTGAAAATCGGCTGAACACTTTCGGAGAAGAAGATTTTTTAAGTTTTCACTATGGTCATATAAGGCAAAATAGCCCCGCCCTCTGGCGACCATGTTTTTCGACCAATCAACATTTCTTGAAGGAATCTAATAAAGGGTCACCCAAGGAACATTTCTACAAAATTATTTGAAAATCGGCCTGACACTTTCAGAGAAGAAGATTTTTTAAGTTTTCACTATTTTTTTCTTTAGGTTGCCATGGAAACCAGAATTATGGATGGATCAAAAAAAATTGAAGGAATTTAAGAGAGGACATTGAGAGGATGCTTCCTATGAAGTTTCAACCAAATTGGCCAAGTGGTTAGTGAGAAGAAGTCGTTTAAAGGAAAAAGTTTACGCACGCACGCACGCCGGACAATTCGCCATGACATAGACTCGACTGGCTTTCAGCCAGTGGAGCTAAAAATCAGCGATTTTCTTCTGCTTGGACTGGGATTCCAGTCTCAAGTTTAACGTTAACCTTTCGCGAAGTAGCATCACAAAACCACTTGTAACACAGTTCATTGATCTCATCATTGGTAGTCACTCGAGGAACACGTTTACTCTCCAGGTTTGAGTTCGAATCGTACTCCTCCATAACTTCACGTTTCCGTTTACACACATTTTGAATTTTGGTCCTCCCAACACCTAATTTATCCGCGATAAATCTACTGCTTTTTCCGGACTCTCACAGTTTCACAACCTCAACACGTTCATCCAAAGTCAAACACTTCCGTTTTGGTGGCATTGTTAACACGCTGACAATCAAAACATTTATGATTTAAATCACGATAAATCATTTCCAAAGTTTATATTTTTCAACAATTAGCGCTGTTTACAAGTGTGAACCTTATGAGTTACTGTAATTCCTTATCGTTCGTTAAAAACACGAACAAACTGCCATTCTAATTATCGTCTCAAAAACGTTAGCTTCTTTAATCTTTTTACATGCCGACTTTTTCACAGTTAACGTGTTTACACAAAACACCTTGATCTGTCTATTTTACCAATTACGCGAGCTAAAAATAGAGATGTGAAAACTATCACGCATTACACGGTCCGAAAAATTGCGATTATGTAGACCACAATAACAGCTTTGTTTGGTTTGTTTACGGCCAATTAAGAAAGTTTCAACTAAAAGCAACTTGTTTTAAATTGAAGATATATTTTAATTATTTTATTTAATTGGTTTAATTCTGTGGCCGTAATGAAATTTTCATATACCAAAATCGATATTTTACGGTAAAATTTGTTCATTTGGTGGCCGTTTTACGAGGTTTTTAATGCATTTGGGACCAAAAATGTTGGCCGCTGGCCGCGTTGATCAGGTGACCGCCAATTGCAGTTAAGTTATATAGTAAATTTCGACGGGAGGGTCTGAAACTGGCCACTAAAGGCAGGTGGCTGCTTATAACAGGTGACCGTTTGCACAGGTTTGACTGTATATTGATTTTTTTTATTAAGACTATCAATCTGGCGAGCAATTATTTTGAAAAGTAAACAATCGCTCGTGATGCATATGCCTGCAAAATTAACTATTTGGGAAGCCGAGTAAAAAATATAGAATAGTTTACATAATGTATAATCGGATAAAATTAAAACACACCCACTCGCATTTTTCCACGGGGACTCCACGGAAGAAAAACAGACCACTCCCATTTAACATTTTCTGCAGAGGGAACCCTGCAATCCCTCTAAGGCGGGCACTTATCTGAAATACCTGGAAAATGCCGAGTTAAACCGGGGAGCGACTTAACACCGGCGGTTTATCATTTTATCGATTAAAGCCCCCTCAACCCCGGGGGGCGCGCTATTTGGAAAAACCCCTTGAGCTGTACTGTAGGTACTCAACGGGATAATTTAGTAATAAGCGTAACAGTCCTTAAGAGTTCGACCTGACCAGGCCATGGACCTTGGACTTTTTTATCTGGAGGTGAACGCTCTACCATCTCCTTAGCAAGGTAGTATATGTGTCCCTTTTAACATATACCTTATCAACATAAGAAACTACCTATTCCCTTCTCCTTAGCTACTGTCCTATGAAGCATACCTGAAGCCTGATAGCCAGAAGAGAAAGCATCCATTCCACCTGTCATCTTTGGCACAGTTCCAAATACCTCTTGTGACATTTGTCGGGCCTGTGACACTTCTGGAACAATTGACATCTGTGGAGGGTTGGCATTAAAAGCCTTGTCTGCCAGCTGCTTGTTCAATGAAAACAAAAGGCCCAAATAAAAGAGGGTCAGTATTGCTCCACTGCAATTAGGCAAAAATTAACTCACTATTGCCGTATAATGCAAAACAGCCCCACCATGGCGGCCAAATAAATTCATACTTTTGGAGGAGGAGATTTTTAAAGTTATTACTATAGCCTTGTGGCCATGTTTGGTACTTTTAATTAATCAACATGACTTGAAAAAATCTGATAGAGAGTCACTCAAGGAATACTTTTACAAAACTATTTGAAAATCATCTTCATACTTTTGAAAAAAAAAGATATTTAATTATTTTTTACTAAAGCAAAACAGCCCTGAGGGTCACCAAAGGAACATATCTGAAATATTATTTGAAAATCGGGTTCATACTTTCAGGAGAAAATTTTTAAGTTTTCACTTCAGCCATATAAGGCAAAACAGCCCAGCCCACTGGCGGCCATGTTTTTTACCAATCAACATAGCTTGAAGGAATCTTATCGAGGGTAACCAAAGGAACATTTACACAAAATTATTTGTAAAACGTCCGAACAGTTTGGGAGAAGACCAATTGTACAGTGGTTATTTGGTTGCCATTGAAACCAGAATTTTGCTTGGATCCAAAACTTTTGAAGGAATTTAGGAGGTGACATCGAGAGGATGCTTCCTATGAAGTTTCACCCCAATTGGCCAGTGGTTACAGAAAAGTTGTTAGAAGCCAAAATTTTACGAGCAGACGGATGCACAAAGAAAAAATGGCAATGACATAAGTTTGATTAGTTTACAGCCAGTGGAGCTAACAATAAATAAGCACCGTCAAAGGACAACTGACCATCTAGAATATGAAACCACCAAATCCTCAAATCAGCCTATGCAGACTTGTAGTATGGAATTTTAAGTCATTCAGTAATGAAATCATTTTAATTCAATTTGAAGAAGATCTATAACTACAAATTAATTATGGTGTCTCTTAAAATACTGGTATCTTGTGAATGCAGACAATACTTTAAACAAACGGTAAAATTGCAAATGAGCTTAATATTTCAACTATTTTACTGTTTCAAAAACTGAGAAATGACTTGAAAAACAAAAAAAAATAAACCTATTCAACTCGCAGCATACCTGAATATCTCTCAGCATTGCAGGATCCCTGTTTGTCAGTAAATGTGGACAAATTTCAGGACCACCCAAACGGATGTGTTCAACGACTGGATCATCCCCTTTTTCCCACTTTTCGAATAAAAAACCACAGCAGTAACATTTGACTTTGTCCCCTTCTCCTGAAACCCAACAATACGTTTATTAGATTGTGATAATTAGGAAACAAGTGGGCCGTGCATCGCTTACCTGTGTAATGCAATGTGGTTTGTCATGCAAACCACAAAAACTCATTTTATGTCCAGGTAAGATAATACAAGTCCAAGAGGACCAATATAGCTCTTCTTCCACAAATCAAAATAAAACAAACCATATGTTTTGACCAATAAAGATAGCTTGAAGGTAGAGGGTCAACCAAGGATCATGTCTTTAAAATTATTTGAAAATCAGTCTGATACTTTTGGAAGAGAATTTTTTTAAAGTTACAATATGGCTATATACTGTAGAACAGTCAACCATTTTGAAAGGAGAAGATTTTTTTCAAGTTTTTTCCTTCTGTTGCCATGGCAACCAGAGTTCTGCATGGATAGAAAACAAGAGGCCCAAGAGGGCCAGTATCGCTCCACGGCCATAAGGCAAAAATAAAATCTCCAAACAGCCCTGCCCCGTGGTGGCTATTTTTTTTAACAACCACCATGGCTTAAAGGAATCTTGTAGAGTGTCACCAAAGGAATGTTTCTGCAAAATTATTTGAAAATATGCCTGACACTTTCGGAGGAGAAGATTTTTTAAGTTTTCACTATGGTCATATAAGTCAAAATAGCCCCGCCCTCTGGCGGCCATGTTTTTCGACCAATCAACATGGCTTGAAGGAATCTGATAGAGGGTCACCCAATGAACATTTCTACAAAATTATTTGAAAATCAGCTGAACACTTTCGGAGAAGAAGATGTTTTAAGTTTTCACTATAGCTATATAACGCAAAAAAGCCCCGCCCCCTGGCGGCCATGTTTTTCGCCCAATCAACATTTCTTGAAGGAATCTAATTAAGGTTCACACAAGGAACATTTCTACAAAATTATTTGAAAATCGGCCTGACACTTTTGGAGGAGAAGAGTTTTTAAATTTGCTCTTTAGCCATATAGGCAAAATAGCCCCGCCCTGTGACGGCCATGTTTTTTTACCAATCAACATGGCTTGAAGGAATCTGATAGAGGGTCACCCACGGAACATTTCTACATAATTATTTGAAAATCTGCTGAACACTTTTTGAGAAGAAGATTATTTAAGTTTTCACTATAGCTATATAAGGCAAAAAAGCCCCGCCCCCTGGCGGCCATGTTTTTCGCCCAATCAAAATTTCTTGAAGGAATCTAATAAAGGGTCAACCAAGGAACATTTCTACAAAATTATTTGAAAATCGGCCTGACACTTTCGGAGAAGAAGATTTTTTAAGTTCTCACTATTTTTTTCTTTCGGTTGCCATGGAAACCAGAATTTTGAATGGATCAAAAAAAATTGAAGGAATTTAGTAGAGGACATTGAGAGGATGCTTCCCATGAAGTTTCAACCAAATTGGCCAAGTGGTTAGGGAGAAGAAGTCGTTTAAAGGAAAAAGTTAACGCACGCACGCACGACGGACAATTCGCCATGACATAAGCTCGACTGGCTTTCAGCCAGTGGAGCTAAAAATGAAGGAAATATTTGGTGAGGACCTTAGGAGGATGCTTGCTGTGACTAGTTTCATCCTAATTGAACTATTGCTTACAGAGGAGAATATTTTGATGGATAGTCACCGGATTCCAACCAAAGACATGATTACAATAACTTCATGCTAAGAGGAGCTAAAAATGGATGAAGCCAAAAAATCAACAAACAAATCATCACACATATTCAATTATACCCTGACAAACTTTATTTGCAGGGGCACAACAACTAAAAATCCCATAAGCACTCTGCAAGTTACTAAGGAACCAAGACAGAAAAATATTCTTTTTTGAATCTAGAAGGAACTAATTAATGAAGTATTGCAAGCAGTGCAAAAATTTCCCTTTCAATTAATTGACAGAATTTATTTGGCAGGAATCAGATTTATAATTCTATAATTTACATATTTGACCTTGAACCTACCTTGAAGTATCATCTTCATCTTCCTGTAGACAGAAAAATAGGATAATGTGCTAAATCTCTTTGACTTTGAAAAGATAGTCACAAAAACCTGAACAATCTCCATAAAATAGCTTAATTATTAAACAAAGTTGAAAACATTGGGGCCAAAGGAGAAATTGCTCATCATGAGCAATTTCACCCTTGGCCGCAATGTTTTCAAAAGTCATCCGACTCCGTCTGCTGCTATTGCCTCAAAACGCGTCTGCAGGTGGGAAAGGCTTAACTCTTTCCCATATACAAACATTTTCTGATGCCTATTCAGCAGTTTTTGAAAAACATAACGGTAATGAGCAATTTCTCCTCTTGCAACAGTGCTTTTAACTTATTTCAATAACTGCTCTTTCATTTATAGAGATTTCCATATAGTGGCCTAGATGTGTTCAAAGTCATCTAATCTACCTCTAGTCAGCCTTCTTTTCACATACCAAGTTTCATGAACTTAAATTAAATGTTTTTGTGTAATTGCATACAACAGACACATGGGTGGTCAGACAGGCAGTGAGACAGACAAGAACTTACAGAGGGCGCACTTCAAAGCTAAAACATGCCTATCTAAAGCTAAAAGGACTACGATAGCTTTACTGAATTCCACAAAAACAAACCTGTGTAGGAGAGGCCATCTTTTGCTAATATCATTGGATGTAGCTGACTTATGGAGAAGAATTTGTCGGGAGCCTTGTCATATGTTTTCACAATTTTATCAAAGAATTGTTTGGGGGTCATTTTATCTGAAACATAAAAATATGAAAAAAAACATATTGATAATAGTCCTGATTGTATACACTCATGTTTATATTTAATACCAGGGACACTATATTACAGGGATATGAAACGTGTGCGGTTACATCAGCTTTATCAGTAATATGTTCGCCTCTCTTCGTACAGGTGTTGGCCATTTTGTTTTACCCATTCCGGTAGATAACGGCCTTAACTTGCGTAAGATAACGGTTACTTGCGCGTAAATACGACTGTTTTCGTTTATTCTCTCTCGCTTTCAGGTACCAGGGACACACACTATAGACTCCTTTGCATTATTATTTCAGCTATATCAGCCACGATTCTCCGACATAAATCATCGAAATTCTTTAAAAAGTACCAAGCGAAGTAAATAACCATTTGCCGTTTAAAGAATTTATGATTCATGAGCATTTTTTCATAATTACATTTACAATCTTACAGATAGATATATTTGCAAAATGTATTGCCGAGGATGATTTCGAATTTGTCTGCTGCAGAATTTAAGAATGTTGAGAAGGGTTATATAAGAAGACTTTAATTGCCAATTAGCCTAAGTCCCTACATGTATGCACACTAAAGGGGTTATAAAACCAATTAATTAGTGTGTTACCAACACACATGTGACAAGGCCGGAAATTATTGCATAATGTTACATTACATAAGTCACCCTGACTTCTAGTAACTGTGATATGGTATACCTCTTTAGAATGGTGGACGGTCAAAATCCCCTACAGACAAAATCCCCTAGCTACATTTTCAAGAAAAAGTAAAAAATCCCCTACAGACAAAATCCCCTACATGTCAATATCCCCTACAGACAAAATCCCTTACTTATTTTTAATTTCACAATAAAGAAGTAGCAGGTTGAACAAACACGCTACAAAACCAATTAGCACATAATTATAATATATTAGAGCAGGTTGAACATACACACAAAAAAAGCACACTACAAAGCCAATTAGCACATAATTATTTATAAAACTGCCTTATAATTTACATTTATTAACATGTTCATTGTATTGAATGGTAATTGATCACACTGATAATTTGAAGTATGATGCTAAACTTCGAAAGAAATGCTGCCATTCAATTACACCTTAGTTTCAGTGCAGCCTCACACAATTACCAATTGCTTCCATAAACTCAGCAAGGGTCTTTTCGTTCTTAAGATACTGACTGCAAAGACATTTAAGTCGCTTATGCTGCTTCTGTTTTTTTTTTCTTTTTTCGACGCTTTGGCGGGAGTCCTTGGTGGATTTGCTCGTAGACAGTTTCTACATAACAATTGTCTTTCTGTATACAATTTATTACATACCACAGGCTTGGGTTTGAATGGCCTACTTATGTTTTGAAGGCATTGTTCCATCCCTCACACACATTATTGGTTCTGCTTTGGTCATGGAGCGTTGCCGCATGCACATTCCATGTGTGTGGGGGGAATCTGGGTGGAGTCCTTCTAAACTTTAGTTGGCCATTTTCACCCCTTACAGTCTTAAAGACGCCTGTAAACATACGTACTATCAAAATAACATTAAAATGATAATATTCAAATATAACACATTAAACTAACATGTAACATGTACATGTATATAGTAGGGAATTGGAACTTTTATAAAGTAGGGGATTTTTTCCTTAGGAGATTTTGTCTGTAGTGGATTATTGCATGTAGGGGATTTTGTCTGTAGTGGAAAAAGGATATAGGGGATTGTGTCTGTGTATGCCTAGGGGATTTTGTCTGTAGGGGATTTTAACCTACATTCCTTTAGAATTGCATATATTTTATTGTTTGGGACAATTCAATCAAGAGATAATCCCATGTTTTCAATTACCAACTATTCCGTTATTAATCAAAATATTTTATAATTATCAGTTATTGTTTTTATTTCACAAATAAAAACTTTAAGATACAAACAGTTTGTATGACACTTTTAATTATCTGCTTCTCATATTTTGACCAAGTTTGTAACAATCATCTGGCATTATATATTTACTTTTATCAGAGATTATTATACTGCTCAAAGTATGCAGTTGCTACATACTTTGATTAATAGTAAATTCACTACTGCAGAGAGGATATATTTATTCCATAGAAGTCTATTAATTTCCTTCTAACTTCCTGGAGCTGGGAACACACACAAACACTTCTTTGACATAAATTGAAGTGAAACTGAATATATAACATAACATTTAAATGTATTTATAACGGCAATATAGAACACAAAACGGTCCTATGTATAGCCTGTATTCTTCGTTTTGACTTTTTTTACCACAATTTTGTTAAATTTTATCGCATTTTTTCTCCAACAATATTAGAATCTTCCTTACAATATGTTTGTAAAACTAATTTAAACCAAGATTGATCATTTAACATTTATAATCTGACGTTTAAATGTATTTATAAAGGCAACATTGAACAGAAAATGATGTTTTGCATAGCCCCGATTCGTCATTTGGCAAATTGCCGTGATCTTTTTTAAAATTCATCGCATTTTTTCACAAACAATTCTAGATAATTCTCGGCAACCATCAGGTATAATCAAATGATTAATCATTCAACATTTATAATATAACATTTAAATGTGTTTATAACGGCAATATAGAACAAAAAACGGTCCTATGTAGAGCCTGTATTCTTCGTTTTGACTTTTTTGACCACAATTTTGTTAAATTTCATCGCATTTTATGTCATTTTTTCTCCAACAATATTAGATTCTTCCTTGCATACAACATGTTTGTAAAACTAATTTAAATCAAGATTGATCATTTAACATTTATAATCTGACGTTTAAATGTATTTATAAAGGCAACATTGAACAGAAAATGATGTTTTGCATAGCCCCGATTCGTCATTTGGCAAATTGCCGTGATCTTTTTTAAAATTCATCGCATTTTTTCACAGATTTTTACAAACAATTCTAGATAATTCTCGGCAACCATCAGGCATACTCAAATGATTAAAATAAAGATTGATCATTCAACATTTATAATATAACATTTAAATGTGTTTATAACGACAATATAGAACAAAAAATGGTCCTATGTAGAGCCAGTATTCTTCTTTTTGACTCTTTTGACCACAATTTTGTGAAAAAAATCGACTTCAGAAACTAATTGCAATAACTATCATTTTTTGTTTAAATACAAGCTCAAAATTAATGAAAATATAAGAAATAAAGATCGAAATTATGTAATGTACTTACATTCTTGGTTATTCCTATTTAAACTATAGTTTTTTAATAAAACAGCACATCGAAAAAGAATTTACGAAGTGGATAATGACCAGATGGGCTAATGTCCGCTTTTCTTATAGCGAGGCGAAGATAACGGAACTTATCGATGCGTTTCATATCCCTGTAATATAGTGTCCCTGTTAATACTAAGCTATCTATGAGCTTTTAACACGAAAAAAGGTCAAATTGCAATCAAATCTGCTTATTAAAGCTACTTTCTACATCAACTTAACTAGAGGCACATGAGGTCTAAAATTGCTCTTATGACTGTCATATTTTCAAAGGTTTAATTCTTTAAATAAAAGAGAAAAATATTAAAAACATTTATAAATTAAGTAATTCAACAATTGTTTTCATTTTTTGAAAGGTTGCACTCAATAAAACAGAAATCATAAAAGTTCAAAAATCTTTCCTTTGTAACTAGTCTCGTTGGTCAGAAAAAGCTATGTTTATGCTCTAATTAAGATTTATATATAAAGTAATAAATGAATATTTTTTAATTTTGGTAGGCTTATTGTATTCACATACACATAAATCAGGAAGTTTCAAGAATATCCCATGAAAACTGTGGTCTCTGCAGTACCTAACAAGCTATTTTTACATTTTAATAAGGATCTTAATTAATGAATCAACATATTTTGCTAATTGTTTCATAGGTCTTATGGTATCATTTGCAGAAACAATCTGAAAGTGTGGTCTCTATCGTTTTCACAAGCAATACTTTTTAACAAGGAAATTTGTTGATTTCCAATGGGTTCCGAGCTCTCATTAATGTAAACAATCTGTGCATCTCTTAAACAGAATCAGTTGAAAACTGAGGACTAAACAACAGACAGATGAACAGCTGCACAACATGAACAACTGCATCCAAAACGATATCCTGGCCTTTGGCCAGAACAGCTTAAAACTGGACTGGTGGCTTAGGATACTGACACACATGTCTCATGTTCATTTGAGTTTCTTTAGATTGAGGATCACCCAGGAATCAATAATGTGAAATTACTTCAAATACAATGTTTCAATTTGTAAAGTCTACAAACAGTGTATTAGTCACTGACTAGTCAACTTACTCAGTGCATCATTATGTATATACACAGTTGTTTCACCATCCTCAGACTCCATACTCACTACAAAAGAAAAACAAGATGTGTTTGTGAAACACTGATGCCCCCCAATGGCAACATCTAGGTCAAAGGTCAAGGTCGCAAGGTATACACATGTGAAATATGGTAGCCTTACCTGTTATTGTTCAAAAGTAGTGGGGAAGGTTAAACAAAAAATTGAGAATGGCAACATCTAGGTCAAAGGTCAAAGTCGCAAGGTCAAAAATGTTGGTACTGACAGAAAGGTCATGTCACAAGGAATACACATGTGAAATATGGTAGCCGTATCTGTTATGGTTCAAAAGTAATGGCCAAGGTTAAAAAAAAAATCGAGAATGGCAACATCTAGGTCAAAGGTCAAGGTCGCAAGGTCAAAATTGTTGGTACTGACAGAAAGGTCATGTCACAAGGAATACACATGTGAAATATGGTAGCCGTACCTGTTATGGTTCAAAAGAAGTGGTCAAGGTTAAAGTTTTTTTCGAGAATGGCAACATCTAGGTCAAAGGTCAAGGTCGCAAGGTCAAAAATGTTGGTACTGACATGTGAAATATGGTAGCCATACCTGTTATGGTTCAAAAGTAATGGCCAAGGTTAAAGTTTTTTTCGAGAATGGCAACATCTAGGTCAAGGTCAAGGTCGCAAGGTACTGACAGAAAGGTCATGTCACAAGAAATACACATGTGAAATATGGTAGCCATACCTGTTATGGTTCAAAAGAAATGGCCAAGGTTAAAGTTTTTTTCGAGAATGGCAACATCTAGGTCAAGGTCAAGGTCGCAAGGTGAAAAATGTTGGTACTGACAGAAAGGTCATGTCACAAGGAATACACATGTGAAATATGGTAGCCGTATCTGTTATGGTTCAAAAGTAATGGCCAAGGTTAAAGTTTTTTTCGAGAATGGCAACATCTAGGTCAAAGGTCAAGGTCGCAAGGTCAAAAATGTTGGTACTGACAGAAAGGTCATGTCACAAGGAATACACATGTGAAATATGGTAGCCGTACCTGTTATGGTTCAAAAGAAATGGCCAATGTTAAAGTTTTTTTTTAGTATGGCAACATCTAGGTCAAAGGTCAAGGTCGCATGGTCAAAAATGTTGGTACTGACAGAAAGGTCATGTCACACGGAATACACATGTGAAATATGGTAGCCGTATCTGTTATGGTTCAAAAGTAATGGCCAAGGTTAAAGTTTTTTTCGAGAATGGCAACATCTAGGTCAAAGGTCAAGGTCGAAAGGTCAAAAATGTTGGTACTGACAGAAAGGTCATGTCACAAGGAATACACATGTGAAATATAGTAGCCGTACCTGTTATGGTTCAAAAGTAATGGCCAAGGTTAAAGTGTTTTTTGTGCAGACAGACAGACCAACAGACCAACAGACAGACCAACAGACAGGCCAAAAACTATATGCCCCCCGAATCGGAGATTCCGTGGGGGCATAATTAACAAGCAGCATACATTGAGGGAGAACTTTCATGTGTGAACAAGAGAAGTAATGCATTCATATTGTGACCTTTTCACTCATTCATACAAATTTTGATGGCTCTGCAACAGAAGACTTTTGAAAACATTGTGACAAAAACAGAAATATTCATAATAAGTATTACTCCTTTTGCCACAGTGTTTTCAACTCTTCAAGAATTATACTTTGATTTACAGAGATTTTTTCATTTTTTGCCAATATGTTTTCAAAGTCGTGCTACATATTTGTTGTATGTGGGAAAGGGTTGATCTGTCTGCATAAACAAATTTATTTTCCGATTTCTTAATGTTAGTTTTTTCTTTAGTTACCCTAAAACTTATGTGAGGACTCTGGTACTGCAAACAAAAAGACCTTAATTAAATGAAACTGCCTCAAGTTTAAACTCTGTTTAAAAAACATTTTCAACAAAAGAAGAAATTGCTCATAATGAGCAATTCTCCTTTGTGTCACAATCTTTTCAACTAGATTCAAAAAGTATACTTTCATTTTTAACCATTTTTCATATTTTTGTTTACATGTTTTCAAAGTTGTCTACTGCAAATTTATAGTATGTTGGAAAAGTTAAAGGGTCACAGCTCTAGTAATAATGAGTATATACCAAATGAGCATTACTTCCCATGGTAAAGAACAGACCTGTAAAGTCTTATAATGGTAGGTTAAACACTTTGGGATAAGCGCTTTTGGAAATCTTCCTACTAATATAACCGCTGGTGTTGTTGAAGCTGTGATCACTGGTATTCAAGTCTAAACATGATATTTTGAAATATTTGTCTTTTCAATTTTTAAGATTTTATTAGATTTCAAATTTCTTATCCAGAAAGACAAAATGTTGACAGATGAACGTGGAGATTTCAATTAACTCTTAAAGATTTACGAAGCCAATGTTTTGATGCAGTAAAATGATATCATTTCAAGAAGTAAAATTAATGGATCATTTGTTTTTGAAAACAACTGAAAATTAAAAGTAACATCTCAAACATTGGATGTTAAATTATACAAAACAGAAAATATTGTAACAAAATTGCTCATTCTATCAAATTCTTTTTTCAAATGATGTCTTTGAAATTTGTCTGCTGCAGATTTTATAATATGTCAAGTGTTTTAAAAATATTTTGTATTATACTTAATGTGCTTGCTTAATATTTCCCAGCTCTGTTCAGCATGAGTCACTTTTATATACAGTAATATTGAACATGAGCTTTATGATTTTAATTCGCTTACCATCTGAATCTGAGAGTGTTTTTGCATCAGCATTTCTCTAAAATTCATAAACAAAACAAACAAAAAATTAAAATTTCAAACACAAAAAATAATATTTTCTGATTTGTCCTCATTTTTTTTTTTAAGGTTGGTCCGTAAAAGGTTTTCAATAATTCAACTTTTATTTATAGAGAATTTCAGGATTTTTTCCTTAATGGTTTTATTTCCTCAGCTGCATATTTTTTGAAATGCATGTACAGCTGATTTTTTTCAAACATTGTGGTAAAAAAGGAAAATAATAGCAAAATAAGCTATTTGCCCGGCTGTAGCTTTTCCGGGGACTCTTAACAGAGAATACAAAAATACATGGAAAATACAGGGAAACCATGGAAAAACCATGGAAAAAAACATGGAATTTAATGTTAAGATGCGGAAACACTGGAAATGGTCCGAATACTCCGGGGTCCACGGAACCATTCCAGGGTGTTCACAGAACCGTTCCGGGGTGTCCATGGAATTTCCGGGTTTTTCACTTAAATTTACTAGAGTTTCCATGGAAAGTGTCAGATTATCCCAAAGTATCCCAAAGTATCCCTGGAAAGTTGTCCGAATACTCCGTGGATTTTCCGGGGATTTTCGTTAGAGTCCCCAGAAAAGCTACAGCCGGGAGTCATTCTCCCACAATGTATTCAATCTTTTACCAAAATAACTGTCTCTAATTGAGAACCTAATTGCTTTAAAAAGTTTTTAACGATGACAGGGCTGTCGACTCTTGATAACTAATCAGTAAATTACATGTAACAATCAACCATTATGTTAGCTGTGTCACTCGAGCAAAGTTAACAGACAACTAACAAATAAAAGATTTCATAACAGGTAAATAGCAAACAAACAAGAGCTGTCGGAGGACAGCGCGCTCGACTATTCCACCGCTTATTTAAGTTACCGAGATAATGGACTCTAATGTAGTTGCATGCAAAACATTAACCACAATTTCTTAGTGGGTGATAATTTGCATTATATGCAGGATAGTGTTATTTAACATGATTATTTTCATAGGTTTGATGGTTAGATAGGGTTGTATAACCTTTCAATGGAATGCATCAAGTAGTTACTAAGATATGGACTCTTAATGTAGTTGCACGCAAACCTTTAACCATAATTTCTAAGTAAAAAAAGGGCAACAAATTGCACCATATACAGGATAGAGTTATCTTAATTGGTTGTGTTTATAGTTGTACAATTGGGAAAGGTTGTATAAAGTTTCAATACAATTGTTCAAGTTGTTACTGAGATTACACTCTAAATGTAGTTGCAAAACTTTAACCAGAATTTCTAAGTCCAAAAAGGTCCATAACTTGCATAAAATGCTGGTTGGTAAGACTAAGGGCTGTATAACGTTTCAATGCAATGCATCAAGTAGTTACTAAGAGATGGTCTCTTTATGTAGTTGCATGCAAAACTTTAACCAGAATTTATAAGTCCAAAAAGGCCATAACTTGCATAAAATGCAGGATAGAGTTATCATACTTGATAATCTACATAGGTGTGATAGTTGGGTAGGGTTGTATAAAGGTTCAATGCAATGCATCAAGTATATACTGCGACGTGGACTCTTAATTTAGTTGCACGCAAAACTTTAACCAGTATTTCTAAGTAAAAAAAGGGCCATAACTTGCATAAAATGCAGAATAGAGCTATCATACTTGATAATCTACACAGGTGTAATAGTTGGGTAGGGTTGTGGAAGTTTCAATTCAATGCAGCAAGTAAATACTGAGATATGGACTCTTAATTTAGTAGCACGCAAAACTTTAACCAGAATTTCTAAGTAAAAAAAAGTGCCATAACTTGCCTAAAATGCAGGATAGAGTTATCTAACTTGTTAATCTACATAGGTGTAATAGTTGGGTAGGGTTGTATAAAGGTTCAATGCAATGCATCAAGTATATACTGAGATATGGACTCTTAATTTAGTTGCATGCAAAACTTTAACCAGAATTTCTAAGTAAAAAAAGGGCCATAACTTGCATAAAATGCAGGATAGAGTTATCTTAGATGATAATCTACACAGGTGTGATAGTTGGGTAGGGTTGTAGAAAGTTTCAATGCAATGCATCAAGTAAATACTGAGATATGGACTCTTAATTTAGTTGCACGCAAAACTTTAACCAGAATTTCTAAGTAAAAAAAGGGCCATAACTTGCATAAAATGCAGGATAGAGTTATCTAACTTGATAATCTACATAGGTATGATAGTTGGGTAGTGCTGTATAAAGTTTCAATGCAATGCATCAATTAAATACTGAGATATGGACTCTTACTTTAGTTGCACGCAAAACTTTAACCAGAATTTCTAAGTAAAAAAGGGCCATAACTTGCATAAAATGCAGGATAGAGTTATCTAACTTGATAATCTACATTGGTGTGATAGTTTGGTAGGGTTGTAGAAAGTTTCAATGCAATACATGTAGTATTTAAGAACTTGCATGCAAAACCTTAACCAAAGTGTGACGTGGACGCCGACGCCGACGCCAGGGTGAGTAGTATAGCTCTCATATTCTTCGAATAGTCGAGCTAAAAACAAGAATGAGAAAATCCATTCCATAACAACAGAAAGACAAGGATGTGAGAGAGGTAAAATGCTTGTAATATGAATTTAATGTACAAGTGTTATAACACTTTGACCTTATTAAAAGTACCATTTTCAGGGTGAGCATTTTCTATTATTATTTTTATTCTGGCAATAAATCTGGTAAACTTGTTCGTAAATTTTTAAACAGAATTTCTATAGAATACTTTAATAAAGAATCAACTTTAACCATTTCCTACATACATGCCTCTGCAGCAGACGACTTTTAAAAACATTGTGACAAAAAGAAAGATTTTGTTCATGACAAGCAATTTCTGTTTTTGCCACAATGTTTTCAACTCTATCTAATAGTTAGATCTATACAAAAGAACTATTGAGAGGTTCCGTAAATTTGTCTAGATGTTTTCAAAGTTGTCTGCTGCAAGTTGTTAGTGGAAAAGGGTTAACTTGTATAATGTGTGTTTACCTTTTCCTCATACAAATATCTGTTGATGTCTGTTAACAGACCTATTTTGAAGCAGTTGCATAGCTCATCTGCAGGGGTTTGTTTGTAAATTGAAGACAAAGTCGCAACCAGAACTTTATATGTCATACAAGAGCTATGGCAAGATAGCAATAGAGCCTGTTTGGGGTGTTACCATAGCAGCTAGACTTACACTTGGAATTGAAAATTGTGACTGTTTGAGGCGAGGCGAGGAACATTCCTGTGTGAAGTTTGGATTTAATTGGTCCAGTACCATAGGATATGCCTTTTGAAGAAAATTGTTGACAAATCAACGTTGAAGGCAGACACAGAATGATCACAACAGCTTACATCAATCACTTTGTGCTCAGGTGAACTTACAAGCATAATGAAGTGGATGGCAAATAAATAGTCCAAATTTGCTTACCTCAAAATCTCTCATTCCAAGGTTGGAAGCTGTTCCTGTCTGATCTAAATGAAATATATTTGAATCCTGTCAGTTTTGACATCTGTTCTTCTTTTACTTTTAAAAATACATGCATTACATAGACAAGATTTATTTGATTATTTTGAGTTTTACGCCACTTTCAACTTGGTATTTTATTGGTTTTACTTGTCCATTTCTCCTGACACCAGTCAGTCATTCATAATGCTAACCCAATAACCCTGAGTGCCTAGGAGGGCAGCAATAACTACCATTTTTAAAGTCATGAACAAGAGGCCAAGATGATCTTTAATCGAATATAGAAGCACAGACATTTTATACTCTTTCTGATGACGATGCAACTTGAGTTCTACATAGAATTGAATTTTTTGAACATTGAACTTTGACATTCAGATGATTCTTGTGAAGTTTGGTTGAAATTAGTTGAGTAGTTGAGCAGATGTCGCTTTTAAGCTTAAAGCTCATTTAAGATGTTAAGATGCAGCCTGGTCTCTATCTTTTTCAACCAATCAGTATGACTGTATCAAATTATGTAGAGAGTCACTGAAAGAACATTTCTAATGAAGTATCTTGAAATCAGACAAGCACTTTTATAGGAATGAATTTTAAACTTTTGTCACTTTTCCCCTTTTCTGATCCTGTCTTGCCACCAACTTTTTCAACCAATCAATGTGGCTTGAATTTTTTTTGTAAGAGGGTCAACCATGAAACAATTCTAGCAAGTAATCTTTTTCTATCATTCTTTTCATAAAGCGGCAACCAAAGTAACATAGTATTTATAATCTTTGAACAATGCTAATAGAGCACCGGGGGAAAGGTCATTTAAAGCTTACAGTTAATAGCTGACAGATGGAGAGAGTAATCAGAATAGTAGATCATCTGGAGAATCCTTTGGCTCAAGTATTCTAACAAGAGTTCGAACCATGATGGTCTTATATTGCACACCTGATTTAATAGAATTTCAAGAGTATTTTAATAAAACAGTCTGACTCTATACATATAAGGGAAACCAGCAATGTCCCCTGGTTGACATGTATTTTAACAACCTTGTTAACGGGTCGCCAAAGGAATATTTATGCCAAATTATCTTCAAATGTGGCTTATGTTTTTGGATTAAAATATACATAATATAAGGAAGAAAAGCATCCCTGGTGGCCATACTATTTAAAGGATCAGAATCATTTCTTTAATCTTGGATCATTGGTGCCATATTATTTCAAATCTGACAAGTACTTTTCAATAAAACGATTTTTGAAGTTTTTACTATCAACACTCTGGTGGCCATGTTTTACGACGGATAAGAAGAATTTGAACACTCTTGTTAGATTCACCCAAATAATATGTGTGCCAAATTTTTTTTTCCTAATTAGGAAATTATATTAGATAAGAAGATTTTTAAAGTTTGGGCATTTTCCCCTCTTTTATATGCTAACATATAATTAAATTCCTTTGAAAGATGACCACCAAAGGACCATTTCTGTGAAGTTTTATGAAAATTGGCCAAGTGGTTTCAGAAATTCATTTAAAGAAATTGGGAACAGACAGATGACTGACAATGGATAGAGGGTGAACACAATAGCTAACCCTAGGCACTTTGTGACCTTATAAGTTGACCATAAATTAAATACAGATATCTTTAAACACCTATGCCACAAACTGCTTTTGAAAATCATCAGGGAACAAGAAACAGTTGGAAAGATTCATGCTCACAAAGTGAAAACTACAGATCAACAGGCTTGACAACCTCTCCAAGCAAACTTGGTCTTTAGAAGATGGTTGACATGTGAATTATGGACAGCCAAAAGTAAGCCGATAGTTTGATGAACACTAATTAAATCTCTTTAAGTTCTGAGTTGCAGAAGTTCAAGTTTAAATTAGTGCAACAGTTTAGGAGGAAATATTGTTTATAGACATTTCTTGTTTTAAACATTTTAATCAGCATTCTTTTCTGCAATTTAAAAATAAATCAAAATATGATCAGCATTTAAGGAAAAGATGTATCAGATTTATTTCCATCTTAGCTCTAGCGGCTATCTTACAAGTGCATTAGAAAAGAAAACTCATGTAATCCTAAAAGCTCACCATGAGCACCCTGTGATGTCTCTTGAATGCCATGATCTGTGTGTGACGGCCCTGTAGATATCTGTAAGCTTGGTGGAAATGAGACCCCTCCATTGGAAATCATTGGCAAAACATCCTGGTATACTGGAACGCTTCCAAAGGGTCTTACAGCTACACCAACATCTAGGTTAATGTTAAGTTATTGTTAGATTTAACAGTTCTCCACACACAGCAAATCTGAAGCAGCTCACTCAGACGACCTTGAAAATGTCTAGGCAAAAAGTATGGAAAATCTCTATAAAGTAAAGTTTAAAAATAAAGTTGAAAATATTGTAGCAGAAGGAGAAACTGTTAAGTTTGACCAATATCTTCCTTTGCCACAAAATTGTCAAAAGTTGTCTTCCACAGATGCATTTTCAAGTGCTAAAAGATTACAAAGGTCACATGATCTATAGAAATTCCCTAAAACCCAAACAGCCAATCAGATGCACGAAATCATTATCGCATGCATTCAATGGGATTTTCTTGGGTAATTCCATCATCCATCAGTGGTGAAGCATTGATTATAACCGAGGTATTCTGATTGGCATTATCAAAAAGTTTACACGATTGTCAAATATTATTTGGATCGATAATCCGGTTTACGTCACAATAACTCACTATCTCGAAGTTTACAGACAACTCTGTTCACGTTTACAAAGTGACCTATAGCGTAGGTGTTATATAGTTAGCTTTATAAAGATTCCTGGACCGATTTTTTTAAATAGTTTCAAGATTGAAACCAGTCAGCCAAGTTTAAATTTGGTCCAAACCGTCAATTAGCCAGTTTTGCGGAGCCCTGGCCGAGATGTTATTTTAAAAAAATTAATATTTTGCGTTCTTTTTGATGCCACAGAAACCAGTGAAACATTTGGATTAAATTGTAGAAAAGACAATTGACTTAGGCTGATAGTAAAAGCTCATACTGAGTACTTTGTATTTTTGGGGGAGTGGGTTGCTAAAAATAGATCTTTAATTCACCTGGTAATTGAACATCTTCAGAATCCTGAGATGAAACGCCAATGTGAATAGTGGGCCCCCCATCTGTTTGTGGAAGTGACTGTAATCCAGAAACAGCTTGGCCCAGATACTGTTGGTTTTCCTGTATAGGATAGTTAAATTCTGTTCTGGGATTGGCAACAGAGTTTCTCGACTGATCATGCAACTGTAGGTTATAACCTGTAATGAGTGTAATAATAGTAAATTATATCATCTGGTCATTAAAAATTCATAGTTTTGTGAAATCAAAAGTGAAAGAAAATCACAAGTTAACAAAGCATGGATTTAGAAAATGGAATACAAACCTGCTCGCTGGTTTCCATCATATCCAACTGCTAGCCTTTGCCCATTTTCTTCATTCACAGGCCAGTCTGCCATGACACGACAGCCCTGTCATAAAAAATTGCACTTTTATTGCTTAATGGTATAGTTCTCTTGAGTCAACTACTTTGAAAATATCCAAGGTCTTGAATGATATCATCTAGCAAATTTTAGTATTTTATCGTTTTTACGCAATGCTTTCCGACTTTTTTATCCGACTCTTGGTATTTTTCTATTTTAACATTGTTTGAAAACTGATTCCTTTCCAGGAAGGATATATATCCTGTTTAGTCGCCATCCAGCCAGCAATTACATGTCATAAATAGTCTTTGATACAAATGAATTTTGATTACTATACACCAGATAACTTTTTAAAACAGTGTTGAATTGATATCCCTTGTAAAAGGGAACACTTTGACCACCTTTTTAATAAAGAATTCACCAGGCGAAAATGGTTACAGTCATTTTGGACCCGGACAAATCAGGTGTTTTAAGCATTCTCTACTTTAACTTTCAAACAAGGTCAAAATACTATAAGTGATCAAACTGATGATTTCCAGTGCATCATATACACATTTACAATGATTTTAAACTGAATGTCATATATTCAATGCATTCTGGTGATGGTATGGTATGGTATACACTCATTTCTACGCAAACAAAAGTTTTTTTATGGACTAGTTGGTTGTAAATCAGCATGTCAGCGGACGTAATTTGACCTTAATCGATCACCTGGGTTTTGGTATAGTATAGTAGCAAATGCTTCTGCTTATAAAGGTGAAAATTTGATCAAGAGTTGGAACAAACTGCAAATTAGACATCTTATCAGAAAAGGACATTTGTAATAATGCATAAAATCTCTGAACAATTTCAAAGAGGACCACAGAAACATTTCTTTGAAGTTTGGTTGATATTATTTATTATTTCATTGGTTTAAGAGAAGATGTCGTTTAAAGCTAAAAGTGTTGTAATTTTGCCCCTTTTCTAATGCCGTCTGGCGGCCATGTTTTTCAATCAATCAATATGGCTTGAACATTTTAAAGATTGGCAGTTCCGAACCCCCCCCCCCCCCCCCCCCCCCCCCCTTTCTGATGCTGCAGCAACCAAAGTTCTTCTTAGAATTTAAATCTTTAAACATTTTCGAAAGAGTAGCACTTAAGGATCATTCCAGTGAAGTTTGGTTGAAATTGGTCAAGAGATGTTGTTAAAACGACAGACAGTGATCAAAATAAATCACCTTGAGCCTAAAGAGGGTTATCTCCCTTTCTGTAATCTTAAATCATATATTTTTATTTTTATTTTATTAGAGTTTAACGCCATTTTCAACATTATTTCAGTTATATCACGGCAACAGTTCACTTTTTCATGATCCCTGGGTTAACAAACCAGGACTAGGTTAGGAAATTGCCTTGCCCAAGGGCATTCCACCATGACCGTAGCGCCGTGACTGTTGATCGAACCCGGGACGCCCGATTACAAATCCCCGACTCTAACCACCCGGCCAAGGCTGATTCCTATGAATCCGATATAAGTTCAAAGGAACATAACTCTGGTCTTTTTCATGCAATCTAAGTGAAACTTGCCTTCTGACATTTCCATATGGTGGTTAACATTTCCATACAGTTTTAATAAAATCCATCCAACCAAGGATGACACCAATGAAATTATTGGAGGAGTTTTAGCTGTTCAAATTATTTAAGTATTTGTTTGTTCAATTCTATCCTGGGTTTTATGTCACTTCTTCCTTCTTATATTTATCGATTAATGTAATAATAAAATTTGTAATAATACATTTCATTGGCTTAAAGTTGGTTTAGATATCCGATCAATAATTACTATGTTCTTAGCATTAGTCATTTGTTCATTTCCATATTGTTTCATATTTTGTAAATAGTTCATTCATGTCATTGTGAATTTTACATAGGTCATTTATGTTGATGTAAATTGTATTGTCATTGTCTGTGGTTGTATATGCATTTCCGTGGTTACAAATTGCGTATGATAATTCATTTTGATAATTACATGTACAATGTATTTATGAATTTCTAATTAGCGTTGTAAATGTTAAGACTTCACCTGTTTAAAATGACAAAATAATAACTATTATAACTATCATATCTATTCTCGTTGTTTATCTATATCCCATAATAAAAGTAAGGATAATCACAAGGTTCTTCTCAATATTCTGTGCTATACTTGACTACATTAAATTTTACTCATTTGTAATAACAAAAAGAAATATTAAACCAAAACTGTCTATTGAAATATCAAAAGAAAATGTATATCCATTGCCTTTTATTACAAAAATATGCCTTCTTGATCTTCATATATGTGGTATGATATATCTAGCCGAAAGGTAGGAAGTCTCCCGGTAAGATATCGCAGTGGGACGAAGACTCATGATAGTCCATTTCTCAAAATTGATAATGACATCACATGATAAGTTATTTTTGGAAATCCACTTTCGTTTTGCATAAAAAGTAAACTTTTGTCTTAAACTGTATTAAGTCAAGTATCTCCACTAGTTTTACCAAGTTTGGAAACAAATCCTGGAAAACTCATAAACAATAAAGAAAAACTTTAATTTTCTATACCTGACCAGGTAAAGGTGTTACAATAGTCAGCCAAAAATATATATGTTTTTTTTTTTTTCTATAAATATATCCCTGAAATATGGAGTCACACCTGTACTTTTTACTTCTATCTAATCATATGAAAATTGTCAATTTTCTCCCAACGCTATGCGGTTTTTGACATGCGATCCGATTTATTAATCGTGATTGCCTATATCTATAGCAGTTTTAGGACCTAACATATCCCCATGCAATGGTATGTATAAGGCGGTAAAACAAACCCATTTCTAATGTCAGTAAAGCTGTGGTCACATCTTATGTAGTTGACCGTAGTGGGGAATGACCGTAGTTGGTCGTAGTTGAACGTATTACATATAGTTGAACGTATTACATATAGTTGAACGTATTTACACATAGATAACCGTAGTTCAACGTAGTAATGAACGTAGTTTGAACTTATGATTTGCCCGTAGTAAGCACATAATTTTTCAACATGTTCAAAAATTGGTTACTGTTAAGTACGATGTTGTGAGCTTACTATGACCGTAGTTTGAACGTAGTTGACCTTAGTTTGAACGTAGTTGACCTTAGTTAACCGTAATTGACCCTACTTAACCGTAGTGTGCACCATAGTTGACCGTAGTACCTGCCAAAACACATCAACACTACGGTTAACACTAAGGTCAACTAGGGATCTACTAGGATTGAACTAAGTTTGAAGTATGTTCATAGTACGGATAACTAGGGTCAACTAATAGGAAAGCACAATGACTGAAGCTTACCCGTACTGCGCAGGCGCAGCCACAACATTTTACCGTAGCTTAACGCAGTTGACCCTAGGCTAATTTACCGTAGTTGCGCGTACTTAGGATGTAGTTTATACGTAGTGTAACGTAGTTACTCGTAGTTAGACGTAGTGATACCCTAGTTAACCCTAGCCACTTTGCTCGTAGTTGAATGTAGTTGACCGTACTTACACCTAGTTCAACCTACTTAAGACTTTTTATATTTCCTCTTTTTGCCAATTTTGAACGTTCTTCGAATGTACTTCAAACTAGTTGACTGTAGTAACACTACAGCAGACTACGTTTGAAATTAACTACGGTGAACTACGTGCATGACCGTAAATGTGACCATGGCCTAAGAGCATTTCCGGTGTATCTTCAGCCAATATGAGAATTTTTTTTTTGCTTACAGACATAAATATTTGTAATAAATTAGCATTTACATGGAATAATGTGACCATAAGACAAACACTTCAGTTTTACACTATGCACTTCTTTACGACCCGGAATCACTTACGTACAGATTTGACACAGTCATATAAAGGTGTCACTCCACAACGGAATAAAGTACATGTAGTTCTGAAATATTGAAGTGGCACTTTATTTAGACGTGAAGTCCAAGAGGAACATGTTTTTGATTTGCTTTCAGTTTAAGCAATCCTGTATCATTCAGGTGCATTTGTATATTGCTGGACTATTACGTCCTTTCAGATGCCTGAAATGTTTCGGGCGATTAAGAACATGCAAGGGTTCATTCTAGCAAGAATAGTTCACGTATGTGTATGACTGCCTACAGTGAAAAAACGATGTGCTTATGGTGTGACTTTGTTTGCTGTATACACTGTATATTTAATGAATGAACTGTTCAAACAAGAAACATGAGCTCAACACTTTGGATAAAGATAGGCAAAGGACACTTTAATAAGTTGACTGTACCTAGTCTAGGTCACCAACAGAATTAATTGATTACAAGCAAACAACGCTCTCTTGGATGCCTATTTTAAAATAGAAACACCAAGTTAATATTTGCTGAATAATCTTCTTTTATATATTTATGTATATTATGCAGAAAATGGAAGTAATCATAAGCTCAAACGGTGAAATGCACTATATTATAACAATCATTTCATAACTTAAAATATTTAAATTAACTAGGTCAAATGTGATCCTATACTAGCTGGGAAAACCTCCCACGAAAAACAAACAAGAGGGCCATGATGGCCCTAGATCGCTCACCTAAATTATGCAATTTTATTTCTAATGCAAAACACATCAAGACAATTATTCTGACAAAGATTCAAAATGCAACCTCCAGAGTGTTAACAAAACTTTCCATCATTTGGCCTAGTGATCTATATTTTTTTACCTGATATGACCCATAAAAATGCGGCCTCCAGAGTTTGAACAATATTTTCCTCTATTGACCTAGTGTCTGACTTAATATGACCTATATTCGAAATTGACCTAGACTAGATATACAAACATTCTGACAAAATTTCAAGCTGCTAAAGCCAAACATGCGGCCTACAATTTGGCCTAGTGACCAGGCATAACCTGTATTCAAGCATGGCCTAGATATCATTAATTGATTGATTGCAGATGATTGATTGGGGTTTAACACCGTTTTCAACGATTTTTCAGTCATATCACGGCAACCTAATCATGCGTTTCCTGGTTTTCCCACACAAGAACACCACACAACATACATTTCCAAGCAACTGGTTGCTTTTCCACATAGATTGTCAAACAGCTCATTGGTGAAAGACGAGTGACGCAGGTCACAATGACTTTTGTCAAACATCGGAAAGAATGATGGCCGAGCCGGGATTCGAACTCACAACCCCTGGATTGACAGTCCACGTCGCTACCTACTGAGCTACCGGGGCTCGGCTAGATATCAATAAGATAAACATTTTGACCAAATTTTAAGCTGCTGAAGCAAAATATGTGGCTTCTACAGTGTTAACAAGATTTACCTTCAATTTGGCCTCGTGACCTAGTTTCTGAACCAATATGACCCATATATGAACTTGGCCTAGATATCATGAAGACAAACATTATGACTTAATTTCAAACTGCTGAATAAAAAATTGCGGCCTTCTGAGTATTAAAAATATTTTTCTTCAATTTGACCTAGTGACCTACTTTTTGAGCCAAAATAAACCCATGTTCGAACTTGACCTACATATTATCAAGACAACCATTCCGATAAAGTTTCAACATGCTCAAGTTAAAAATGCAGTATCCAGAGTGTTAACAAGATTTCCCTTCAATTTGGCCTAGGACCTAGTTTCTGACCTAATATGACCAATTTTCGAACTTGAACTAAATATCATTCAGACAAACATTCTGAAATTGTTTCGAGCTTCTAGTTTTTGACCTGGTATGACCAATATTCGAACTTGGCCTAGATATCATTCAGATAAACATAATGACCAAATTTCAAGCTGCTGTAGTAAAAGATGTGGCTTCAACAGTGTTAACAAGATTTTCCTTTAATTTGACCTAATGACCTACTTATTGACCCGATATGACCAATGTTCGAACTTGACTTACATATCATCAAGACAAACATTCTGATAAAGTTTCAACATGCTCAAGTTAAAAATGTGTTAACAAGGCAATTGTTGATGAGGCACGTCAGACGGATGCCGGACAAAATGTTATCACACTTCGTGCACAGGTGAGCTAAAAATGCAGCCTCCAGAGTGTTAACAAGATTTTCCTTCAATTTTGCTTAGTGACCTAGTTACTGACCCAATATGACCCATATCATTAAGACAAACATTCTGACCAAGTTTTAAACTGCTGAAGCAAAAATTGCGGCCTCTAGAGTGTAAACAATATATTCCTTAAATTCAACATAGTGACCTACTTTTTGACCTGACATGACCCATATTCAAACTTAACCTACATATTATCAAGACAAACATTCTGATAAAGTTTCAACACGCTCAAGTTAAAAATGTTAAAAATGTGGCCTCCAGAGTGTTATCAAGATTTCCCATAAATTTGACCTAGCGACCTAGTTTTTGACCTCATATGGCCAAGTTCAGACATTGTCTAAGATTTGATGGAGAGGCATGTTCTGGTAAACTTTCATGAAGATTGGATGCAAAAATTAACGTAGCCTGTAGAGCGTTAACAAGGCAAAAGTTGTCGACGGATGAACGACGGACAAAAGGCGATCACAATAACTCACTTTGAGCACTTTGTGCGCTGGTGAGCAAAAAGGAAGGTCAACATGTGAGTTTTTAAAGCTTTTTTGTAGTTTAAAGAATGATCTTTAATTGAATATGAGCTGTCCCACGAGAAAACATTATGGACTGTATGTAATTGTATCGATCCAGATCAGCCTGCACAATCCGTGCAGGCTATTCTGGGCTGACACATTCAGTCTAGGGAGTATAGAGTAATGCTTCCTGAAACAGAACATTCAAACAGTCCTCATTATGATTTTTGACCTCTAAGTGTGACCTTGACATTTGTGACAGATATGTTGAGCTCACCGCAAAAGGACCTGACAAAAACGTTCTTCTTCATTTTAAAAGTAATTTGATATTAATAGTATCACACATCCGTTCGAATGTTAAAGGACCGAGTGCAAATTCTAGGCCTTGTGCTCTTTATGAGAAATTCCATTTTCTCATACATGCGTACATTTTTTGGGGTTTTTTTCTCCTAATTATTTCTTTTTGAAGTGACTTATGGGGCCGGGTGTTATTTATTACTTTTTGTACTATTGTTTAGTTTATGTACATACACATGTCACTATAATTAAATACTTACTAACATACTTTTGTAAGCACAACTCATGATGTGTATTGCGTTACTTTATACAAATGTATCAACTATGCTGTAACATATTAAATCAAGGAGCAAAGACTAACAAATACAATGCTGAATTTCATAGATACATGTTCACTACCCCCTTATCATAACAAATAAAATCAAAAAAAAATCGAATTGTGCCCTTTCTTCAGATGTTGTCAATTTGGAAGAGTCACATTGGCTTATGGCATTATAACAAGCTTAATTATGATCAGTTGAGAAAGAAAATGGAAGAGTCCTTTATGATATTTATGCTTATGAAACAAATTGGTAATCAAGTTATGATTTGATACACATCTAGATATATCATTCAACATCTCTGCATAAGATGACATTCAAAAATACTGTAAAATATGGACAAATGCTAAAAATCTACAAATTCTCCTTTTCAGACAATATATTTTTCAAATCTGTATCAAATCTAAAATAATTTCAAATTTCCAGATGTTATAGATGTTTTTCAAAGGAGAAAAAAGTGTAGGACCTTCCTATTCCTCAAACCTACATCGTTCTTTCATAGGACTTCAAAGCATTGTGGCAAAGGCAAAATTGCTCATAAAAGGGAATAATTAAAAAGAATCTTGAAATATACAACTGATATAACTTTTATAGTTTCATTGGTAATTATTTCCATTTTCATGAAAATGTTAAAATGATTTCAGATGTGTCTTGTGAATATTAGTCACCACACATTTTTGTTGATGACGTCATTCAGATTATAATTGAGTTTACATTATATAAATTGTACAATATAGGGATGTTTTGATAGGGGATATGGTGAGTGAGACGACATTGAGTAAAAATGTATATTAGTTTTAAAAAAAAAACTAAATAAAAAGCAGTTCGAACTGGTAAAATTCCATTGAAAATACAACGCAGTTCTTACTTTCGTTTTCAATGCAAATTATAATTGAGTTTACATTATATAAATTGTACAATTTAGGGATGTTTTGGTATGGGATATGGTGAGTGAGACAGCATTGAGTAAAAATGTATATTAGTTTAAAAAAAAAAAGCAGTTCGAACAGGTAAAATTCCATTAAAAAATACAGGTACGACGAAGTTCTTACTTTCGTTTTCAATGCAAGGTATGTCTAAAACTGGATCATCTCCTTTTTCTGCACTAATTTTACCGTAAATATATAAACAAATCATGGAATGAACAAAAGAATCAAGAAATCACTTGAATTATTTAATACCTTCCCCGCTAAATGAACTTCAATCGCCCTTCTGTCGACAGGTGAAAATTGAACGTCTCAAGATAAATCCCCGCAAAATGATACAGGGCGTTGTCTAAACCACGGCCCGTTTTGCACATTAAAAAATCAAAACAAATAAATTAAAACTTTTAAAACAAGAAAATGTGTCCATGGAACACGGATGCCCCGGTTGTTAACTATATTTTAAAACAAAACTTTTATCTAAATAAAAAACACAGTCAGTGTTTAATAATATAAAATGTTGATTGTCATTTGTGTGAAGTTTCATAATGATAGGACATCAGGTTCACTAAAATCTAACTTGACCAAAAACTTTAACCTGAGAATGGAATGGACGAACAGACAGACGAACAGACGGACGAACAGTTGGTCCAACATCAAATTGATACAATTGTTTAAACAATGATATGTTGATTGTCATTTGTGTGAAGTTTCATAATGATAGGACATCAGGTTCACTAAAATCTAACTTGACCAAAAACTTTAACCTGAGAATGGAATGGACGAACAGACAGACGAACAGACGGACGAACAGTTGGTCCAACCTCAAATTGATACAATTTTTTAAACAATGATATGTTGATTGTCATTTGTGTGAAGTTTCATAATGATAGGACATCAGGTTCACTAAAATCTAACTTGACCAAAAACTTTAACCTGAGAATGGAATGGACGAACAGACAGACGAACAGACGGACGAACAGTTGGTCCAACCTCAAATTGATACAATTTTTTAAACAATGATATGTTGATTGTCATTTGTGTGAAGTTTCATAATGATAGTACATCAACTTCACTAAAATCTAACTTGACCAAAAACTTTAACCTGAGCGGGACGGACGAACCGACGGACGAACGGACGGACTAACAGACCGGAAAACTATATGCCCCTCATACTTCGTATGCCGGGGCATAAAAACAAGAGGGCCAAGATTGACCTAAATCGATCATCTGAGAAATAGAATAGAAGCAATTATTTAAATGCAAATATCTAGGAAAAAGCTATTTCCCCCTTTTCTGAATCCACCTTGCTACCTTGTTTTCAACCAACCAATATAGTTGAACAGTTATTGTAGAGGGTCAATCAATGTCCACTTCTATCAAATTATCTTGGAAACGGACAAGTGGATTTGGGAGGTGAAGAATGTTAAAGTTTTTGCGTTTATCTCGTGTTATCACGAATACCAAGGTTAACACAAAACCGGTGTTTTCTTTATTGCGCGCGCACAACCTGATGTCGTATGATTCCATCAGGAAACCCCGTTATACCGACTTTTAAATGCTACAAAAAAAAGAAATCCAAAAAATTAATATTCGAAGAAATTACGACACATCATGATTATTACCCATAAAAAAAAGAAAATCCTATATGCCCTGACCCCCAACACAAAAACGTCATTTTTTTTAGTAGAAAACCTGTTGTTGATTTTTTTCTTTAACATTTGAACATTTAGTCTATTAACTGCTTATGACATCATTGGAATTTGAAGTCACATGATTACATTCCGTTAAGTAACATGGAAGAAATTAAGGACCAACATTCTAAAGAAATTGTTTTTGTTTGTTTGGCCTGTATGTTTGTGGTGGTTATAAATGTTAACATATGCTATTTTTAAACTTCTAAATCATTTACAAAAATTAAGGATGTTATCATAAGGACTAAAAAATAACAAAGAAATGGGTCATTTTTGGAAAATATGATTAAATTGTGCCAATAAGAAAATTCAACAAATTGATTTTGAAAATATCATGTGAATACTTTCATAGTTTGGAACAGTTAATAAATTAACAATTTCAATTAAATATAATTGTTTTAGTGACAAATGTTTTATAGGACAATCATTTTCACATTAAATCTCACAATCTTGTAAAGCGTTGATACAACAGGATCACCATACTAATGATTTTTGTAATTATGCCTCCCTTGAATATCAATTTCAAAATGGCTAAGGATGGACTCGATTTTCGGAACTTTGCTCAGAAGTGAATGATTAATTAACAAGGACATATAAACGAACGAGTGACACTGAATATAATTTACAGTTATGTTTGCTTTATTATTATTTAAAAAAAAAAAACGCAATACACCGATAATAGGGAGTCCCATCCTACACGAAAGACTGTGTCTGCATATTTTTTCGAGAGCAGTTGACCGAATGACATATTTCCAGTTCTAGCCATTCAGTGGCCTGCATGTAACCATCAATTTCGTTAATGTATACTACCCTCCGTCCTAGCCTTCAGTCGAATCGGAAAGAAAACTTATATAATGTACTGATTGGAGAAATCGATTCGTCAATGTTCGTTCGTATCCGGATTTTGACCTTAAAAGGAAGTGGTACATGCAGGTGGATAGTGTTGAGATAACATGATCTCTTAAAATAATCCCACCAAAATGTGAATTCTTCCAATCCATGCAGCTGTTTTACGCAAAAATAAATGCAGAATGTTATCACGTGTAAAGGATCCCGCCGTTGTGATACATTTGTTTTTGCTATCACAAACCAGGGATAAGTATTAGTAGTCCCTGCACAAACTATATGAACACTCAAAGGTTGAACTTCATAGCCCTTTTTAAAAGGAAGTGAGCCGTCCCACGAGAAAGCCAACATCTGCGTAAAATATCGACCCGGATCAGCCTAAGCATGACGCGCAGGTTAACCCGGATATACACTGTTTGCCTCCTGTGGATTTTCTGTTGCAGGAATCATTACTCTATTACTCTTTCCCCCTGAGACGAAATGTATCGACCCGGATTAGCATGCGCGTACTTCGCAGGCTGATATGGGTCGATACATTACGCAGAGGCCATAATGTTGGTTTTCTGTTGGTTGAAAAGGCTCCAGTGTTTTTCTACACAAATGCTGTATCTGGTTGGAGATTCTAACGCCTCATTGATGGTTTGTAGCTGAAGTAAATATACCGTGAGTAACTGACTGGCCATCGACTTTTTGGCGAAATGCCCGAGTTTGTCGAAGAGGGAGCGTTTTGTAGTTCGTCAAGCTGTCATGGTCTTGGATCCGTAATGTGTAATTGTTCGGGATTCGCTAGGTATCCCTTATTGTCAGGCTTTTTCGTCTGTACGTGTGTGTGTGTGTGTGTGTGTGTGTGTGTATCCAAATATTTGTAAAGCGACGCTCCAAACAGCCCAAACCGACGGGCCGATTCCGATGAAACTTGGTGAACAGGTCAGGGTGCGCGCGTTTGAGTTTCGTTGCTAAGGACCCACCCGTTGCTATGCAGCTAGCAAAAAAAAAAACGCTTTTAAAAACCCGAACCATTTTTCTATCTTCTCCTACAGTTTTGAATGTGGAGAGCTGAAACTTCGGTTATATATACTTCGATATATTTAGAAAAAACGTATCCGTAACGATTTTTGATTTAGGCCTGTGTTTCCAAATGGTAGCCTTTCAAATATAGGGTCTTTTTACAGTCGTTTTTGACTTCAATCGCCCCTAGCGCTGCAGTGGTAGTATTCGATAGCGATTGTATTGCACCATCTCATAGAGTTAGTGAAGAGCTACAAAAAGTTCTGTTACGTCATTGACCTCCGATCTCGGATTTCCGAGCTAGAGCCGAAAGTTTGCAAAATATGCAAAGGCGAAAATAACCAAGGGGAAACGGTTGTGTGTAGACGTGATAAAACATGGTTGGTTTTTACAAGGTGCACACTTTTCACCAGTGTTCACCAAGTCACCACAATAGTGACCCTATCACACTAGTATTTCATATTTATATGAAAAGGCGAATCCCACGTCGCCTACTGGCTTGTCGTTTATATTTATCTGTCAAGTTGTGCTATTTATTAACACCGGCTTATCTGCAAAATTATATTTGATTTTTTAGTTATTATCTGAGCGATAAGTATTAGAAGTACATGTATTTTACTTTCAATATTGATAACAAAAATCAAAGTACTCAATGTACTTCACGTCTGAAATGAAGTTAAGAAACGACAAGACCAGCGCAAGCAGGCGCCATTGCTCATATATTGTTAAAGTTAAAATAAGATAATAAATCATTAACATACAGTGCAGAGGTTTGGCCCTTGAAGCAATACGTCGCCAAATTACATGTCTTTTTTTAATAATCAGTTCAAATGTGCTTCCAGGAGCATGATTTCAACCTTAACCGTGTATTTCTGAAGTTATTATTTATTTAAAATAATAACAATCCGACTAAAAACGATAGGTAGTGACTACATGTATATAGGTGTATGGAACCATCCAGACTTTAATTTGTGTATGAACTTATACATAACTAGGCCTTCGTTTATATATGTAGAAAGTGGCTCTATGCTAACTATATTTGGAAAAGTTCTAGGCTATCTTTTCGCTTGATTGTTCTTTAACAATTTCCCGACTTTTAGAGCATCTATGCAAACTATGGAATACTCTATCTATGATTATATACTTATTCGAAATGATTGAGAACGAAAAAGCGTCTCATTTGGAGCAATTTCTCTTTTGTCACAATAGTTTCAAAATTTGTTTGCTGCAGACGCGTCAAATTGGGTCTGAAAGTAGGAGAGGGTTGACGTTCTGGGCCTCTAGCGGTTGAAACTAATAGCACCGATTTGTGTTAAACTTCTAGATAATATCGTTTTAAAAATGTCATCTGCTGCATTAAAATGTCGAATTTGGATTGTATTGTTATTGTTGTACATTTTCAGTTGTTTTTGTTTTGTTATGTACAGTACGTACTTTTTGATGTCCTACAATCAGCAAACCTGTCTGTCTTGGCAGAATGAGAAATGTGTTTGATTTGTGTTTTACGCTGTTCTTAAAGGTATTTCAGTTATTTCAGGGCGTTTCCTGGGTAATTTATCACTTCAATGCCGAAATGCTAGCCCAGTAACTGTGAGTTCCATGGAGGGAAGCTATTTCTCTACAAAGGGTTTGAATACATTTTCTTAACTGTTTCCCTCTGGCAGACGCTTTCTGACGCATCTGCAGCAGGCGCCTGAAAACATTGTCGCAAAAGGAGAAAATGCTCATAAGAATTAATTTCTCATTTTCCCACACTTTTTCAATAATTGTTATAAAATTGAGAGTGTTTCCATAGTTTTTCCTATGTTTTCAAAGTCGTCTGCTGTATTGTTGCTGTATTTAGGAAAGAGTTAACTCTCTATTATATAGGTTCATGAAACTGTCTTTTCAAATCATGTTTGTAATTCGTTAGAAAGAAAGTCGTACATAAAATATCACCGAACAAGCAATTTAAAAGGATTATTTACCAACCCGCTACCCACACGCTGGCGACACGCTGGTACTGTAGTAGACAAACAAAAAAAAACACGTGGTCGTTGAAGCACGCTGGCGCGCGTTGGGCAGTCGTTCCCCACTTGTTTATAATGCACTGGCGAACGCTGTCATATGTTATCTATAAATCAGTGATGAGCTCTTCACTCGCTGGCAGTTATCAACGCGTTATGGACACGCTAAAATCATTGTTCCACTTTACCTTTTCTGTGAAAGTTCAGCGTTTGTCAGCGTATCAACTATTATTGGTGTAGTTTCTCTAATACATAGATATCTTTTTCTTATCCCGATCAGATGTCGCTTTTTGGAATACTAGTGTTGAACAGGAGGATTTAATTTGTAAATCACTGTCCGTTTAAATGGTTGTTTCTCCCATGCTTCTAGACGAAACTAATATGTTAGCAGCAGATGTGAGGAAGCTCTCGAAAATGGAAATCGAAGACGGAATTCGAAATCTGGAGCAAAACACAATATTAAAAAATATATATTTTAGCTCACTGTGTGTCATTGTGATCGCCCTTTGTCCGGTGTAGCCTACGTTAACATCTTCTCCCCTGTATCGAGTGATTCAATTTGGATGGAACTTCACATCCTCACCAAAATTCCTTCATATGTTTTTATCCCCGCAAAATTCTGATTTCCATGGCAACCAAAAACAATATATGTTTTGTTCTCCTCCCAAACCGGTTACCCTTTTTTCAAATAATGTTGTAGAAATGTATATTGCGTGACCCACTATCAGATTACTTCAAGCCATGTTGATTGGTAAATAAAAACGGGAGCCAGGGGGCGGGGCTGTTTTGCCGTATAAGGGATTAGTGAACACGTTAAAACAATCTTGCCGATTTCCGAATAATTTTATAGAAATATTCCTTGGGTGACCCATTTCAAATTGTTTCGAGCCATGTTGATTGGTCGCAACATGGCCGCAAGGACGATGGGCTGTTTTGCTTTATATGGTTATAGCGACAACTTTAAAAATCTTCTTCCATAGCAGTGTATCGCCGATATCTGGAAAATTTCCAATTATGTTTAAAGACATGTTCTTTGGTTGACGTTCGCACCGAGTCCTTCAAGGTGGGTTTATATGTCGAAATATCCAGTCGCCAGAGGCTGTTTCACCTTATGTGGCTATAGTGAAATCTTCTCCGACGAAAGTGTCTTGCCGTTGTCCAAATAATGTTTTAGAATCAGATCCAGATTCCTCCAGGCCATGTTGATTGAATGATGGTAAAATATTCCAGTCAGGCGCAGTGTGGTTTTGCCTTCAAAGGCTATAGTGAAAACGTGAACAGTCTTTTTCTAAGAAAATATCTGGCAAATTTCATTATTTTTTTTATTTTATTTGGTGACCCTCTTTGAGTTACTGTGGTTGACATGACAAATTACATTGCATTACTGCAAAGCGAAGCGATGTCACATTTCATTCCCATATAAGCAATGCTGCTCAAATGTATCTCCTATGCTTCGACATAAGGAACACATACTAACTCATACAACGCCGAATTTCATTGAGCAGCGTATATTCGAAACCGCATTACCGTTATGACGTCATTTATCAAGTGTTTGGAATTGTGCTCTTTCTTCAGATGTTGTCAATTTTTAAGGAGTCTAACATTAGCACATGATATTATAACAAGAGGCCCAAGAGGGCCAGTATCGCTCCACGGCCATAAGGCAAAAATCAAATCTCCAAACAGCCCTGCCCCCTAGTGGCCATATTTTTTATGTTTTTTTACCAATCAACATGGCTTGAAGGAATCTGATAGAGGGTCACCCACGGAACATTTCTACATAATTATTTGAAAATCTGCTAAACACTTTTTGAGAAGAAGATTATTTAAGTTTTCACTATAGCTTTATAAGGCAAAAAAGCCCCGCCCCCTGGCGGCCATGTTTTTCGCCCAATCAAAATTTCTTGAAGGAATCTAATAAAGGGTCACCCAAGGAACATTTCTACAAAATTATTTGAAAATCGGCCTGACACTTTCGGAGAAGAAGATTTTTTAAGTTCTCACTATTTTTTTCTTTCGGTTGCCATGGAAACCAGAATTTTGAATGGATCAAAAAAAATTGAAGGAATTTAGTAGAGGACATTGAGAGGATGCTTCCCATGAAGTTTCAACCAAATTGGCCAAGTGGTTAGGGAGAAGAAGTCGTTTAAAGGAAAAAGTTAACGCACGCACGCACGCACGCACGCACGCACGGACGCACGACGGACAATTCGCCATGACATAAGCTCGACTGGCTTTCAGCCAGTGGAGCTAAAAAACCAAATGGTCGGTATACAGGGATAACAAGGACAGGACAAGAGTGTTCAAGTAACGTGTGTATTTTTTTCAATATGTCAAGTGAGTGAAAGTGTGATAGGCAGGCGACGGGGAGTGACCCCCCTTGTGTCGCCCTGAAAAGGTTAAGTGTCACAAAGACATTTGTGCAAGACTTACACAGGTGAGTCCCTAGTAAAGAAAACTGCAAAATTGTTTTGAATGTATATAATGTACATATTTACAAATGTATACCACATTAACAGACGTCTCCCTACCACTCAGAGTACACTAGTGGGGCATTACAATGCTGCCCTTAAACCCTTCCACACATGCAAGGGCATCTGCAGTAGACGACTTTTGAAAATATTTTGGCAATGGATGGAGGGTACACTAGTGGGGCATTACAATGCTGCCCTTAAACCCTTCCACACATGCAAGGGCATCTGCAGTAGACGTCTTTTGAAAATATTTTGGCAAAATAAACAAGAGGGACAAGATGGCCCTCAATCGATCACCTGTGAGATAGTATACATGTACTAGCAAACTGCTAATAAAAGGAAAATAGGATCAAGAGTGTTAAATGAACTGCAAAAACAACATTTGTAATAAGGCATAACAACTTTGAACAATTTGAATGAAAACCACCACAGGAACATTCCTTTGAAGTTTGGTGGATATCAGACTTTTGGTTTAGGAGATGTTGTTTGAACAAATTATGTACAGTGTTACTAAAGTAAAGGAGCAACTCTGCTAAAGCATCTTGAAACCAGTCAAGAAATCTATAAGAATTTAGCTTCAAAGTTTTGTCGTTTTGCCCCTGTTATGATGCCGTCTAGTGGCCATATTTTTCAACCAATAAATGGTTTAAACAAACTTTGTAAGGAGTCACTCAAAGGCACTTTCTACAAAATTAACTTCGAGTCTGGCAAGGGGATTCAGATTAGAAGTATTTTAAAGTAATGGCATTTTTCTCCCTTTCTGATGCCGCACTAACCAAAGACCTATATAGAATTTATATCTTTAAACAATTTTGAAAGAGGACCCCCAAAGTAAGATTCCTTTTAAGTTTGGTTGTAATTGGTTCATTGGATAAGGAGATGTCATTTGAAGCTAAAAGTTTATTTTACCCATTTTCTGATGCCACCTGTATGCTATGTCTTTCAACCATTCACTGAAGGAAGATTTCAACATATTTATCTTGAATCAGACAAGCTCTTACCAAGGAATGTATTATTTTAAAAATTCTCATTTTGCCCCTTTTCTGATGCTGTCTGGCTACCCCCCCCCCCCCCCCCCCCCCCCCCCCTTTTTGTTGCCGCAGAGTATAAATTGTTTGAACAATTTTGTATGAGAACAATCAAAGAATCGTTCCTGTGAAGATTGGTTGAAATTGGTCAAGAGATTTAGGATGAGATGTTGTTTAAAGCTAAAAGTTAACGACGAACGGACAGACAATGACGGACAGAAAGTGATCAGAATACATCAGCATGAGCCATTGGCTCAGGTGATCTAAACACTATTCAATAATGAACTCGCATTCATTGAGATTATCCAAATATTTAGCCAGATGATTAAACAGTCGTAAGATTTGTTCATATGTGGAAAAGATTTTAAAGGAATCATCCATTGTAGGGGAAAACTGTATCCCTGAAGCAGCGTTTCTACAGCAGATGAATTTTGAAAGCAGTGTTGGTGCAATGTTATCAACTCTGTATCAAAATCTTACTTTTAGTTTTCTACATGTTATAGACATTGAAACGTGTCTGTTTCTGGTTAAGAACAGATAGAATAACCTAATTACACCTACCGCTTAACACTTTCACACATACAATAAATCTGAAGCAGTTGATTTTGAAAACATCTGGGCAAAATTATGAAAAAAATATATATATGAAAGTATAATTATTATAAAGAGTTGAAAACATTGTGACAAAGGGAGAAATTACTCATTTTGAACAATTTCTCCATTTGCCACAATGTTTTCCGCTGAAGAGGTGTCAGAAAGTGTCTGTATGTGGGAAAGGGTTGACAACAATTCTACCCTTAAACTGCTTTTAGGTTTGAACATTTTCTCCATGCACTGTAATCTGCTGCAGATGTATAAAAATCCTACTCATGGGGGTGTTAAGTTTACATTTGGCACAAATACTATACAGCAATGATTAGGTTGAAAGACAATATATCACAATAACTGTTGATGCACTATTGTTACAAGTATAACATAATAAACACATAACAATTCTTTACATACATATTTATAATGATCAGTACAAAAACAAAGCATATGTTTTTTGGAAATTAAGCAGTCCTGAATCTTAGCATGAAGATGATAGAGTTGTTGTTGCTCAAAGAACACTCAAAACACTTTAAGTTTTAGTATTGACACAATACGAGCTTTCAAGCAAATACCTTTATCTGTCTAAGTGATAAAGTGATAAAGTGATAAAGTGTCTTGAAAATAATTGTGACTACAATCACATTGTTCCTAACCAAATCAGATATTGTGGATTAAATATTGATAGCATGATATAGGTATCTCTTCAAGAAAGAAAATGGAAGAGTCCTTTATGATATGTATGCTTATGAGACAGGAGTATGGCAACTGTTACACATTGGTAATCAGGTTATGATTGGACATACATGTATATATTATTCAAAGCACTACTAATATAGACTAGAGAGAATACAGGAGCAGATACAATATCTTGTATTATAACAAATAATTTCATTCTTCAGTTTAAGAATTTAATAGTTATAGGAAATATTTGACTTTTTCAAATGTTAAGGTCTTAAAGAAAACACAGGATTTGTACAAATGGAATGAATGTTTGTTTCACAGAAAGCCAAACAATGTCGGAAAAACCCAACAATTATGAGCTATCCATTCCATTCTGAAGTTGTCTTATAGGTTATAATGCTGTAGAGGCATCATACCTCTCCAGTATCCAGGAAAAGCTTTAACTGCAGATGACAAACAGTGATAACATAGGAATGATAAGAAAAATTAACTTGATTTTGTACAGAACAAGAACTGTCGGAGGACAGCGCGCTCGACTATTCCACCGCTTATTTAAGTTACTGAGATAATGGACTCTAATGTAGTTGCATGCAAAACATTAACCACAATTTCTTAGTCGGTGATAATTTGCATTATATACAGGATAGTGTTATTTAACATGATTATTTTCATAGGTGTGATGGTTAGAAAGGGTTGTATAACCTTTAAATGGAATGCATCAAGTAGTTACTAAGATATGGACTCTTAATGTAGTTTCACGCAAACCTTTAACCATAATTTCTAAGTAAAAAAAGGGCAACAATATGCATCATATACAGGAGTTATCTTAATTGGTTGTGTTTATAGTTGTGCAATTGGGAAAGGTTGTATAAAGTTTCAATACAATTTTTCAAGTTGTAACTGAGATTACACTCTAAATGTAGTTGCAAAACTTTAACCAGAATTTCTAAGCCCAAAGAGGTCCATAACTTGCATAAAATGCTGGATAGAGTAATCATACTTGATTGTTTACATAGATGTGATGGTTGGTAAGGGCTGTATAAAGTTTCAATGCAATGCATCAAGTATTTACTGAGACGTGGACTCTTAATTTAGTTGCACGCAAAACTTTAACCAGAATTTCTAAGTAAACAAGATGTGTTTGTGAAACACTGATGCCCCCCGAATGGCAACATCTAGGTCAAAGGTCAAGGTCGCCAGGTCAAAAATGTTGGTACTGACAGAAAGGTCATGTCACAAGGAATACACATGTGAAATATGGTAGCCGTACCTGTTATGGTTCAAAAGAAGTCGTCAAGGTGAAAGTTTTTATCGAGAATGGCAACATCTAGGTCAAAGGTCAAGGTCGCAAGGTGAAAAATGTTGGTACTGACAAAAAGGTCATGTCACAAGGTATACACATGTGAATATGGTAGTTACCTGTTATGGTTCAAAAGAAGTGGTGAAGGTTAAAGTATTTTTTGAGAATGGCAACATCTAGGTCAAAGGTCAAGGTCGCAAGGTCAAAAATGTTGGTACTGACAGAAAGGTCATGTCACAAGGAATACACATGTGAATATGGTAGTTACCTGTTATGGTTCAAAAGAAGTGGTGAAGGTTAAAGTATTTTTTGAGAATGGCAACATCTAGGTCAAAGGTCAAGGTCGCAAGGTCAAAAATGTTGGTACTGACAGAAAGGTCAAGTCACAAGGAATACACATGTGAAATATAGTAGCCGTACCTGTTATGGTTCAAAAGTAGTGGCCATGGTTAAAGTTTTTTTCGAGAATGGCAACATCTAGGTCAAAGGTCAAGGTCGCAAGGTCAAAAATGTTGGTACTGACAGAAAGGTCATGTCACAAGGAATACACATGTGAAATATGGTAGCCGTACCTGTTATGGTTCAAAAGTAATGGCCAAGGTTAAAGTTTTTTTCGAGAATGGCAACATCTAGGTCAAAGGTGGTCAAGGTCGCAAGGTCAAAAATGTTGGTACTGACAGAAAGGTCATGTCACAAGGAATACACATGTGAAATATGGTAGCCGTACCTGTTATGGTTTAAAAGTAATGGCCAAGGTTAAAGTTTTTTTCGAGAATGGCAACATCTAGGTCAAAGGTCAAGGTCGCAAAGTCAAAAATGTTGGTACTGACAGAAAGGTCATGTCACAAGGTATACACATGTGAAATATGGTAAGTTTTTTTTCATGCAGACATACGTGCAGAGTGCAGATAGGCCGAAAACTACATCTAGGTGAAAGATCAAGGTCGCAAGGTCAACAATTTTGGTACTGACAGAAAGGTCATGTCACAAGGAATACACATGTGAAATATGGTAGCCGTACCTGTTATGGTTCAAAAGTAGTGGTCAAGGTTAAAGTTTTTTTCGTGCAGACAGACAGACAGACGTGCAGACAGACGTGCAGACGTGCAGACAGGCCAAAAACAAGATGCCCACCGAATCGGAGATTCCGGGGGCATAAAAAGGGCCATAACTTGCATAAAATGCAGGATATAGTTATCTTACTTGATAATCTACACAGGTGGGATAGTTGGGTAGGGTTGTAGAAATGTCAATGCAATGCATCAAGTAAATACTGAGATATGGACTCTTACCTTAGTTGCACACACAACTTGGTAAGGGCTGTATAAAGTTTCAATGCAATGCATCAAGTAGTTACTAAGAGATGGTCTCTTTATGTAGTTGCATGCAAAACTTTAACCAGAATTTATAAGTCCAAAAAGGTCCATAACTTGCATAAAATGCCGGATAGAGTTATCATACTTGATAATCTACACAGGTGTGATAGTTGGGTAGGGTTGTAGAAAGTTTCAATGCAATGCATCAAGTATTTACTGAGACGTGGACTCTTAATTTAGTTGCACGCAAAACTTTAACCAGAATTTCTAAGTAAAAAAAGGGCCATAACTTGCATAAAATGCAGAAAAGAGTTATCATACTTGATAATCTACACAGGTGTAATAGTTGGGTAGGGATGTAGAAAGTTTCAATGCAATGCATCAAGTAAATACTGAGATATGGACTCTTACTTTAGTTGCACGCAAAACTTTAACCAGAATTTCTAAGTAAAAAAGGGCCATAACTTGCATAAAATGCAGGACAGAGTTATCTAACTTGATAATCTACATTGGTGTGATAGTTTGGTAGGGTTGTAGAAAGTTTCAATGCAATATATGTAGTATCTAAGAACTTGCATGCACAACCTTAACCAAAGTGTGACGTGGACGCCGACGCCGACGCCAGGGTGAGTAGTATAGCTCTCATATTCTTCGAATAGTCGAGCTAAAAATCCATCATTTGGAATGCTTTGAAATTTGTGTACATTTCTTGTTTAGTTCAAGACACATCTGTGTAACAAAGACACATGCTGCAGCTTACTACCAGTTATGAGTTTGTTTTGCCTTCTTTTAGAATCTTCTGAAATTGCAATAGTCAAAAAAATAAAAAGAAGGTCTAAACAACGGAAAATACTGATTTCAATACAAGCAAAAAGTAACCAGAAAAAAGTCAAATACATGTATGTTCAAATTGATTTTTCTGGTAATACTTGCAAATGTTGTCTAACTCAGGAAAATAATTTACTATAACAAGAGCTGTCGGAGGACAGCATGCTCGACTATTCCACCGCTTATTTGATTACTGAGATAATGGACTCTAATGTAGTTGCATGCTAAACATTAACCACAATGTCTTAAAGGGTGATAATTTGCATTATATGCAGGATAGAGTTATTTAACTTGATTATTTTCATAGGTGTGATGGTTGGGAAGGGCTGTGTAATGTTTCAATGGAATGCATCAAGTAGTTACTAAGATATGGAAGTCACATATATATCCCCAAAACTGGCAAACATTGACATGAAAACCAAATGTTATCAAAATCGGAGCATTTTTAGGTTTTGGCGGCCATTTTGAATAAAAAATGGCCACCGCGGGATAAAATTTCGATACTGGAAATGAACTCGCCACACCTTTATCTACTTGAAAACCAAATTTCATCAAAATCGGAGCATTTTTAGGTTTCGGCAGCCATTTTGAATCTAAAATGGCTGTCGCGGGATACAATTTCGATACCGGGAATGAACTCGCCACACCTATATGTACTTAAAAACCAAATTTCATCGAAATCGGAGCATTTTTAGGTTTTGGCGGCCGCTGCGGGATACAATTTCGATACCGGAAATGAACTCGCCACACCTATATCTACTTGAAAACCAAATTTCATCGAAATCGGAGCATTTTAAGGTTTTTTGAGGTATTGAAGGTCAGTGAACTTGACCTTTGACCTATTGACTCCAAACTCTCTAGGCATCAGTTTGAAGATCATAGGCCTAGGCGTATGTAAGTTATAAGGGTAAATGCTAGCTTTCACAAAAACTTTAACCATTAACTGTTTCTTTACAGAAAGGTCACAGTGACCTTGACCTTTGACCTAGTAACTCCAAACTCTCTAGGAAAAACCAACTTGAAGATCACAGGCCTAAGTGTATGTTAGTTATAAGGGTAAATGCTAGCTTGCACGAAAACTTTAACCATGAACTGTTTCCATATAGAAGGTCACAGTGACCTTGACCTTTGACCTACTGACTCCAAAGTTTATAGGCATCACCAACTTGCTATGAAGAATGTCCATACAAAGTTTAAAGACCATAGGCCTAGGCGTATGTTAGTTATACGGGTAAATGCTAGCTTGCACAACAATTTTAACCATGAACTGTTTATATATAGAAAGTTACAGTGACCTTGACCTTTGACCTACTGACTCCAAAGTTGCTCTCTTTTCTGTCTTTTTCAAAACATGCTGTCCAAACTGCAAGATAGGTGAAGTACATTATTCAAATGATTTAAATCACAATAATAAAGATTGTAAAGATACTTCTTTTCTTACATTATTATGTCAATACATTTACGTTTGCTGATTAAAACCTGGCTCTCTTTTTGACCATTTCCATTTGTTCTTTGTATAAACAAAGATCTACATATAAGCAACTTGAGGCAACTACATATATAAGACTTAAACATAAACAAAGTTTAGCTGACGTCTATTCTTCACAGAAAGGATTGCATTTACAAGTTCTACCTTTATTAATTCTTTCCAACATACCACAAATCTGCAGCAGAAGACTTTGAAAAGGCAAAAATATGAAAAATCTATATATTGGTAGATGAAACAAGAGCTGTCGGAGGACAGCTCGCTTGACTTTTTTGTGCTTGCCAATAAAACAAAACTTTTTTGTGTGATACAGAAAACATAACCAAGTACTTTATCATATTATTTATAAGCAAAGTACTTTATAAGTCGAAAAAGGGCCATACTTCTTAAAATAAACTTGACAGAGTTATGTACTCTTGTCTGTTGGTGGAGGTAATAATGGTAAATAAATATTGTAAGTGTTTATGCTATATCTCTAATTGTTCTTAAAAAAATTCGATTTGATTTGAATAACTTAACTAAAATTCCAAATAAAAAAAGGGACATACTTCTTAAAATAAACTTGACAGAGTTATGTACTCTTGTCTGTTGATGGAGGTAATTATGATAAATAAGTAGTGTAAGTGTATAAGCTATATCTCTAATGGTTTTGAAAAAAAGTGGGGTGGTACGAAAAACTTAACTAAAATTCTAAGTCGAAAAAGGGCCATTGTTCTTACAAAAACATGGACAGAGTTATGTACTATTGTCTGTTGTTGGAGGTAATGATGGTGAAATAGTGTTGTAAGTTTAAAAGCAATATCTGTAATTATTTTGAAAAAAAGTGAATTGGTACAAAAAACTTAACCAAAGCTCTAAGTCGAAAAAGGGCAACAATTATTACAAAAACCTTGACAGAGTTATGAACTCTTGTCTGTTGATGGAAGTAATGATGGTGAATAAGTGTTGTAAGTTTCAAAGCAATATCTGTTATGGTTTTGACAACAAAAGTGAATTGATACAAACAACTTAACCAAAATTATAAGTCGAAAAAGGGTAATAATTCTTACAAAAACCTTGACAAAGTTATGCACTCTTGTCTATTGATGTAGGTTATGATGGTGAATAAGTGTTGTAATTTTTAAAGCAATATCTATAATGGTTTTGACAAAAAAGTGAATTGGTACAAAAAACTTAACCAAGGTGTGACACCAACGCCGACGCCAACGCCGAGGCGAGTAGTACATAGCTAGCCTTTTCTTCGAAAAAATGAGCTAATTAGTCGCCGGGCAGAAGCCCGCCGACTTCTATTTTTAATAGGTTTTCGTAAATCACATGGGAGGGGGGATTATTATTAGAAAGAAACACATTTAGATGTTTTGAACATATTGCAATTGTGTTTGTTTAAAAGCACTAAGTAATGACACATCTAAAATGAAATAAATATTCCGATGTTTTAGGTATTTTCAGTTTCTTTATTTTGACTCGCATTTATGTTTTTTTGTTTTATTTACGAAGACAAAACAGTCCCTATTAGCTAGACTGAAATTCTTTATTTTACACTATATACTACATGTAATCAAAAGGCGATAACTACAAACCTTTACGTCGCACAGTTTAATTATTTGTTTACATACCAACTGCGTAGATCAATCTCCTTTGCAGAGAGCCGCTCTTTACACTCACTTACAAATAGTAAATCATAGGTGATTTAAAATGTTTATTTTGTTCGAAACAAATGAAGAAAAGAACAAACCGAGATAAAACTGGTTTTAATAGAAAAATTACTTTGAACGAAAACTCTCTGCCTATAAAGAGAGTTTCAAGAACGACATCTCTGCGAATAAGAAAGAATCGGGTCTTTCGTACAAAATTATTTCGTCCTTGACAATTTTAAATGTGTCATTTAATTCCCAAAAGGCATATTGCTTTCGATCTGCATATTGTTATGCATCATTGACACAAGGGCGCTCATCATAATATAATTTTAAACCATGAGTAGTTTGTTATTTTCATTATAAAAAAGGAAGGAAAGAATTAAAATAAATTATTTAGTTGATATTATATTTCGAAGGTGGTCTAATTTATAAATATTGGACTACATTTCAACATTTGTTAAAGTATGATATAATTATAGGATGCCAAGCTAATATCATTTTGAGAAAAAGAGAAAACTCATGTCTTCAGCGATTTAACCCTTATCTCATTGTTTTAAAAGTAGATTGCTGCAAAGGTGTCCACTGTTGACTTTAATAGAGGAAAGGTAAAATGACGTGCTATTGCATGCAAATCCTAAATTGTCTGTTTTGTGGTTTTATTGAAAAATAATACAATTCAAATATTCTGACAAACATCTTGAAAAGTGTATGTGTAATTCACAAATCTTATAATTATTCCTTAATGAAAGCACTGTATACATACTAAGACTAATGATTGGCAAGATTACTCATTTCTTTTACTGTTTATGATCAATAATTAGTTGGTTGTGTGTATGGTCAACCTACTTTGGAATGGAGATTGGTCATAAACAATGAAAGGCTTCAATTATCATTCACTTCGTTGACAGAACAATGCAAGTTATGAAACATTTTCACTTGACCCCACCCCTGATGTTCCAATATGCCCCTCAGTTGATAACTGTTTATTCAACTACTATAATGTTAGAGTTATGCATAACTGCAGTATGGATTTCCGGCGACATTGATGCGTTGCATCAACTCTCTCTTGTAATTGAATACAGTTAAAAACTTAGTGTGAAAATGAGAATTTGCTCATAATTAACAATTTCTCCTTTTGCAACAATGTTTTCAAAAGTTGTCTGGTGCAGATTTATAAAATATTGGAAAGGGTTCACTCTAATGGGATAAAATCATAATTTTACAATAACAATCTGTTAAATACAATAGTAGTTATATGAGGTTCAGCGTACATGCCTTAAAAGGCGTCCCTCCAGGAGATCTGTTGTTATGAGAAAATTATGTAAAATGTAAATGTCATTTGACAGCTCTTGAAACGCAGTTCTATACAGAAGCCTTAATTAACCATTTCCTTCATATAGAGGCTTCTGCCACAGACGATTTTTGAAAAGAAAGTGACAAAAGGAGAAATTGCTCAAAATGAGCAATTTCTCCTTTTGCCACAATGTTTTAATCTTTTGTTCAGTAATTAAATATTCATTTTTAGAGATTTCCCTGTTTTGCCTAGATTTTTTCGAAGTCGTCTGCTGCAGATTTGTTGTATGTGGAAAAGGGTTTCTCTGTTTACTAATCAAGTGTGTAAATAGATTATTATGTTTAACAGTTTCCAACAATTCAACGAAAAACAACTTCGAAAACCTTCAGTCAAAAATATTAAAAATGTTTTTTTACAAATAATGAATTGAGTTGAAAATGTTGTGGCAAAAGCAGAAATTGCTCATAATCTCAATATGAGCAATAACATCTTTTGCTAGAATGATTTCAAATATGCAGTCTGCTGCAGATTTGTCAAAAGCGTCTGCATGTGGGTCGGGTTAATCAACGCGGCGGTCTGTGTTTCATAAAGATTTGTCTTGAGTTCGTACACAGCAAACAGATAATAATAAGTTGTCTATCGGCTGCAGAAACGGAAAAATGTGTCTGTGGACAATCGTTGAATGAGAAAGAGAACTAAAAGCTGCCTACAGAAGCACCATAATTAAAAAATTTGTCGAACGAACACACCTAATGATTGGAAAGTATGTTGTGCAGAGTACTGGTGTGAAACGCCAGGAAACGCAACAGTAGGTGAACTGGTCGCCATGATATGGCTGAAAAATTGTTGAAAACGGCGCTAAACACTAATCAATTTAGTAGGGTGTACTTACAGCTTTCAGGAGCTCTGACAAACTCTTCCCACCTGTAGGTACTTTAAACACACCTCCAGACTTGAGTGTGGGTGTCAGTGGTGGAGGCGGCGGAGGAGGGGGAGGTGGCGGACACATTGGTGGTGGTGGCGTTCCCACGAAGCCTGTTAAATAATCTGTCGGGAATGGGTGTGGAGTGAAAATAACTACTTTTTGACTAATCATGCAAAAGGTTGTAATTATATCTTGTAAGAAGGCGCAGTTACCATAATTTTGCACGAAGTTCATGCAATGCAAAATATTTCTTTAATGCGATCTTATTTCATTCTACCATGTTATGATTCGATTGATTTATTTACTCTGAACAATAAAAAGAGTTCCATGAAAGACATATGTCACCTGCAGAAACATACGAGAAAATCATAATCAATGAAAGCTTTCCCACATAAAGCAAGTCTGCAACAGATAACTTTGAAACCATCCACCTAAAAGCATGGACATTCTCTAACTAGATGCCCACAGGCAACATGTCGAGCCCGCTCCACAGTCGTAGTGCTCTTCCATGCAATTGTAACACAGACTAACAAAGAGTTGACATGAGGGCTGTTAATTCTCATCAGGGACGTCTTATCTACGTCCCTGTTCTCATCAACTAATAACACCTAAAACTGAATATCTTTTAGATAATGGAATATTTTGTGTTTTGGTACTTCAATCCCACTTTTGGAATGTGGACATTAAATATGTAGAGAAATGGTGTCAGTATTGGACAAAAACATAGGAAACCATACTTTCACTTCTGCCATCATCACCTCATCATGGTGAACGTGTGTGCCCAGTAACTTGGGAATCTTATGATGCATGTTTTTTTATTTTGACCTTTGACCTCTTAGTATGTCCTTGACCTTTAAGGTACAAGCCTGGGTCTTGTGCGACACATCACCTCATCATAGTGAACATGTGTGCCCAGTAACAAGCGTCATTCACCAATGGGCTAACAGTCTATGTGGAAAAGGAGTCATTTGCTTGGAAGGTATGTTGTGTCGATAGCTGGTATGAGAAAGCTAGAAAACACATGAGTAGGTGAACTGGCCGCCATGATATGACTGAAAAATTGTTGAAATGGCATTAGCCGCAATCAATCAATTTTTTACCTTTAAGTGTGTCCTTGACATTTGAGGGCCTGTATCTTGTGCACGACACGCCGTCTCTTCATGGTAAACGTTGTGCCAAGTTTCTTGGAAATCCTATGATGCATGGTTAGGACGCAGCCCAGACAAGGTAGTCCTATCAAACAGTACTCATTTTGATCTTTGACCTCTAAGTGTGAACTTGACATTTGAGGTACAGGCCTGGGTCTTGCGCGCAACACATGTACACCGCATCATCATGGTGTACGTTAATGTAAGGTTCTTGGAAATCCTATGATGTATGGTCAAGATGGTTCGGACAGAACCCGCCATTGTAACAGCTATGTCGAGCTCACCGCAAGCGGGCTCGACAAAAATGAAAGTATATTTATTGGCTCAAGTTAAAAAGTAAGAGCTATTTCTCCTTTTGCCACAATGTTTTCAAATGTTGAAAACTCCAGATGCCTCAAAATGTTTCTGCAAGTAGGAAAGGGTTAAGTCAAAGCTTTAAGGACAGACGGCAGGGAAGGGAATCCATCACATCTGTTAGATCATCAACCTGTAACCCTTCTGAAAAAAGCTCGACCCGACCAGGGCGCGAATTCGGGTCCTCCAGTCCCAGAGGCAAACACTCGTCTGCGTCGCTACAAAAGCTGGCATGTAGCAAGGAAAGACAATATAAGTATTTCCTTATACATTCACATATCTGCATATTGCCTACGAAAGGGACAGACCCCTCTACTACATATTCTCCCTCCATGTGAAAATTCTACCTCTAAACCTTTGCAGTTAAAAGATTGCTCAACCAATTTTGACAAAATCTTCATAAACATGATATTTAAGGTAAGATACCTACACAATTTCGGCCCCTTTATGGGTGTGACAGTGGAACTCGTTTAATACTAATTACTCAAAGGTTGCCTGCTACAATGGTATTAAATATCATTTGTTTGATGGAGAAGGGTCTATTTAACTATCTGTAGATACCAAACCTGAAGAATTCGGAATTGAAGCAAAATAAAACAAAAATAAATTGATTTTTTTATTATGATTATTAAGGCAACAAGATATCTGTGGAACCAATAAATGTTCTAAAAAGAATAGTGAGAACATAGGAGTGGTGTTGCTACAATACATTGTTGTGAAATCATTTTGCCATCAAAGAGTAAAAAGTAAGAAAAGCTTGTACAAAAGTGGAAATAGTTATAATATGCACATCTCTTCTTGTTTATTATGCCTCCCTTAATAAAGTGTCATTCCATTCCAACATATAATTGATGAGAACTTTATAGAAATTCAAAGGCCCCCAATTCTGTGAAAAATCATTTAGCTGAACTATGTCGATAACATGCACATCTCTTGTTAGTGAAGCTTCCCTTTAAGTATCATTAAATTCTGACCGGTGGTTGCTAAGAAATAGCCTGGACACAAATGGTCCTATAAATACTAGATAGAAATTTAAAGGGTCATAATTATGTGAAAAATCATTCAGCCGGAACATGGTGAGTATATGCACATCTACTCTCATTGGTGAAGCTTCCCATTAAGTATCATTGATTTCTGACTGGTGGTTATTTAGAAATTAATTGGAATTAACTTCCCAAATACAACTATTCTACAGAAGACAACTTACAAAACATATGAGGCCTTTTGAAAACAGTGTTGCAAAAGGACATATTGAGCAATTTCTATCTTTGCTTCACTGTTTTCAAGTCTTTTCAAAAATAAAACTTTCAATTCACACATTTTCCATTATTTTCCAAGATGTTTTTAAAGCAATCAGCTGAAAATATTAACATTTTACAAATCTGCAAATCTGCAATTGGTTTTGAAAACATCCGAGTTGAAAATATTTTGGCAAAGTTGTTTGTTGCAGATTGTTCGTATGTGGGAAAGTTGTTAAACTGAGACTTTATGATTATTATGGCTTGACTAAATAACTGAACTTAGAATGAATGAACTCTCTTATACCTCTGCAGCAGATGACTTTTGAAAGCATTGTGACAAAAAGGAGAAATTACTCATACTGAGCAAGTTTTCTACTCTATTCAAATGTTTTACTTTCACTTAAAGTGATTTTTTTCTCATTTTTACCTAGATCTTGTTGTCTGCTGCAGATTTATTATATACTAGCGGAAAAAAGAAACTGTGCATGCGGAGAATTGTTATAGAACATGTATTACCAACAATATATACATGAAAATTCACACGCATGACCGAGTATGACACTTGACAGTTTTTCCCGTGCAGTTTGCTCTCTATAGGCGTTGATCAGTTTGCACGTTTTTCTCTTCCAGCCATCCAATTCGACAATGAAAGTTTATTTTTCAATTGTTGGGTCACTCTGTTGAGACCAGTGAACAGTAAAAACAGCATTATAACGTTTTAATTTGTGATTAATGCTATGCCGAGGCTCAATGAAAATGACCGCCTCCGGATTATTGGTATGCTTCAAGCTGGTATGGGCCAATCCGTTGTCTCTACACGTTTTCATGTCCATCGAAACACAATCCGGGATTTGTGGAGACGACATCAACAGTTTGGCCACGTCGGCGATCGACCTCGTGCGGGACGTCCACGTGTGACGTCACGTCAACAGGACAACCATATTCGGCTTGTCCATCTGAGAACTGTACGGAACCGATTGCGGGAACGAGCTATCCGTCCGCTACGTCCTGCAATCCACCCAGTTCTTCTACCACGTCATCGTGTAGCACGTCTGGACTGGTGCAGAAGGCATCTGCGATTTACTCGACGGGATTGGGCAGGCATTTTGTTTACGGACGAGTCGCGAGTCCACCTGGATAGTAGTGACGGCCGTTCCAGAGTGTATCGTCGCGTTGGAGAACGCTTCCGTGACGTGTGTGTGTTACAACGACGTTCTTTCGGCGGAGGCAGCGTTATGATTTGGGGCGGCATCACAGCCAACGGGAGAACGCCTCTGGTGGTTGTTAACGGGAATTTGAACGCGCTACGTGACCGTGACGATATCCTCCGGACCCACGTCGTTCCATTCGTGCAAGGGCAGCAACGTCACATTACGCTATAGCAGGACAACGCCAGGCCACACACAGCTCGTGTCGCTATGGACTTTCTGGCCCACCAGAACGTTGATGTGTTGCCCTGGCCTGCTGTATCCCCCGATATGTCGCCCATTGAACACGTCTGGGATGAAATGAAGCGCAGATTACGGGCATTACCTAATCAACCGGTGACGTAGGCTGATTTGGCTGCAGCGTTGGTACATATCTGTAATGCCATCCCACAAGCATTCTTTAACCGTCTGATAGGCTCCATGCGTCGACGTTGCCAGGCTTGCATGCAGGCAAACGGTGGACATACGAGGTATTAACTTTGTGAACTCCGTATTGACCCCTGCTGTGTTTACGTCACTCCTGAGCGTAACTTATTGATTCCATAACGTGGAAAATGGTATGCAACTGTTAATAAATAACAAATAAATTGTCCCTGAAAACCTTGTTGTTCTATGTTATACACATTTATTTTTATAACACATTTTAGGCATGTACAGTTTCTTTTTTCCGCTAGTATATATGGAAAAGAGTTAATAAACTTGCAATGAACGATTGCTGATGTTATGGTCCCCAAAAACTGATGAACAATATTTAACAAAATAAATAATCTCTATATTACATTAGAGTGACTTATTGTCACTATTAATCTATTATGCATATTTATCAACCATTGGACCTTGGATCCTCAGAGACAGTTAAGCCCAAACCAAAAATGAGTGTGTTAGCACAAGTTGGATATCTGTAGGTATGTATCAATCCGTTACTAAAGTTCAAAGACAAATGAATTACATAGACATATTATAATGGAATGATATCTCTTCTTAAGCTATTTTTAGTATACAAACTGGCGCTTTCATGGCGTCTGGTGACCTCCATGGGAGATAATTTCTGCATAAAATAACATGTTTCGTGTCACAGTTCTACCATCCCCTATGATATACCGTTACACTATAGCAGCAGGCAGTAGACTGCAACATTTATATTAGCTCTCTTAACCCTTTCCCACCTGTAGATGCATCTGCAGCAGAGGACATTTGAAAACATTGTGGCAAAAGAAGAAATTGCTCATGATGAGCAATTTTGCCTTTTGCCACAAGATTTTCAACTCTATTCAATAATTATACTTCCATTTATAAAAAGTTTTCATATTTTAGCTGATATGTTTTCAAAGCTGTCTGCTGCCTGTATGTAGGAAAGGGTTAAACTATTTTCCCAATTCAAATGACAAATTGTCCTCGGTGGTATGATTTTCTCTTTATTGTGTTAACATGTTGTACACAACATGTACACACAACATAGCGGCAATACTATATCCCCTCCGCAATACCTTGTTGGACAGAGATTAGGTTCGCCGAGGTCGAGCCGAGCCCCGGTAGTGATGCGAGCTGTAAATCCAGGGATCGCGAGTTTGAATCCCTGCTCGGCAAACATTCTTTCCAACGTTTGACAAAAGTCACTTTGACATTCGTCTTTCACCAATGGGCTAACAGTCTATGTGGAAAAGCAGCCAGTTGCTTGGAAAGTATGTAGTGTGGAGTACTGGTGTGGGAAAGCTAGGAAACACATCAGTAGGTGAATTGGCAGCCGTGATATGACTGAAATATTGTCGAAAACTGCGTTAAGCCCCAATCAATCAAGGTTCGCTGAGGGAGCTACTGAAACACGTCATCTTGACCTTATCACTATATATATTTTGACTTTTATTTCTTATCATATTTCCAAATTATCTGCTGCAAAGGTGTCATAAGTAGTCTGAAAAAGAGAATGGGTCAACAGAAGACCAGTATTTGACATCATATATATAAAGCCATGTACAGTCACCTGAAAAGAACCAATCATGTTCAATGATTGCCCTATAACAGTTAAGTTGTTGAATGCCACTTGTTTCACAGTCACAGACAAGGTCGCAAGGTGAACAATTTTGGTACTGACAGAAAGGTCATGTGACAAGGAATACACATGTGAAATATGGTAGCCGTACCTGTTATGGTTCAAAAGTAATGGCCAAGGTAAAGGTTTTTTTCGAGAATGGCAACATCTAGGTCAAAGGTCAAGGTCGCAAGGTCATGTCACAAGGAATACACATGTGAAATATGGTAGCCATACCTGTTATGGTTCAAAAGTAGTGGTCAAGGTTAAAGTTTTTTTCGAGAATGGCAACATCTAGGTCAAAGGTCAAGGGCCCAAGGTCAAAAATGTTGCTACTGACAGAAAGGTCATGTCACAAGAAATACACATGTGAAATATGGTAGCCGTACCTGTTATGGTTCAAAAGTAATGGCCAAGGTTAAAGGTTTTTTTCGAGAATGGCAACATGTAGGTCAAAGGTCAAGGTCGCAAGGTCAACAATTTTGGTACTGACAGAAAGGTCATGTCCCAAGGAATACACATGTGAAATATGGTAGCTGTACCTGTTATGGTTCAAAAGTAGTGGTCAAGGTTAAAGTTTTTTTCGTGCAGACAGACAGACAGACGTGCAGACGTGCCAAAAACTAGATGCCCACCGAATCGGTGATTCCGGGGGCATAAAAAACATTGCATGCTTTTAAAACTGTCATGCATAAATGAATTCACATTGCGAGAATTACAAAAGACATGCAAATATTATGAGGATTATTATCATCTCCCAAAAAACCTAAAGAGAATCATGAAATGTCGTACATATATATAGCAGACAATGTGTATCGCCTGATGAAGAGGTTTACTGTGAGCCTAACAAGATTCCATATACACTTCGACGAATTTCTAATTGGCCACCTAGTTTTTATCATATTTTAGGAAAAGTATTCGGAGAAAAATACAAATAACCAAATATAAGTAAGTTTAATACAATTCATTTCGAAAAAGTAAAACAAAACTTCATTGAAATTTGATCACGGGAACAAACTTAACAGAGAGGGTTAACATGGACACCCTTAAAACAAAAACTGCAAGATCAAATAACTTCGTATTTGATTTTGTTTCAATACTGTGTATGTCCACCTGCTGCGGCAATTACAGCAAGGTACTTTGTCCTCACTGATACATTTTGCTTTAAATAACAAATAATAAAACATACTGCAACTTTTATATTGACGCGTAATATACCTGTCTGATGGGGTGCTGGCACGAATCATTCGGACGGCTTGAGCGCGTTCTGCAATGCTCAATCTCGCCATATTTATGGTTTTTCATAAAACATAATCCATGAAGAACACATTCGTACCAAATACGACAACTACCATGCCGTGCACGAAGAACGCGAGCACATAGGTAGATTGGTGTGTACAATACAAAAATAACCAAACTTTAGATTTCTTGATTAAATATGTCGCAAAATATCATATTTTATATGGTGGCCAATTAGAAATTCGTCGAAGTGTAGAATATTATATATAAAAACAACTTTTTTAAGAGCAGATGTTATGGAACTCCCATTAACAATAAAATATTTACCCTTTCCCACATACAACAAATCTTCAGTTGACAAATTTAAATGACATCTGGTCAAGATTACGGAAAATATCTATGAATGAAAGTATTGCCATTTAGATTGAGCACAGATGAAATCATTATGAGAAATTTTTCCTTTTGCCACAGTGATTTCCTAAATGGCTTCTTCATATGGGTCTGCAAGTGGGAAAGGGTTAACAACAAGAAACAGCCTAATTCTGGCAGCCAGGAGAATAGGATGAGAAACCAGTGATTTGCCTATGGCATGTTTTACAAATACATGTACGGTCTTCCCATCTGGTTGTATTTAGCAGGCCCCTCATACATTGGCTGCATATATTATGCCCACACTTAAGCAGGGTATGAGTCACTGTATTCTTTTGACAAACTGGGCAGGTATACAGTGCATCAGCATGCATGCTGGATCCAAACCCTGCAAGATATAAACAAATACGAGAACTGACTATAAGCAATGACACAGGATTGGTCGATCTTTAACCCCTTCCTTGATATGCTTTTTTCCCAGAGTCATCTGAACAAATAAGAGAAGAAACTTTAGTAACTGGAAAGTAGATGATAATTTTAATCTAAAGTTTAAATAATTGCGGGAAAATGAGATATTTCACCATTTCCAAAAATAAATTGTTTCTACACTGTTTCATGAAAAGAATATGAAATGGAAAAGCATTTTAATGTTGGTATACATTGTTCATTCATGCACTTTCATGTTGGTATACATTGTTTATTCATTCATTTTAATGTATGTATACATTGTTTATTCATTCATTTCAATGTAGGTATCCATTGTTTATCCATGCATTTTAATGTTGGTATACATTGTTTATTCATGCATTTGAATGTAGGTATCCATTGTTCATTAATGCATTTCAATGTAGGTATACATTGTTTATTTGTGCATTTTAACGTAGATATCCATTGTTTATTTGTGCATTTTAATGCAGGTTTACATTGTTTATTTGTGCATTTTAATGTAGGTATACATAATTTATTCGTGCATTTTATTGAAGGTATCCATTGTATATTTGTGCATTTTAATGTAGGTATACATTGTATATTTGTGCATTTTAATGTAGGTATCAGGATCCGGAAACTTTGAAATCTCACTTGGTCCGGTGAAATTTTTACTCCCCAAAGGTCATGTGACCTATGCAAATTTATTAAAAAAAAAACTAAAACCCTAACAGCCAATTAGATGCATTCAGTCGGATTTCCTCAGATAATTCCGTCATCTATAGTGGTGAAGCATTCATCACCAAGGTATTACGATTGGCCTTATCTATCAGATTACACGATTGTCAATTGTCAATAGATTGAAATCGGTCCAGACTGGCAAATTTTGGGTTTTTCGAAGGCCTGGTAGGTATCCATTGTTTATTCATAAATGTTAATGTAGGTATCCATTCTTTATTCATGCATTTTAATGTTGGTATACATTGTTTATTCATGCATTTTAATTAGGAATGTCAACAGTTACGGATATTACTAACCGGCTACTCATATTATTTTGTAACCGGTTACTCGGTTAACCGCATGATTTATAAACAATCAATATTCACCTGCTTTCGGGTTTTGTTATTGTTGTTGTTGTCTGGACTCACATTTCCCGGCAAATTAATAGGCAAATTTAGGGAAGTCTGGTCTTCTGAGGGATGTTTCAGTCAAAAATGGTTGCGCATGTTACTGGTTCCACCAGTCCAAGACATTTTATTACCACACAAACTGCACTCGATTCCCAGACAAAGGATGTAGCAGGCGGCATTATGGCAATGTTCAGTAGATCTTTTGTTATCGAAGTGACCGTTATTCGATTTATAAAATGTTGGATGAAAGAGGTGCATATCTGCATGAGCGTAAATCAAAATCCCCATAGGTCAAAATTGCCCTAGTAGTCATAATCCCCATGGCAAAATATACAGGGTATTCTAAATCCCCATGGCAAAAAAGACAGGCTATTCAAAATCGCCATGATGGGTAGCATAATCCCCTTACTTAGTTACTGTTGGATCTCATATTGATCTCTTTGGTCTTTGTCATTAGGTGACAGCAAAGGTGTTGAGTAGCGGAATTAGTACAATTAGAAAACCGGACGTGTGAATAAATTTGTTTGGTAACCAACAGAATAAAGGGGCCAAATGCTAATAATATAAGCGAAACAAATGACAAATTAAACAAAGAGCAATTTCAATGATTTTAATTCATAAAATTATGTATGCATTATATTTAATTGTGCTGAACTCCAAATTAAAGATAATATAGAAACAAGATGTGTTTGTGAAACACTGATGCCCCCGAATGGCAACATCTAGGTCAAAGGTCAAGGTCGTAAGGTCAAAAACAGAAAGGTCATGTCACAAGGTATACACATGTGAAATATGGTAGCCGTACCTGTTATGGTTCAAAAGAATTGGTCAAGGTTAATTTTTTCGAGAATGGCAACATCTAGGTCAAAGGTCAAGGTCGCAAGGTCAACAATTTTGGTACTGACAGAAAGGTCATGTCACAAGGTATACACATGTGAAATATGGTAGCCGTACCTGTTATGGTTCAAAAGTAGTGGTGAAGGTTAAAGTTTTTTTCGTGAATGGCAACATCTAGGTCAAAGGTCAAGGTCGCAAGGTCAAAAATGTTGGTACTGACAGAAAGGTCATGTCACAAGGAATACACATGTGAAATATGGTAGCCGTACCTGTTATGGTTCAAAAGTAGTGGTCAAGGTTAAAGTTTTTTTCGAGAATGGCAACATCTAGGTCAAAGGTCAAGGTCGCAAGGTCAAAAATGTTGGTATTGACAGAAAGGTCATGTCACAAGGAATACACATGTGAAATATGGTAGCCGTACCTGTTATGGTTCAAAAGGAGTGGTCAAGGTTAAAGTTTTTTTCCAGAATGGCAACATCTAGGTCAAAGGTTAAGGTCGCAAGGTCAAAAATGTTGGTACTGACAGAAAGGTCATGGCACAAGGAATACACATGTGAAATATGGTAGCCGTACCTGTTATGGTTCAAAAGTAGTGGTCAATGTTAAAGGGTTTTTTCGTGCAGACAGACAGACGTGCAGACAGACGTGCAGACAGGCCAAAAACTAGATGCCCACCAATTCGTTGATTCCGGGGGCATTGGTACTGACAGAAAGGTCATGTCACAAGGTATACACATGTGAAATATGGTAGCCGTACCTGTTATGGTTCAAAAGAAGTGGTGAAGGTTAAAGTTTTTTTCGAGAATGGCAACATCTAGGTCAAAGGTCAAGAGGTCAAAAATGTTGGTACTGACAGAAAGGTTATGTCACAAGGAATACACATGTGAAATATGGTAGCCGTACCTGTTATGGTTCAAAAGAAGTGGTCAAGGTTAATTTTTTTTTCGAGAATGACAACATCTAGGTCAAAGGTCAAGGTCGCAAGGTCAAAAATGTTGGTACTGACAGAAAGGTCATGTCACAAGGAATACACATGTGAAATATGGTAGCCGTACCTGTTATGGTTCAAAAGTAGTGGTCAAGGTTAAAGTTTTTTTCGCGCAGACAGGCCAAAAACTAGATGCCCACCGAATCGGTGATTCCGTGGGCATAAAAATTTAAAAACTGTAATATTAAATATTAAAATCATAATTGTGGAATGAATTAGAGTAATACAATCACTTTCCAGTACAATATATTACTATCTAAATCCCATGAGGGCCTATGCTCTACTGGCATAGTTCTTTGGTCATTTTCAATCCAGAGCATGTATGTATGGGCAACAAAGGAATTTTGACAATTTCAAGGGCTGTAATCCAGTCATGCATAGGTGGATCTGGCTGGTTTTCAAAAAGGAACCGAGCTCTCATCAATACATGTATTTAACTACCATCTAAGTTTGGTGAAGATCGGATAGTAAATGGAGGCTCTATTGTGTTCACAAGCTGTATTATAGCAATTATGACAATTTCAAGGGCCATACTCTAGTCATGCATTGGCGGATCTGGCTCGTTTTCGAAAGAAACCAAGCTCTCATCAATATTTAACTACTATCTTAGTTTGGTGAAGGTCAGATAGTAAATGGAGGCTCTATTGTATTCACAAGCTGTATTATAGCAAATTTGACAATTTCAAGGGCTGTAATCCATTCATGCATAAGCGAATCTGGCTGGTTTTCGAAAGGAACCAAGCTGTCATCAATATTTAACTACTATCTAAGTCTGGTGAAGATCGGATAGTAAATCGAAGCTCTATTGTGTTCACAAGCTGTATTATAGCAGTTTTGACAATTTCAAGGACCATAAACCAGTCATGCATGGGCGGATCTGCCTGGTTTTCGAAAGGAACCGAGCTCTCATCAATATCTAACTACTATCTAATTTTGGTGAGGATCAGATAGTAAATGGAGCCTCTATTGTGTTCACAATTCACAAGCTCTATTATAGCAATTTTAACAATTTCAAGGGCCAAAATACAGTCCTGCATGGGCTGATCTGGCTGGTTTTCAAAAGAAACCGAGCTCTCATGGATATCTAACTACTGTATAAGTTTGATTGAGATACAAACAAAACTGAAGACTTTATCACGTTCACAAGCAATTGTTTATGGACGCAGGCATGCATGCACGACGAACACAACGCCATGGCATAAGCTCTTCTGGCCTTTTGCCAGTAGAGCTAACATTTTAACATTTCAAAATATTGACATGATTATTTAAAGTAATTATCATAATAGATTTTAAGCCATTATGCAATGAACTTAATTAAGGGGCAATCATGCAATGAATCTAGTTTAGGGGTATTCAGTGGTATGATCATTTAAATGACTGGCTGTGTCATATAACTTTGTATTTAAAACAAGAAGACCATGAGGGCCTATGCTCTACTGGGATGGTTCTTTGGTCATTTCCAATCCAGAGCATGTATGTATGGTGTTCACAAGCTGTATTATAGCAATTTTGGCAAATTCAAGGGCCATAATCCAGCCTTGCATGGGCGGATCTGGCTGGTTTGCAAACGGAACTAAGCTCTCATCAATATTTAACTACTATCTAAGTTTGGTGAAGATCGAATAGTATATTGTGTTCACAAGCTGTATTATAGCAATTTTGACAATTTAAAGGGCCATAATCTAGTCTTGCATAGGCGGATCTGGCCGGTTAGGAAAAGGAACCGAGCTCTCATGGATATCTAACTACTGTAAAAGTTTGATGGAGATACAATCAAAACTGAAGACTTTATCGCGTTCACAAGCTGTATTATAGCAATTTTGACAACTTCAAAGGCCATAATCCGTTCATGCAAGGGCACATCTAGCTAGTTTTCGAAAGGAACCAAGCTCTCATCAATATTTAAATACTATTTAAGTTTGGTGAAGATCAGATAGTAAATGGAGCCTCTATTGTGTTCACAAGCTGTATTATAGCAATTTGACAATTTCAAGGGCCATAATCCAGTCTTGCATGTGCGGATCTGGCTGGTTTGCAAAAGGAACTGAGCTCTCATGGATATCTAACTACTGTATAAGTTTGATTGAGATACAATCAAGACTGAAGACTGTATCGCGTTCACAAGCAATTGTTTACGGACGCAAACACGGACGACGGACACCATGCCACGGCATAAGCTCTTCTGGCCTTTGGCAAGTAGAGCTAAAAACTAAAAACAGAACTTAATCATGGGGATTTTGAGAACCCTGTCATTTTTGCTATGCGGATTTTGACTACTAGGGCAATTCTAAGCCATGGAGATTTTGAGTGTCTCCCTATCTGCATAATTATCTTTAAATATCAACTCAGGGGAAAATGTGTTAGAAACTTCAAACTTCTCTTTAAATCTTCTAATCATGTTGGTAAATAATCTACAAAAACAACAATTCGAATTTATCACATTCATTCTAATTATTTGTATTATCAAAACAAATGCCGAATATAATTAATAAGTTATTATCATATTATTTCTGCCTTGTATGAGACAATAAAGTTTTTTTAAAAGCAACAAACTGTCCTTTGATTAATCGTTAGATCAGCCACAATTATTCGATTACACACTTCAAAAACAAATGATCATCGATAAAATCGAGTGCGGCCGTTTTCACAGTTATGTAAACGCTCCCGATCAAGGTGTGAATAATTAATCTCTGGTCAGTTTCGTGTGAAAAATTGAAAAGAACAAAAGGTGAAACACAACTGTGTATATATTTTATCTATTTTTTCGAGTACTCGGTTACTTGAATTACTAACCGATTCATCGAATAACATACGGTTAACCGAGTAACAGATTAATCGCTGACATCCCTAATTTTAATGTTGGTATACATTGTTCATTCGTACATTTTAATATAGGTATCCAGTGTTTATTAATGCATTTTAATGCAGGTATACATTGTTTATTTGTGCATTTTAATGCGGGTATCCATTGTTTATTCATGCACTTAAATGCAAATATACATTGTTTATTCATGCACTTAAATGCAAGTATACATTGTTTATTCATGCATTTTAATGCACATATACATTGTTTATTCGGGCATTTGAGTGTAGGTATACATTGTTTATTCATGTATTTTATTGTAGGTATAACAAAATTATTGGTGCATTTTAATGTAGGTTTACATTGTTTATTCATGCATTTTACTGTATGTATACATTGTTATTCATGCATTTTAATGAAGGTATACATTGTTTATTTGTGCATTTTAATGCAGGTATCCATTGTTTATTCATGCATATCAATGTTGGTACATGTATTAGGGATGGCAAGGAATACAAAAATTAGTATTTGAATAGTCGATCAGATCACTAAAGTATTCGAATATTCGAATATTCAACCTATTTATGCACGCTTTGCCAACAAAATGTTAATTAATACAATTTTGCTGTAAAGTTATCATAATGTTGTCTTATGTTGTTCAAATCACAGCACTTGCTTTTACAATTCTGTCCAACCGATGTATTCAAATGAAAAGAAATATACATCAGTAAAATGCATAGATTTTAATTAATTGATCACTTGCTTAATGTATTTTTTATGAAACATTTGGTTCTGATTACCATGTATACAACTAAAAGCTGTTGAAAATGACATGAAATGTTTCCAATTCTCAAATCTTTTCAAGTTTTCAAAGACTTTTTAAGTTTTTTCCCTATATGAGTCTATGTAAAACAAGTGACCCTTGGGGAGGGGTCAATTTTGACCCCAGGGCTATAATTTGAACAATCTTGGTAGAGGTATACTAGATGATGCTACATACCAAATATCAAAGGCCTGGGCCTTCTACTTTTAGACAAGAAGAATTTTAAAGTTTTTCCCCTATCTATGTCAAACAAGTGACCCCCGGGGAGGGGGTCATTTTTGACCCCAGGGCTATAATTTGAACAATCTTGGTAGAGGTCTACTAGATGATGCTACATACCCAATATCAAAGGCCTGGGTCCTCTACCTTTAGACAAGACGATTTTTTTATTTTTTTCTCTATATGAGTCTTTGTAAGACAAAAGACCCCAGGGGAGGGGTCATTTTGACCCCAGGGCTATAATTTGAACAATCTTGGTAGAGGTCCACTAGATAATGCTACATACCCAATATCAAAGGCCTGGGCCCTCTACATTTAGACAAGAAGATTTTTTAAGTTTTTCCCCTATATGAGTCTATGTAAAACAAGAGGGCCATGATGGCCTTGGATCACTCACCTGATTTTTTTTTTCATTTTAGCTATATAAGCCCCGCCCCCTGGCGGCCATAGTTTCCGACCAATAAACTTGACTTGAAGGAATCTGATACAGGGTCACCCTAGGAACATTTCTACAAAATTATTTGAAAATCAGCCTGACACTTTTGGAGGAGAAGAATTTTTAAGTTTTCACTATAGCCATATAATGCAAAATAGCCCTGCCCACTGGCAGCCATGTTTTTTGACTAATCAACATGGCTTCAAGGAATCTGATAGTTGGTCACTGAAGGCACATTTCTACACAATTATTTGAAAATGGGCTTGACACTTTCGGAGGAAAAGATTTTTTAAGTTTTCACTATAGCCATATAAGGCAAAATACCCCCCCCCCCCCCCCCCCCCCCCCCCTTGGCGGCCATGTTTTTCGACCAATCAACATAGCTTCAACCAGTTTGGGAGGAGAAGAATTTTGAAGTTTATTTCATTTCATTGCCATGGAAACCAGAATTCTGCATGGATCCGAAAAATTTGAAGGAAATCTGGTGAGGTCATTGAGAGGATGCTTTCTGTGAAGTTTAATCCCAATTGACCCACTGGTTACTGAGGAGAAGAAGTTGACACACGCCGGACGACTGCCGCCGGACGCCGGACAAAAGGCGATCACAATAACTCACCTTGAGCAGAGCTCAGGTGAGCTAACAATAGACCCCAGGGGAGGGGTCATTTTAAGCCCAGGGATATAATTTGAACAATCTTGGTAGAGGTCCACTAGATGATGATACATACTCAATATCAAAGGCCTGGGCCCTCTACTTTTAGATATGAAGATTTTTTAAGTTTTTCCCCTAGTTTATGTAAAATGAGTGACCCCCGGGATGGTGTTATTTTTTACCCCAGGGCTATAATTTGAACAATCTTGGTAGAGGTCCACTAGATGATGCTACATACCCAATATCAAAGGCCTGGGTCCTCTTCTTTTAGACAAGAAGATTGTTTAAGTTTTTCCCCTAGTCTAAGTAAAATAAGTGACCCCCGGGATAGGGTTATTTTTTACCCAGGGCTATAATTTGAACAATCTTGGTAGAGGTCCACTAGATGATGCTACATACCCAATATCAAAGGCATGGGCCTTCTACTTTTAGACAAAAAGATTGTTTAAGCTTTTTTCCTAGTCTATGTAAAATAAGTGACCCCCGGGATGTGGTTATTTTTTACCCCAGGGCTATAATTTGAACAATCTTGGTAGAGGTCCACTAGATTATGCTACATACCAAATATCAAAGGCCGGGGGCCTCTACTTTTAGAAAATATTTTTTTTTAAGTTTTTCTCTATATGAGTCTATGTAAAACAATAGACCCCAGGGGAGGGTTAATTTTTGAACCCAGGGCTATAATTTGAACAATCTTAGTAGAGGTCCACTAGATGATGCTACATACCCAATATCAAAGGCCTGGGCCCTCTACTCTTAGACAAGAAGATTTTTAAAGTTTTTTCCCTATATGAGTCTATGAAAAACATGTGACCCCCGGGGATTGGTAATTTTTGACCCCAGGGCTATAATTTGAACACTCTTGGTAGAGGTTCACTAGATGATGCTACATACCAAATATCAAAGGCATGGGCCTTCTACTTTCAGACAAGAAGATTTTTTAAGTTTTGGTTAATTTCCCCTTTTTTAAGATTTTTTAAGTTTTTCTCTATATGAGTCTATGTAAAACAATAGATCCCAGGGCAAAATTTGAACAATCTTGGTAGAGGTCCACTAGATGATGCTACATACCAAATATCAAAGGCCTAGGCCCTTTACTCTTAGACAAGAAGATTTTTAAAGTTTTTTCCCTATATGAGTCTATGAAAAACATGTGACCCCCGGGGATTGGTAATTTTTGACCCCAGGGCTATAATTTGAACAATCTTGGTAGAGGTTCACTAGATGATGCTACATACCAAATATCAAAGGCATGGGCCTTCTACTTTCAGACAAGAAGATTTTTTAAGTTTTGGTTAATTTCCCCTTTTTTGTTGCCGTGGCAGCCAAAATTCTGCATGGAATAGAATTCTTTGAATAAGTTTAAAAGAAATCCACCCAAGGAACATTCCTGTAAAATTATTTTGAATTTGGTTCATTGGTTTAGGAGGAGAAGATGTTGTAGGAAAATGTGAACGGACGGACGACGATGACGACGTGCGATGACGACGGACGATTAGCGATCACAAAAGCATACCTTGCACTTTAAATCTCAATAATGAAAGACCTAAATGACAGGATCAGGCTGATCGTCATCTGACTGGGACTCATCACTAGAAGAGAAATCAATGTCGGGAATATCAGATGGAGAAAAGCCAGAGAAAAGAGACTCTTAATCAGACTTGAAAATGATGGATAAAACAAAATAATTAAATAGAGACGTAATATTTCAGTTATATATTATAAAGTTTTAAGCTAATTGATCTAATCAAATAGAGTCAATCTCATTGATCTGATCAATAGAATGTTCTCAAACAAACTAACGGCTTGTGTCTGTCTGTTACATATTAATCCCTGAATGATGGTCATTTAATTATTTTATTCTCCCTAATTCGTGGACATGACTGATCGCTACCAGAAATTTGATTGGGTTTTATGACCTTTAATTGGTGTCCAATAAACAATAGTACAACGTGTTATTTTCAAAACTGTGAATAACACCTTTTGACACATCGTTTTCAACTTTATTTCTATTTGATGTCATACAGATTGCACTGTTGTAAGAAAGACATAAAACACATGGGAAGGTGAACTGGCCGCTGTGACATGATTGAGACAATCATTGAAAACAGCGTTAAATCTAATCAATCATAAGAGTTTGCACACAAATTTGCCTAGAAAGTCGTCTGGTGCATTTTGCTGCATGTGGGAAAGGTTTAATTGTCCATTATGTTTTATTCACACTTTTATCCGTTTTGTTTCAATTATGAGATCTATTATTATTATACCTACCAATAAAATTGGACTAATCCAAACATAAAACATTCGGAAAATCTACTTCACTTTTGTCTACACGTGACTGGAACATTCTGTGTCCCTAAATTGTTGTGTAAATGATTTGTGCCACGCCATACGAATACCTTGCGAGACAGAGATCACCTTTAACCTCCGCACAGTCTGATCATGATTTTCTCTGTTTGCTTTTAAGTCGTGAATCGCTCTGAAATCCTCTTGAGACGATTCACGACCAAAATATACGACACAAATATGCAATTTGATCTTATTTTACAATTAACACTGAAACTACCCAAATGCATAATTTGTGCTGACGCTGCTCATTTGAGTTAATCCTTACATGCTATTGCTATGACGTAGTCATTCCCCATATGGCCTCTCCTAAATTTAGGGGTTCAAATCAGTTACATGTTGTGAAATTGGACGATTTCATTTGGATTATAAGGGATTTTCATGCAGGTTTGAGAAATTATTTAACAATATTTTCTTTAACTTACTGTACTGTGAGTGAGTGGAACTGAACTATTTTAGCTAGGTAAAAATAAACAAAAGGCCCCATGGGCCTATGCTCTACTGGAATGGTTTTTTGGTCATTTTCAATCCAGAGCATGTATGTATGGGCAACAAAGGAATTTTGACAATTTCAAGGGCCGTAATCCAGTCATGCATAGGCGGATCTGGCCGGTTTTCAAAAGGAACCGAGCTTTCATCAATATTTAACTACAATCTCAGTTTGGTGAAGATCGGATAGTAAATGGAGGCTCTATTGAATTCATGGGCGGATCTGGCTGGTTTTCGAAAGAAACCAAACTCTCATCAATATTTAACTATTATCTTAGTTTGGTGAAGGTCAGATAATAAATGGAGGCTCTATTATGTTCACAAGCTGTATTATAGCAATTTTGACAATTTCAAGGGCCGTAATCCAGTCATGCATAAGCGGATCTGGTTTTCGAAAGGAACTGAGTTGTCGTCAATATTTAACTACCATACAAGTTTGGTGAAGATCGGATAGTAAATGGAGGATCTATTGTGTTCACAAGCTGTATTATAGCAATTTTGACAATTTCAAGGACCATAATCCAGTCATGCATGGGCAGATCTGGCTGGTTTTCAAAAGGAACCAAGCTCTCATCAAAATTTAACTACTATCTAAGTTTGGTGTAGATCAGATAGTAAATGGAGCCTCTATTGTGTTCACAAGCTCTATTATAGCAATTTTAACAATTTCAAGGGCCATAATCCAGTCTTGCATGGGTGGATCTGGCTGGTTTTCGAAAGGAACCGAGCTCTCATGGACTTTATCGCATTCACAAGCAACTGTTTACGGACGCACAGACGACGGACACAACGCCATGGCATAAGCTCTACTGGCCAAACACCGGTGTTTCTATGGGTGATGTTTAAATAGCTGTTGTGAGTTTATTCTTTGTTCAATATTTATAAAATTTCAGTATGATGTTCAGATATGATTTGTCTTTTATTTAAATATCAACATAAGAACAAAAATATTAGTATGCAAAGTGAAACGTATTGTTTTCAATTTACTGTACAAACTGAACTATTTTAGCTAGGTAAAAATTAAAAACACCGGTAAAAAGAACATTTATCTGCAGCATTTCATATGCTTACATTAAACCAGTCCAATGCACAGACATTATACATATTTTAGGTTTTATTATACAGGTGTGAAAATTGTTAAATTTTACCAATATCCCTGTGCACACAGTGCAGTAAAACTGATAAGCCAGTATTGATAATTGGGTTATATAATGTAAACAACAATTCGAATTTATCACATTCATTCCAATTACCGTATATCCCCGGCCATAAGTCGAGTTTTTGAGACTCAAATTTTGGTGTTGAAGTAGGGACTCGACTTATGGCTGAATGACAAAGTCAAATTAAGAAAAAAAGAGAATTTCGGAGAAGTTTTGGGGGAAAATATTAGGTTGGGTAAAAATCCTAGATTGTTTTGTGTTGGAATATAAAGTTACTTTTTTACGAACATTGATTTTTATAATTATAAAAATCTTACCATCTTATAATTAAAAGTAATCCAAATTTCACAAATTGTAGGTTTCTTTATTTCTAAAGACATGTTTAATTCTTGTTTTTATTTCACAGTTTGTGTAAACATCAAAGACACGAATTCGCGACTGCAACGGACACGTGGTCTAACGAGGCCAATCAAAATTATTATTTGTCTGAGTAGATAGCTTACAATAAAGCGATAATTAAATGCCTTCACACTTCCATATATTTATGTCTTTATGAGTTTTCATGTTTCCCCCCAATCCCGTGTTTGTGTTATTTATTTACTCCACTTTATTCCCGTGTTTGGTTAAACAATCATTAATAATCAACAAAGTTTACTTTCAGTTAACAAATTACAACGACGTAATTAATGTCAAAATCAATTATATATCGTGACGAATTACTGCATAAATGTAGTGTAAAACACAAGATTATTTGATATTGGCCTAAGCGGTTAACTTTTAAACTGCTTTCCAATTTCATCGACCGTATCTAGGGTGGTTGCTAACGCATGACGTAATCTGCACCTGTCCCCTGTGTAGAATGTAGGACAGCGTGTCGTGTATTGGAATCTGACTTTACAATTATAAGTTAAATATGACTGGATTATATGAAGTGTTCTTTACGGTTAGAATCATAAAACTTAAACTTAATCATATTTTTAACAAAAGTTGCAATATGGGATGTGAAATTTAAAGAGATAAATACTATTTTCTTTAATGAAAAAAAAACACATTTATTTCAGTAACGTATTCCACTTCTTTTATGGCAACTTTTGTTAAAAAAATGGTAAAAATTTAATATTTCATGATAGCACTGGTCCGAAATTTTTAAAAAGTCGACCCTCGACTTATGGCTGAGAGTAACCTCAAAACCACCGAAATTGGGGTCAAAATGGACCCTCGACTTATGGCCGAAGTAGACTTATGGCTGAGGATATACGGTATTTGTATTACCAAAACAAATGCCGAATATAATTAATAAGTCATTATCATATAATTTATGCCTTGTATCAATTTTTTTTTTAAATAAACAAACTGTCCTTTAATTATATAATTGTAAGATCAACAACACTTATTTTATTAACACTACACAAACAAACGGTCATCAATAGAATCAAGTGCGGCTGTTTTCACAATTATGTAAAGACTCTCGATCGAGGTGTTAATCTCTGGTCAGTTACGTGTGACAAATTGCAAAGAACAAAAGGTGAAACACAAATGTGTATTATATTTTATCTATTTTCGAGAACTCGGTTACTTGAATTACTAGCAGATTAATTGAATAAAATACAGTTAACCGAGTAACTGATTAATTGCTGACATCCCTAATTTTAATGTAGGTATCCATTGTTTATTTGTGCATTTTAAGGCAGGTATACATTGTTTATTCATGCATTTTAATGCAGGTATACATTGTTTATTCATGCATTTTAATGTAGGCATACATTGTTTATTAATGCATTTGAAAGTAGGTATACATTGTTTATTCATTCATTTTAATGTAGGTATACATTGTTTATTAATGCATTTTAAGGCAGGTAAGGCAGGTATACATTGTTTATTAATGCATTTTAATGTAGGTATACATTGTTTATTCATGCATTTTAATGTAGGTATACACTGTTTATTCATGCATTTGAATGCAGGTATACATTGTTTGCTACTTTTGATCTCTCTTGAAATGCAAGGAAAAGCCCAGTAAATGTACATGTACCTGTAGCCTGATTGCTGGAAGAATAAATAGATCTCTCCATAGGGACAGCTCCATATACTTGTGGCTTTTGTTGGTCCTGTGACGAGTCTTGCATATTTGTCATCTGTGGAGGGTTTCCTTTAACAGTCTTTTCTTTCAATGAATCCTACAAGAACAACTGGAACTGTCACTTAAAGTGACTTAAGACCCCAGCATACTACTTTGAAAGTGTGAAAAAGTTCAAGGTAAGATAACTCTAATACCAAATCAGATTTGATCCAAATTTATATCTTGCACGTCTACAAATCATTATTATCATGTGAACCAATAATACATTTTCTTAAAAGTTGAAGTTGTTTGCTCCATAAACTTCATGTGTCATACAGACTGACATTATATAAAAGTGAGAGGAGGTTTAAGAGGAGATAACTTAATAAACACTAAAACAGATTTGATCCATAAATGCTTCTGGCATATCTGCAATTCATGTTAAGCATGAGTACCATGTTTCGTCATAATATCTTAACAAGTTACTCTGTAATGCTACCCTGAATACCATAGCTCTTTACAAAAAGGTGTTAATAATTAATACATAGCAGTAATTCCATAAACCATTAAGAATTGCATCCTATAGATCATCCACAAATTTTCACTTAGATTTTACTTAGTGACAGAGGTTTTTTCCTGATGTAATGCATATACGAATTTGACAAAAGATTTCCTTAAACATTGGCCAAGTAGTCTAGTTTTTAACAACACATAACCTATACTGGTATTTGAAATAAGCCCAGATGTATAGAAGACTTTCATTCTGACAAAGATGCTTCAGAATGCATCTACATGTGGGAAATTGGGGTTAATCATCGCTTTGAGAATATGAGACCTGGTAGAACAATGCAGTAAGCTTTTCTGGGGCACATTTTACAGCTGTATACATACAATGAACCCATACTTAGAAATAATACACAGAATGAAATCAGAAATGTTTTGCTGAGCTTCGACTTCAAGTAATGAAAATTGCAAATCCAAACATGTGAGACCATTAAGGCTTCCTTATGGCAGGATTAAAATCATCTTGGGTAATTTATGCTTTACTGACATTCATCTTTGATGAATATTCTATATCTTGCCTTTCATTTTGTTTTATCATTTAACATGAAATCATAAAATAGAAATATTAGGGTTTGTTATATACAGTGTTTATACCTTAATAGCTCTCAGAAGCTCTTGGTCTAAAGTACTAAGTAGATGGGGACATATCTGTTCTGGGCCAAGTCTGATATGTTCAATGAGAGGGTCGTCATTAGGTTCCCACTTCTTCATAGCAGTTTTACAGCTGTGGCATTCCAACTCATCTTCATCTCCTACAAAAAAAGACTTCTTACTTGATATGCTGGACTGTCAAGTAAAGTATTGATCCTTTCCAGGAAAAATTGCCTAACAATGAGCATGTGAAAGAACCAAGGGGTCTTTACGGAAAAGCTAGGGTATTATATCAGGACTCCCTTGTATCTATAATATGTCTCTTGAAACAATCTGCACCTGTCAGATGCTTATACATGATAAAGTCTACACTATCAAATGGGCTTAGAGAAGATTAAAAGCTCATGCTCTACCAGAACATGTGGTTGTACAATTACATTACATTACTTGAATTACAGATATTATATTTTAGAGTTGTCTGCTTACAAAACAATTGAAAGAAAATATTACATCTGATACCCCCGTCAAACCGGGCTGGCGTCCTTAAGGCGGAAGGTGGAAAAACAAGACATTGTGCTGTGGTCGCCATGGTCCCCAATGATTGCCGAGTCACAGCGTTTGTTTTGAGCATGTTTCAAAACAAACGCCAAGGTTCGATCTGACTGGCATTTCAAATTTTATGTCAAAAATACATTACCAGTCATTTAATACCTGATATATAATCTCAACACCGTTAATTCATCCAGAAAAGAAGCTCGCGCAGCCATGCATAGCCCTCACGCGTGTGTGATACACACGGCCGCCGGTAATACCGGCGCACGGGCCATGTGACCCCCACTTTTTAATTTCTGGACACACCAACTGACAGCTAAGAATTTATTTCATTTTATTTCTTGGTCTGTTTAAGGCATTCGCCTTAAACAAGTTATTTTCATTCAGTTATTCAACTACATTAACAACCTAACAACATAATTGTGTAAATTACTAATTGTAATTAAGTTGTTTTTTGTGAACACAACTAACTGAGAAGTCACGGGTGGGTTACCCCACCCACTATTTCAGTTACGTATCGGGTGCGGTAATGGCCATTCATTCTTTCAACGAAGTTATAGTTACACCGACCCTATTAGCGATAATATATTATTATCGCCTTGTATTACATTATGTATATTAATTAAACATGAACAATTTTGGAAAATATTTGTAAAATCTTTTTCATTGAAATACGTTCCGTAATCAACGGGTATAGTAGAAAATAAAAAATAGAAAAAAAATTATATTTTTTGTTGAATCGTATAAATTGTTTTGTTTCATATATATTCTATGTCACATAGTGGTGATCAGAGGCGTGACTCATAACGGCTGTATGAGACACGCGTCTGTCCTGTTTTGCGTTCACTAAGTACACACAGGATTCACCCTGTGAGTACTTCTCTTCCTGGCCTGCTTCCATTTGGAAACAGTCTGGGTTGAGGAGGACTCACAAAAGCTGGAAGAGTAAGAAGACCCCTAAAAAGGTTTCTCTTAGCTCTACGAGTGAAGCGGAGTTTGAGGGGTTCTCCCAACAATCAGACTCCGCGGCTGTGTTGAGTGAGCAGAAGGTCAGAGCTGTTCCTTCTTCACTCCGCACAACCGCTCAGAGGTCCAGATTAGGAGGTGTAATCAGCTATTTTCCCCACAAATTCCCTCTTAGGAAACAAACCCTATGCTGTGGGTTCTCAATACCCACAGCATAGGGTAAGAGGGTCAAATGAGGATTTTAGACATGCATACGCCCCTTATCTGGAGCTCTGACCGCTCCCCCTCAGCTTCGGCTGGTCCTTCGCGGGACATGGAGGAGCGGATGGCAGCGGCTGATGTCTGTTATTCCGTCGGGAAACAAAGGCCTTCGGGCCAGAAACCGTACGGACACAGTGATGGTTGGCCTCAAGAGTGAGCAACCGTCTGCTGAACGACATTATCTGACGCCAGGTGTTGGGGCTGACCCTTCGGGAGACGCCATGGGTCAATCAAAGGGAAACCTCACTGATTGGCCACCTCTAACACCACACTCTGCAGTAAGCAGTCTTCGGACGCTTACAGAGTGCCAAATTATAATGTCTGCGGACAGAATTCTTTGGAGACCGGTGATAGAGCAGCTTCACAACTGCCTATCATTAGTCAACCGGGTAATGCTTGCGAGCAAAACCTATATGACTACGGGTAACCGGGTACCGGGCAACCAGTCAGTCATTTCGCCTAGGCGCGACCAGTCACCGGGCAAATCCGGCAGTCATTTAGCGATGACGCGACCGGTCAGTCATTAAGCCATGACGCGACCGGGCAAATTATCAGTCAGTTTAACATGACGCGACCGGGCAGTGGGCAGTCAAGGTAACGAGCAGTCGTTAAGCTAGTACCACTCGTTCTTCGCACAACCGGTCTATACGGATATTCAAAACACTGGTCATTACGCACCAGGCTCAGATATCCAACCGTCTAACATCGGTTATAAGGAGTACAGGACAGATAAATCTTTCCTTTCTCCAAGGGGAATAGTGTTCTTCTGTAGGGATTACACTCCTCAAAAGAATGAGAATAGAAGAGTACGGATATTCAAAACACTGGTCATTACGCACAAGGCCCAGATATCCAGTTATAGGTAGTACAGGACAGAGAAATGTTTCCGTGTCTCCAAGTGGAACATGGTACTTCTCTAGAGATTACACTCCTTCCCCGATACAAAGCTCCGTTTCAAAAGATGTAATGGATCGGTGATAGGCGGGTTAACCAAGCCTACCGGGATCAGCAATACCCACCTGATGGGAATTCACTGTTCCCGGAAGGACACCTTTCGAAGAGGCAGTCCTTAGAAGGCAAACCCCCGATCGGAATAACTCAGGTTTTCCGTGAAAGGGAGGTCGAGACCGTCCCATACGGTTAGTTCGGCGCCGACGATCGATCCAGTGCGACCTCTCTCTACTGCGGAGAGAGGAGGTTCATATCACACGATCGACACCTTAACACAACAATAAAGTACACCAAGATTGAATATTATTTTCAATCCCTTCTCTTACTTTTATAAGACTGTTGTGTCTTTCAGTTGAAAGACGGATTAGAGTCAAGCATCGTAGGGCTCGACACTCTCCCACCTCCTCGTCTGACGGGCGGGGGCGGGGGGGGGGCAGTCCCCTTCAGATTACGAGCCGGCTGTAGAGCGTTGACCTCTACAGCAGAACATTAAGGAAGTACTTAGGGTGGTGCCTAATACGTTATGCCCGAAGGTTGACGCTTAAACGTCGTTTAAACCTATAATGATTTCGAGCAAAACCTACACTCTGCAGTACAGCAGTCTTCGGACTTCTACAGAGTGCCAAGTTATAATGTCTGAAGTTTTTGGAGACTAGTGATAGAGCAGCCTCACATCAGCCTATCATTAGTCAACCGGTCAGTAATGGTCAGAGGGAGCTACCATTACTGAACGTTCCCAGAGCTGGGTAACGAGCAGTCGTTAAGTCAAGTTGACTCCAACCGTTTTATCAATATTATGACATAAGCATTGGACAACCGGGTGTTTTCGAACACAGCCAAGTGAAAATCTCCTTCGCAGAGTTGTCGTTCCTTACACTCATATGAATGTAATGAGTCGATAGTGCTAGAGAATGAGTCAAATGCCTACCGAGTACTCAATTAATCACTGGGCATAAACGGTTGTCGCGTGAACGTTCACAGGGCAGTCAAACTCTTAACTGGGCATAAACGGTTACCGGGCAAACGGTCACCGTGAAAACAAAAATTCAACTATGAATTCTTCGGAATTCAACAGTATTCCAATTGACAAATGTCCTCGGACACAGTCATTTGGAGATCGGGCAATGTCTTTAGACATAGCCAGTAAGGCACCGGTCAAACGGGTAATGTCTTAGGACATAACCTTTCGGCAGTCAATCGGGCAGTATGCTGGGACATAGCCGATTAAACAGTCGGCCATCGGGTATGGGGAGTACCGGTCAAATAGTTATGTCGGTCCCCAGGGAGGAGAGAGTGCGTCTCTAGGGACTACACTCCTCCCAAGTAATACCCATCGTACCAATTGTTGGGACGAGTCGATGTCCGACGGTATTACATGGGAGAGATTCAGTTGATTTCATAAATCAATCCCCTATGCTGGCCTACCATGATCAACCGTTCCCAGAGGATAGTCACTCTGTGAACTCTCTCATACGTGAGCTCGGACCGAAGGTTGATTCCATGCGATCTCATTCTTCTTCGGAAAAGGGATAAATTCCTCGATCATGACTCCTTCATAGGATTCCTCCCACCAATGGGCTAAGTTTTGTGGAAAAGTAGCCAGTTGCTTGGGAAGATTGTTGTGTGGAGTACTGGTGTGAGAAAACCAGGAAATACATGAGTAGGTGAACTGGCCGCCGTGATATAACTGAGAAATTGTTAAAACGGCGTTAAACCACAATCAATCGATCATAGGATTCCTCCATGTCGAATCGGACACTGACATTCCGGTCCAGAACCGGCTTTAGTCAATCCGCACGTCGTCGGGTAAAACCCACGACCCCGTCTTGTCTGACGAATAAGAGACATATCGGGTTCAGTGCTCCATCGGATGATTAACAATTTAGAGCTGGACTCTAAATAAACTATCATTAGTGGGAAGTTACTGCATTCACTGCGTCCATAGGCGCATTTCGGCGTATGCGGCAACATTGTTCACAGGGACAGAACGTACAGTGACTTCTGCAAGGCATTCTTAGAAGCCCAACCTGTGAAGACACAAGAGACAGGCTAAGTTCGAGCCTAGCTTTCTGCTTCCGCTGGCCCTGCCTTATCAAAGCCCCGTACGGGAGCAAAGTTGGCATACAACCAAGTAGAGCACTGTCCCTAATCCGCGGCTATAGGGAAGCGCTCCTCTCTATTAAGCTAACAGGAATGCCATGGAGTGGGTATCAACCTTCCATTCGGTGGTTTCTACAACCGTCTTTCGTCTGGTTCCGGTGAAGACCGGAATAAGACTTATCGACTCAGATTGCGTCTAGTACGGTCGAGTAATAAAATGGAATGTTCCGTTTTATCAAGAACGCAATCCGGAACGGCTGTCTGAGCGATTCTTAGACCAAACAGACACCTGTTACCACGTACCGGTTGCTTTTTCATCGAGGAATAACCGTCGATTCTTTGTAAACGGGGAAGTGTTCCTTTCAAACACTTCACTTCGATTACCTGCGTTTAGAATTAATTCCCAAAACGGGCAAGTCGGATCTATTCCCCTCAAGAGACTCGTTGTAGGACGTTTCTCGTTGAGCTGGCCCTTCGGACAGACTCGATTCGCTATAAGAGAATCCGATTACCATGTCCTGGATAAGGATCAGTAATTAAGGGAAACGGTCCGATACATGCTTCATACTACACCCGAATTGTTTACAGTTCGGGGCAGTGTGTTAAATACTCATTACAGTACAGGGCTTAACTGACTAGGACATGTACATGATCAATAGAGTAGACAGTAGTCCTTCGATTGGCAATAATTATTACTCCCTGAATTGCCCCCATAATTCAAATGAGTCAACTTCCGGTGTCGTTATTCTCTTCCTGACAATGACTTTAGAAACACAGTATTGGCCCAGAGATCGTAGTTCAACGTTCTTCTGGCCTGCCTATCGACATAACCGTTACATCTTCATTAGAAGTAGACAGTTCTTACCGATTGGTGTTTTTTAAGGTACGTCAATCAGTAATTTATGCTTACATTTGTTGCCGACCTCTCGCATTCAAGATTTGGCGATGAACACAACAATTATTGTTCGATGCTCCAATGCGCTTAACTTCAAAGTTCAGATCCATTTCTCTCCAAACTTTTACGTTCTTCGGAAGCGGCCGATTCTTAAGTTATAAACTGAGACTTAAATTCGTCTTGCTTGGCGAACACTATCAGGGAAGTGAGTTCTTTGCTTTCAGTAAAAACGAATTTCATCAGGTTTTACAGCCGTATGGTTATTCAACCGTTCTTATAAACCTGTATTCCTACTGAGACCAAGTTGCCTTTGGTGCTTCCTAACCCATCACATTTCACAACCTTTCTGTGAACTGTGTTCCCTTAGATATAACCTGATCTTGTACCCTGTCAAGGGTCTTAAGTTCTATATAAAACATTCGAGGGCTGTAAGAGCCACAGTAGGGGTTATTCAACCTCAGGTAGGAGAAGGATATGTCAGCAGCGTATTCAAACACTGGATATCCTATTCCTTTAATTAGTAATAAGATCCTTCTGATAAAGTCTTAAAACGTTTCAATCAGAAATTATTCCTCTCTGGACACACAAGTGGACTCTCAGCGAGTACTTACCTAATTAATACACAAATTACTAAATACATAAACAGTTGTGTTTATATTTAGTAGTACCGTAGGTACTCTTACCAAGTGCTACGATTTCTCGGGACCGGCATTGTGTTGGACGATCCTCCCGACCGATGCTGCAAAGTCATCAGGTATTAAATGACTGGTAATGTATTTTTGACATAAAAATGAAGTTTTTTAAAGTAAAACATATTTTTATTAGAAAATACTTACCAGTCATTTCAGATTCCCGCCTCCCAACCCCGCGTCGTCACCCAACACTAAACGCTGCAAGTTAACGGTGAAATTAAAAGTGGGGGTCACATGGCCCGTGCGCCGGTATTACCGGCGGCCGTGTGTATCACACACGCGTGAGGGCTATGCATGGCTGCGCGAGCTTCTTTTCTGGATGAATTAACGGTGTTGAGATTATATATCAGGTATTAAATGACTGGTAAGTATTTTCTAATAAAAATATGTTTTACTTTAAAAAACTTCATGTTCATACACAATGATCATCTTGAAATGTCTGAAAATCTGACCAGCTTGCATAAAGTTGCCATGATCACGTAGAAGAAACACTGTGATCACGTAGTAGAAACACTGTAATCATGTAGTAGAAACGCCCTGAGGTCACCATGCAGTCTTGATACACATAGAAGACGAGTGGTAAGAACCCCATGAGCGTGGTTAGAGTGCCGCGGGATTACCGGTGATCACGTTGCCAAGCCCATAGCTCTCAATAGAAACTCCATAAGCGCAGAAAGATCGTTGCGGGGGCGCCGTGAGAACGTGGTATGATCGCACTGGTCGCGATAAGAGCGCAGATTTTTTCAAGTTTGTAATTTTTTCTCGCATTGTATTCATGTTTACCGGCGACCTTGTACATTTTCTGGTCACTGTACAGTCGCCATACGGTCGCCTTACGGTTGCCATATGGTCGCCATCCAGTCTGACGTGGGTTTATTACAAATTTGAAATGTATTTTCAATATAGATTTAAATGGGATTTTTTTTTCTTTTTCCAGCAATTATAAACATTTCTTTTACATATTTACAAGTTGCATCAAAAGTCATCATTGTAAGAGTAAAAGAAAAACAGACCTGTGTAATACAGTCCTTGTTCTGCTAAAGCTCTTGGTTTAAACTGTCCAGTTTGGAACTTCGATGGTGCATTCTCAAAAGACTTAATCCTAATAAGAACATCACTGAGATTTGAGTCTGAGAGTTTTCTTGACTGATATCTCTGAAATACACATAACATACAAATAGTATGGTATTATTATGTTAACCCTTTCCCATATACAACAAGTCTGCAGCAAACCACATTGAAAACATATTGGCAAAAATATGAAAAATCTCTGTAAATGAAAGTAATATACATGTAATTGAATAAGGTTTAAAACATTGTTGCAAAAGCAGAAATTGTTTTCAAAAGTCATCTGCTGCAGAGGTGTCAACATGCATCAGTATGAGGCAAAGGGGTTGAAATATTGGAAAAATAGAATTAACAAGAGGGCCATGATGGCCCTGGATCGCTCACCTGATAAATTTTTTCACTTAAGGTATATAAGCCCCGCCCCCTGGCGGCCATAGTTTCCGACCAATCAACTTGGCTTGAAGGAATCTGATAGAGGGTCACCCTAGTAACATTTCTAAAAAATTATTTGAAAATCGGCCTGACACTTTTGGAGGAGAAGATTTTTTAAGTTTTCTCTATAGCCATATAATGCAAAATAGCCCTGCCCACTGGCGGCCATGTTTTTCGACCAATCAACATGGCTTGAAGGAATCTGAAAGTGGGTCACTTAAGGAACATTTAGATATATAAGCCCCGCCCCCTGGCGGCCATAGTTTCCGACCAATCAACTTGGCTTGAAGGAATCTGATAGGAGGGTCACCCTAGGAACATTTCTACAAAATTATTTGAAAATCGGAGAAGAAGACTTTTTAAGTTTTCACTATAGCCATATAAGGCAAAATAGCCCCGGCACCCCTGGCGGCCATGTTTTTCGACCAATCAACATGGCTTGAAGGAATCTGATAGAGGGTCATCCAAGGAACATTTCTACAAAATTATTTGAAAATCGGCTTGACACTTTCGGAGGAGAAGATTTTTTAAGTTTTCACTATAGCCATATAAGGCAAAATAGCGCCGCCCCCCCCCCCCCCCCCCCCCCCCTGGCAGCCATGTTTTTCGACCAATCAACATGGCTTGAAGGAATCTGATAGAGGGTCATCCAAGGAACATTTTACAAAATTATTTGAAAATCTGCCAACCAGTTTGGGAGAAGAAGAATTTAGAAGTTTTTTTTCATTTCGTTGCCATGGAAACCAGAATTCTGCATGGATCCCAAAAATTTGAAGGAAATCTGGTGAGGTCATTGAGAGGATGCTTTCTGTGAAGTTTCATCCCAATTGACCCACTGGTTACTGAGGAGAAGAAGTTGACGCACAATGCACGACGGAAGATGGATGACGCACGCCGGACAATGGCGATCACAATAACTCACCTTGAGCAAAGCTCAGGTGAGCTAAAAAGCAGGAAATACAAAACTATCCTTTAGAAATAGAAAGGAAACCATTACACAAAACAGCTTAGTTTTGCAACTCCACAATAATTCTGTCAGATTTCTACTGCAGAGGATTTGAAACATACAATTGAAACTCATGTTGCATTGAAGTATTTGACGATGACCATTATGATTAGTGCTAATGGGCAATGCGGGTAAGTATGGACAGATTTTACCTGAACATGCAATATGTGAGATAACTTACAGTGTATAGCTGTATAGTTTCTTGTAGTTCAGCCAAAATTGATTTAGCTTTGGTTTTATTGATACGATGTTGAATGGGTTTAGAACAGACTTGATAGGTCAATACTAGGGACACATGGTAAACATTACGACACTGAAAAACAGTTTGAAAATTAGAAATACATGTGACATGTTTCTTTAAAAAAAAGTTGCCTGGCCTCGATTCTTAATTTAAGTACCGAGGCCAGGCAACTTTTTTTAAAGAAACATGTCACATGTATTTCTACGTTTTAATGTTCACTTCTCTTTCTTAACATGTTTTTCAATGATTTGCATTTATTTACTTTCATTTACTTTCATTTCATTCTTTTGTTGTTTTTCCTTTATAATATTTTCTGCATTCGAGATATCATTTACTTTTTTCTTGCTTGACTACTGGTAGAAAAAGTATATCTTGCATCATCAAAAATATCCACTGCATTAGGATCATATTTGTTCTAAGTCTCTGGCTTGCAGTATATTTCTGCAAGCCAGAGACTGAGAACAAATATGATCCTAAAGCCCTATTGAAAGTTCACATCTACCATAATACCTAATGCACTCAAGTTGTGAATTATGTGTTTTTTCATTAATTGTACAATGTTTATTCTACTTGATGATTTTTACGTTTTAAAGACTGTTTCATGTTATAGGAACAAGTTCACTTACACATGTAAACTTTTATATTTAAGCTACATATGTAATATATCTGTATGTTCTATCATTCAATGTATGTTTTTTTAGCAATGATGCAGACCCATGCAAACAATTTAAAGAGTGGCTTGCAGACATGATTATGAAAGTTATAATAATATGGATTAATGGGGGATGTGTTTTTATTAGGGATGGGAAGGAATAATTGTAAAACGACTCCCCATATTTATTTTTGTTGTACATCTTTGGAATCAAAATTAAGTATGACCAGTGAATTACGATAAGTAAAAAAAAAACAAGTGTTGAGTGGGAGAGGGGGTCATTTTACCATGGCCATACTAAAATTACTCCCTATATTTATTTTTGTTATACATCTTTGGAATCAAAATTAAGTATGACCAGTGAATTACGATAAGTAAAAAAAAAACAAGTGTTGAGTGGGAGAGGGGGTCATTTTACCATGGCCATACTAAAATTACTCCCTATATCTAATTGTTTTATACATCATATCCACTTTTAATGTTTTATTTGCCATTATTAAGTACAGAATAGATTGTATGGAATCAAAATTAAGTACGACTAAGTTAATTACAACAAGAGGGCCATGATGGCCCTGGAATCGCTCACCTAATATTTTTTTTTCACTTTAGCTATATAAGCCCCGCCCCCTGGCAGCCATAGTTTCCGACCAATCAACTTGGATTGAAGGAATCTGATAGAGGGTCACCCTAGGAACATTTCTACAAAATTATTTGAAAATCGGCCAGACACTTTTGGAGGAGAAGATGTTTTAAGTTTTCACTATAGCCATATAAGGCAAAATAGTCCTGCCCACTGGTGGCCATGTTTTTTTACCAATCAACATGGCTTGAAGGAATCTGAAAGTGGGTCATCCAAGGAACATTTCTACAAAATTATTTGAAAATCGGTCTGACACTTTCGGAGAAGAAGATTTTTTAAGTTTTCACTATAGCCATATAAGGCAAAATAGCCCCGCCCCCCTGGCGGCCATGTTTTTCGACCAATCAACATGGCTTGAAGGAATCTGATAGAGGGTCATCCAAGGAATGTTTTTACAAAATTATTTGAAAATCAGCCACACACTTTCGGAGGAGAAGATGTTTTAAGTTTTCACTTTGGCCATATAAGGCAAAATAGCCCCGCCCCCTGGCAGCCATGTTTTTTGACCAATCAACATGGCTTGAAGGAATCTGATAGAGGGTCACCCAAGGAACATTTCTAAAAAATTATTTGAAAATCGGCCTGACACTTTTGGAGGAGAAGATTTTTTAAGTTTGAACTATAGCCATATAAGGCAAAATAGCCCCGCCCTGGCGGCCATGTTTTTCGACCAATCAACATGGCTTGAAGGAATCTGATAGAGGGTCACCCAAGGAACATTTCTACAAAATTATTTGAAAATCGGCCCGACACTTTCGGAGGAGAAGATTTTTTAAGTTTTCACTATAGCCATATAAGGCAAAATAGCCCCGCCCCCCCTGGCGGCCATGTTTTTCGACCAATCAACATGGCTTGAGGGAATCTGATAGAGGGTCATCTAAGGAACATTTCTACAAAATTATTTGAAAATCTGCCAACCAGTTTGGGAGAAGAAGAATTTTGAAGTTTTTTCAGTTTCGTTGCCATGGAAACCAGAATTTTGCATGGATCCCAAAAATTTGAAGGAATTCTGGTGAGGTCATTGAGAGGATGCTTTCTGTGAAGTTTCATCAAAATTGACCCACTGGTTACTGAGGAGAAGAAGTTGACGCACGACGCACGACGGACAAAAGGCGATCACAATAACTCACCTTGAGCAAAGCTCAGGTGAGCTAACAAGTAAAAAAAATAAGGGTTAGGTGTGGGGGGGGTCATTTTACCATGGCCATTGTAAAACGACTCCCCCTATTTTATTTATTTTTTATACATTTTAACCCATTTTAATGTACAAATTGTCATTATTAAGTGCAGAATAGATTGAAAGGAAACAAAATTAAGTATGACCAGTGAATAATGTTAATTAAAAAAAATCAAGTGTTGGGTGGGGGACGGGAGTCATTTTACCATGGCCATGGTAAAGTGACCCCCCCCCCCCCCCCCACTAAATTCCTTTTTTTTGTTATTATAATTCATCGATAAAACTTAAATTTAAATTAATACAGTTTATTATTGACTTTGTAATTTTAATAGTACGATGAAATTGTATCAGATGAAAAACAAGAGGGCCATGATGGCCCTGGAATCGCTCACCTGATTTTTTTTTTCACTTTAGCTATATAAGCCCCGCCATCTGGCGGGCATAGTTTCCAACCAATCAACTTGGCTTTAAGGAATCTGATAGAGGGTCACCCTAGGAACATTTCTACAAAATTATTTGAAAATCGGCCTGACACTTTTGAAGGAGAAGATTTTTTAAGTTTTCACTATAGCAATAAAAGGCAAAATAGCCCCGCCCCCTGGCGGCCATGTTTTTTGACCAATCAACATGGCTTGAAGGAATCTGATAGAGGGTCATCCAAGGAACATTTATACAAAATTATTTGAAAATCGGCTGACACTTTTGGAGGAGAAGATTTTTTAAGTTTGCACTATAGCTATATAAGGAAAAATAGCTCCGCCCCTCCTGGCGGCCATGTTTTTCGACCAATCAACATGGCTTGAAGGAATCTGATAGAGGGTCACCCGAGGAACATTTCTACAAAATTATTTGAAAATCGGCCTGACACTTTCGGAGGAGAAGATTTTTTAAGTTTGCACTATAGCCATATAAGGAAAAATAGCCCCGCCCCCACTGGCGGCCATGTTTTTCGACCAATCAACATGGCTTGAAGGAATCTGATAGAGGGTCACCCAAGGAACATTTCTACAAAATTATTTGAAAATCGGCCTGACACTTTCGGAGGAGAAGATTTTTTAAGAATTTTGAAGTTTTTTCATTTCGTTGCCATGGAAACCAGAATTATGCATGGATCCCGAAAATTTTAAGGAATTCTGGTGAGGACATTGAGAGGATGCTTTCTGTGAAGTTTCATCCCAGTTGACCCACCGGTTACAGAGGAGAAAATGTTGACGGACGACGGACGCCGGACATAGGGCGATCACAATAACTCACCTTGAGCACTTCGTGCACAGGTGAGCTAAAAATAGGGGGGTCATTTTACTATGGCCATGGTAAAGTGACCCCCCCTCTAAATTCCTTTTTTTTATTATTATAATTCATCGATAAAACTAAATATTAAATCAATACAGTTTATAATTGACTTTGTAATTTTAATAGTACAATGAAATCATATCAGATGAAAAACAAGAGGGCCAAGATGGCCCTAAAATCGATCACCTGAATGATAGTTAATTAGAAGCAAATATTTAACTGCAAATATCTGTGAAAATTTGATCAGGAGTTCAAATGAAACTGCAAGGAGTGGAAATAGTCCATTTTTATCTTGAAATCTAACAAGAGCTTTCTCAATTTCTGATGCTGCAGCAACAAAGGTTCTACACAGAATGCAAGTATTTGAACAATTTTGAAAGAGGACCATCAAAGGAACATTCCTGTGAAGTAACATTGAAATTGGTCAAGTGGAATGGTAGGAGTTGTCATTTGTAGCTAAAAGTTCAATTTACCCCTTTTGTGATGACGCGAGGTTGCTATGATTTTGTAACTAATCAAAACAGCTTGAACAAATTAAATGTAGAGGATCACTGAAGTAGGATTTATATTCAATTTCCTTAATATCAGACAAGAACTTTTAAAGCTTGGACATTTTGCCCCCTTTCTGATGCTGCAGCAACCCTGGCGGCCATGTTTTTCAACCGATGGGAAATATTTGAACAATCTTGGTAAAGGGTGCCCCAAGAAACATTTGTGCAAAATAATTTTCAAATTGGGCCAGTACTTTTGGACAAGAAGATTTTTAAAATTTTAACAAAAAAAAACCAAGCTCCTCCTCCTGGCGGCCATGTTTTTCAACCGATCGGAAATATTTGAACAATCTTGGTAAAGGGTGCCCCAAGGAACATTTGTACAAAATAATTTTCAAATCGGGCCAGTACTTTTGGTCAAGAAGATTTTTAAAATTTTAACAATGCACATATAAGGAAAACAAGCTTCGCCCCCTGGCGGCCATGTTTTTCAACCGATCGGAAATATTTGAACAATCTTGGTAAAGGGTGCCCCAATGAACATTTGTGGAAAATAATTTTCAAATCGGGCAAGTACTTTTGGACAAGAAGATTTTTTAAGTTTTAACAATGCACGTAGAAGGAAAACAAGCTTCGCCCCCTGGCGGCCATGTTTTTCAACGGATCGGAAATATTTGAACAATCTTGGTAAAGGGTGCCCCAAGGAACATTTGTGCAAAATAATTTTCAAATCGGGCCAGTACTTTTGGTCAAGAAGATTTTTAAAATTTTAACAATGCACATATAAGGAAAACAGGCTCCGCCCCCTGGCGGCCATGTTTTTCAACCGATCGGAAATATTTGAACAATCTAGGTAAAGGGTGCCCCAATGAACATTTGTGGAAAATAATTTTCAAATCGGGCCAGTACTTTTGGACAAGAAGTTTTTTTAAGTTTTAACAATGCACGTATAAGGAAAACAAGCTCCGCGCCCTGGCGGCCATGTTTTTCAACGGATCGGGAATATTTGAACAATCTTGGTAAAGGGTGCCCCAAGGAACATTTGTGCAAAATAATTTTCAAATTGGGCCAGTACTTTTTGACAAGAAGATTTTTAAAATTTTAACAATGCACATATAAGGAAAACAGGCTCCACCCCCTGGCGGCCATGTTTTTCAATCGATCGGAAATATTTGAACAATCTTGGTAAAGGGTGCCCCAATCAACATTTGTGGAAAATAATTTTCAAATCGGGCCAGTACTTTTGGACAAGAAGATTTTTTAAGTTTTAACAATGCACATATAAGGAAAACAAGTTCCACGCCCTGGCGGCCATGTTTTTCAACGGATCGGAAATATTTGAACAATCTTCGTAAAGGGTGCCCCAAGGAACATTTGTGCAAAACAATTTTCAAATCGGGCCAGTACTTTTTGACAAGAAGATTTTTAAAATTTTAACAATGCACATATAAGGAAAACAGGCTCCGCCCCCTGGCGGCCATGTTTTTCAACCGATCGGAAATTTTTGAACAATCTTGGTAAAGGGTGCCCCAATGTACATTTGTGCAAAATAATTGTCAAATCGGGCCAGTACTTCTGGACAAGAAGATTTTTAAAGTTTTAACAATGCACATATAAGGAAAATAAGCTCCGCCCCCTGGCGGCCATGTTTTTCAACGGATCGGAAATATTTGAACAATCTTGGTAGAGGGTACCCCAAGGAACATTTGTGCAAAATAATTTTTAAATCGGGCCAGTACTTTTGGACAAGAAGATTTTTTAAGATTTGGCAATTTTCCCCTTTTCTGTTGCCGCGGCAACCAAAGTTCTCGATGGAATTTAAATCTTTGAACAATTTTTAAAGAGGTTCACCAAAGGAACATTCCTGTGAAGTTTGGTTGAAATTGGTCAAGTGGTTAAGGAGGAGATGATCTAAATGTTAACGACGGACGACGGACGACGACGGACGACGTAAGACGGACAAAAAGTGATCAGAATAGCTCACCTTGAGCCTTTGGCTCTAGGTGATCTAAAAATAGGGGGGTCATTTTACTATGGCCATGGTAAAGTGACCCCCCCTCCAAATTCCTTTTTTTATATTATAATAATTACCGATAAAACTAAATTTTAAATCAATACAGTTTATTATTGACTTTGTAATTATAAATAGTACCATGAAATCGTACAAAAAAATAGGGGGGGGGGTCTTTTTACTATGGCCATGGTAAAGTGACCCCCCCTCCAAATTCCTTTTTTTATATTATAATAATTACCGATAAAACTAAATTTTAAATCAATACAGTTTATTATTGACTTTGTAATTATAAATAGTACCATGAAATCGTACAACAAAATGGGGGGGGGGGGTCATTTTACTATGGCCATGGTAAAGTGACCCCCCCCCTCCAAATTCCTTTTTAGCTCTACTGGCCAAAGGCCAGAAGGGCTTATGTCGTGGCGATTTGTCCGTCGTCCGTGCGTCCGTAAACAATTTCTTGTTAACACGATACAGTCTTCACTTTTGATTGTATCTCCACCAAACTTATACAGTAGTTAGATATCCATGAGAGCTCGGTTCCTTTCGAAAACCAGCCAGATCCGCCCATGCATGACTGGATTATGGCCCTTGAAATGGTCAAAATTGCTATAAAAGAGCTTGTTAACACGATACAGTCTTCACTTTTGATTGTATCTCCACCAAACTTATACAGTAGTTAGATATCCATGAGAGCTCGGTTCCTTTTGAAAACCAGCCAGATCCGCCCATGCATGACTGGATTATGGCCCTTGAAATGGTCAAAATTGTTAAAAAAGAGCTTGTTAACACGATACAGTCTTCACGTTTGATTGTATTTCAACCAAACTTATACAGTAGTTAGATATCCATGAGAGCTCGGTTCCTTTCGAAAACCAGCTAGATCCGCCCATGCAAGACTGGATTATGGCCCTTGAAATTGTCCAAATTGCTATAATTGAGCATGTGAACACAATAGAGGCTCCATTTACTATCTGATCTTCACCAAACTTAGATAGTAGTTAAATATTGATGAGAGCTTGGTTCCTTTTGAAAACCAGCTAGATCCGCCCATGCAAGACTGGATTATGGCCCATGAAATTGTAAAAATTGCTATAATACAGCTTGTGAACACAAAAGAGCCTCCATTTACTATCCGATCTTCACCATACATACATGCTCTGGATTGAAAATGACCAAAGAACCATACCAGTAGAGCATAGGCCCTCATGGGCCTCTTGTTTTATATTATAATAATTACCGATAAAACTAAATTTTAAATCAATACAGTTTATTATTGACTTTGTAATTATAAAAAGTACAATAAAATAGTATACAGTGAAACAAATAGGGGGGTCATTTTACTATGGCCATAGTAAAGTGACCCCCCCCCCCCCCCCCCCCCCCCCCCATACACACATATATCTTAATTATTTTAAGTTCATCATAATTGTCTGGTTACGCTATATTGTGTTTCCAAAGTCTATTGTGCACTGAATTATTGCAAATACTACATTAAAAAAGGAATAAGACGGAAAAAATAGGGGGGGTCATTTTACAATAGGGCGCGGGTCATTTTACAATAGCGGTAAAACGACCCGCGGGTCATTTAACCGCGGGGGTCATAATACTATACGACACCGGTATTCATTTTATCTGACGACTTTTTTTAAAGAAAAACTTTAAAGAAGAGGGCCATAATGGCCCTAGATCGCTCACATGAATTATGCAATGTGATTTCTACTGCAAAACACATCAAGACAATTATTCTGACAAAGATTCAAATGAAACCTCCAGTGTTAACAAGATTTTCCTTCATTTGGCCTAGAGACCTAATTTTTTATATGACCAGTATTCGAACATAGACTAGATATTATCAAGACAAACATTCTGACAAAGTTTCAACTTGTTCAAAGTGAAAATGCGGCCTCCGGAGTTTTAACACTATTTTCCTTCAATTTGGTCTAGTAACCCAATATGACCCATATTCGAACTTGGCCTAGATATCATTAAGACAAACATTTTGACAAAATTACAAACTGCTGAAGCAAAAAATGCGGTATCTCGAGTGTTAACAAGATTTTCCTTCAATTTGACCTAGTGACTTACTTTTTGACCAAACATGACCCATATTCCAACTTGACCTAGATATCATTAAGACAAACATTCTGACAAAATTTCAAACTGCTGAAGCAAAGATTGCGTCCTCTAGAGAGTTAACAATGATTTTCCTTCAATTTGACCTAGTGATCTACTTTTTGAGCCAACATGACCCATATTCCAACTTGACCTACATATCATCAAGACAAAACATTTTGATAAAGTTTCAACAAGCTCAAGTTAAAAATGCAGCCTCCAGAGTGTTAACAATATTTCCTTCAATTTGACATAGTGACCTAGTTTTTGAACTCATATGGCCCAGTTTCAATCTTGTCCAAAAGTTGATGAAAATGAATGTTCTGAAAAACTTTCATGAAGATAGGATGCAAAATGTAGCCTGTAGAGTGTTAACAAGACAAGCATACTGCGACGATGGTTCTCTCTTGTCTCTACTCTCACGACACCGCACGAATAATGAAACAAGCTATCGAGTTGTCGCGAGAACAGCGTCAAATTCACTTGAATATTTCTTCTCCTCGTGTAAAAGTACGGGAAACGGAAGTTGTAATGGCTATGTGAAGTGCTCTCTGGTTGGTCGATATTTGGTCGTGTCCGGATTTTTAGCCAATCAGTGATCAGGTAATAGGAAACCATTTCTTTTTGTGTCGATATCTTTAGTTTTGACGGTCTGTGTTTTCTGCGGAAATGGTACCCCTTACGGCAACTCAAATATTAATTAAACGAAGAGACGGATAAAAAATCGGGACGATCATTCAATGTAGCAACTGATGGGCAACACAATGCACACCGAGTGGTTTCTAAATTCGAAAAACTGTGGGAGGAGATAGTTTTCGCAGGAAAAGCGGTTTTCGCCCGTTTCAATAGCAACGGTGGTTTCTATGGCAACCATACTACAAAAGGAACAACTAGAGCCTAGACCGTTCATCCCTACCAAGTTTGGTCGAAATCCGTTGAATAGTTTTGGCGCTACACTTGCCACAAACAAACAAACAAACAAAGAAACGGACAGAAACGAAGACCGACTTTAAGGGTCTCTAGAAGAGAGAACCAACAATTGTTGACAACGGACAACAGACAAAATGTGATCACAATAGCTCACCTTGAGCACTTTGAGCACAGGTGAGCTAAAAAGCAAACAAGAGGGCCATAATGGCAGTGATCGCTCACCTGATTATTATTTTTTCACTTTAGCCATATAAGCCCCGCCCCCTGGCGGCCATAGTTTCCAACCAATCAACTTTGCTTGAAGGAATCTGATAGAGGGTCACCTTAGGAACATTTCTACAAAATTATTTGAAAATCGGCCTAACAATTTTGGTGGAGAAGATTTTTTAAGTTTTCACTATAGCCATATAAGGCAAAAAAGCCACGCCCACTGGCAGCCATGTTTTTCGACCAATCAACATGGCTTGAAGGAATCTGATAGTGGGTCACTTAAGGAACATTTCTACAAAATTATTTGAAAATCGGCCTGACACTTTCGGAGGAGAAGATTTTTTAAGTTTTCACTATAGCCTAATAAGGCAAAAAAGCCCCGCCCCACTGGCGGCCATGTGTTTCGACCAATCAACATGGCTTGAAGGAATCTGATAGAGGGTCATCCAAGGAACATTTCTACAAAATTATTTGAAAATCTGCCAACCAGTTTGGGAGAAGAAGAATTTTGAAGTTTTTTTCATTTCGTTGCCATGGAAACCAGAATTCTGCATGGATTCCAACAATTTGAAGGAATTCTGGTGAGGTCATTGAGAAGATGCTTTCTGTGAAGTTTCATCCCAGTTGACCCACTGGTTACTGAGGAGAAGATGTTGAACATTTTTTAAGTTTTCACTTTGGCCATATAAGGCAAAATAGCCCCGCCCCCTGGCGGCCATGTTTTTCGACCAATCAACTTGGCTTGAAGGAATATGATAGAGGATCTGTCACAGAGCTCTAGATAAACGTGCGTACTGCGTTTTAACGCATTGATTTTTAAAAAAAACGCATTAAAATTCCAAACTGTGCGTATCGTCACGCATTTACAAAATCGCGATCCCGTATTGATTTCCAATAACATGCGTAATCCGTAGGATAGTCCAGGTTTCTGTACTCTAAATGCGAAGTTATATTTTGACTGTTCGCATCCGAGACGTTACAATGAAATATGTAAGACTATCCGTAGGAGTGCAACGATTCACCGAATGAAAGATAAACCCCTAGTACCTTTCTATAAATAACTCACTCATATGTTGACCACGTGATCAGTGTACATTTTTTTTCTAACTTGTAATCTCGCGAGACAGTTAAAAGTAGAGAGCTTCATCCAATGGATGCGAAATAACACCACGTGACATTTTCGCGGGCATACATACCACGTGACATTTATTTGCGGCTCTTTCTTGAAGTTGTAGTAAACATTTCCTTATTTGGAAATCTACTACGAGGCAAATTGTAATCTACTTTTAATTTTCATTCACCATCGATGATATGACTCATAATCTCATTATATTATAAGGGGATGAATGCACCGGTAATCCCGGTCAGTTGAATGCTAAAAGAGATATAAACAGCGAGATACGTCGAATCAATGTATTTCATACTTTGATTATATATTCGAATCGAACTCAAGTATAAAGGGTGAAAGTGCAGAGGTGAACGTGTAAAAAATTGTCAAAGCACGAGTACACGCTTATAACCCGAGTTCTTATCGTGTGTACCAGACATCACCTTGACGACCTCTGTTTGTAGGGTAGTTTAACTTGATTACGCTAATTGGGTTAAAAGTTTGCCTAATCCGACGACGGTCTTCTTTCAAATACCGTTAATTAATTAATTAGGTCGGACGTTTTCTTTATCTTTTAAAAATACTTGATGACGAGAAATACCGATTATACCGATTATCACTTCGGAAACTAAATTGGAAGTTATTTATTTATTCTGTATGCACAACTACTTGGAAAATATGCAGCCTCGTTCCTAATGGATTCCTCCCCGAATAATGAATTTGATTGGTCAGAATTGAAATAATAAATACGTCATCAATCTATTCTGAAGAGGTACTCTCCGAGATTCCAAAATGGCGGATGTCAAATAATATTTTGCCGAGATTTTTCGAAATTTCGACTCTGAAGCCGAATTTGAGGGCATTCAAAGTGCAGATTTGATAGATATTAGTAAGACCACTTTATGCTTCTCTGCCATATCTCGAAAATGACATTTCCCGCGATTAACAGCTGAATTGTTCGCGAGAAATTAGCGAACCACTCATCCCCTTATTCGGCCTGGACATTTTGTTGACATTGCCAGCAAAGCTTTACCGGTTGTCATCATTATCAAAATCAAATAAATAAACACTAATTTTTCAGCATTCAATTTTAAAAATCAGCATTGAATTAAAAATCAGGGGGTGAAGGACCCCCTGAAAAAAAAGCTTATCTAGAGCTCTGGGATCACCCAAGGAACATTTCCACAAAATGATTTGAAAATCGGCCTGACACTTTTGGAGGAGAATTTTTTTTAAGTTTGCACTATAGCCATATAAGGCAAAATAGCCCCGGCCCCCCCCCCCCCCCCTGGCGGCCAGTGTTTTCGACCAATCAACATGGCTTGAAGGAATCTGATAGAGGGTCACCCAAGGAACATTTCTACAAAATTATTTGAAAATCCGCCTGACACTTTCGGAGGAGAAGATTTTTTAAGTTTTCACTATAGCCATATAAGGCAAAATAGCCCCGCCCCCCTGGCGGCCATGTTTTTCGACCAATCAACATGGCTTGAATTAATCTGATAGAGGGTCATCCAAGGAACATTTCTACAAAATGATTTGAAAATCTGCCAACCAGTTTGGGAGAAGAAGAATTTTGAAGTTTTTTTCATTTCGTTGCCATGGAAACCAGAATTCTGCATGGATCCCAAAAAATTGAATGAATTCTGGTGAGGTCATTGAGAGGATGCTTTCTGTGAAGTTTCATCCCAATTGACCCACTGGTTACTGAGGAGAAGAAGTTGACGCACGGACAAAAGGCGATCACAATAACTCACCTTGAGCAAAGCTCAGGTGAGCTAACAAAAAATGAATTAATGTCTTACAGAAAACGTGAGTTGAAGCTTATCACGATAGAGGGTGAGATGATAAAGAGTGTGTATGTGTCATCGGTAATGTTTCTACAACATATGTCAAATCTTAAATAACACAATCTGTACCTTCGGAACACGTTTTCAGTCACGTTGGACTGTTGCTTAAAACAAGAGGGCCATGATGGCCCTGGATCGCTCACCTGATTTATTTTTTTTCACTTTAGCTATATAAGCCCCGTCCCCTGGTGGCCATAGTTTCCGACCAATCAACTTGCCTTGGAGGAATCTGATAGAGGGTCACCGTAGGAACATTTCTACAAAATTATTTGAAAATCGGCCTGACACTTTTGGAGGAGAAGATTTTTTAAGTTTTCACTATAGCCATATAAGGCAAAATAGCCCCACACCCTGGCGGCCATGTTTTTCGACCAATCAGCATGGCTTGAAGCAATCTGATAGAGGGTCATCCAAGGAACATTTCTACAAAATTATTTGAATATCAGCCTGACACTTTCGGAGGAGAAGATTTTCTAAGTTTACACTATAGCCATATAAGGCAAAATAGCCCCGCCCCCCCCCCCCCCCCTGGCGGCCATGTTTTTCGACCAATCAACATGGCTTGAAGGAATCTGATAGTGGGTCACTTAAGGAACATTTCTACAAAATTATTTGAAAATCAGCCTGACACTTTTGGAGGAGAAGATTTTTTAAGTTTACACTATAGCCATATAAAACCCGAACGGACGGAGGGACATGACCATACCATAATACGTACCGTTTTTAAGAAACGGTCGTATAAAAATGCTCTGATTTCTATGAAATTCGGGTGTGGCGAGTTCATTTTCAGTATTGAAATGTTATCCCGCGGTGGCCATTTTGGATTCAAATTGGCCGCCAAAACATAAAAATGTTCCGATTTTGATGAAATTTGGTTTTCAAGTAGATATAGGTGTGGCGAGTTCATTTCTGGTATTAAAATTTTATCCCGCAGCGTGTTCATTTCCTGTATCGAAAGTTTATCGTCGCACGCCACTTTCAATATGGCCGGCAAAAAGGCTGGAAAATTGAATGTTTGCCGGTTTTGGGGACATATATGTGACTTGCTTGCAATCACAATCTGAACTTGTTTAATATTAACGATGGTTTTACTTTCATTATGTCTGCACTCAGTATTTGCAAGGATAATTGTATTGATGTAAACTAGTGTACTTAACCTTATAATATAGTGTTGTGTAACCTCCATTCATTGTCACCAAGCGCTTGATTCTTTGATTATTGCGCCAAAACGATACGGATTCAACGTTAGAGTAACGAAAAGCACATTTTAACGATTTCAACGTATTTTGCTTCATTATTTCAATAATTTAAGGACCTTGGTCAGAAGAACCAGGTATATTGATATTTTATATGATTATGCATTGAACGAAGGCTCCATTGTTTGTTGTCTTAAACGTTAAACGACTAAATATTTGTATTGTTGACAGAGCCAAAAGGTTTTGTTTTATTCAGTTCAGGCATTTAGAATTGTTTGTTTCTTAAGTGCTTATACCGAAGGATTAACCGTCTTAATGTACAAGATTTCTGATAAGTAATTATTGATCGTTTAACGTATAAAATAAATTTCAATAAGTTCAAGCTTGTAATCTTTTTTGGTTTACATGTATATTAATGAAGATGTATTGTTAATTTCAGTTCTTAAGGTTTTTCGACTAATAAAGATAACAAGAGGGCCATGATGGCCCTTGAATCGCTCACCTGATTTTTTATTTTTTTTTCACTTTAGCTATATAAGCCTCGCCCCCTGGCAGCCAGTTTCCGACCAATCAACTTGACTTGAAGGAATCTGATAGAGGGTCACCCTAGGAACATTTCTACAAAATTATTTGAAAGTCGGCCAGATACTTTTGGAGGAGAAGATTTTTTAAGTTTTCACTATAGCCATATAATGCAAAATAGCCCTGCCTACTGGCGGCCATGTTTTTTGACCAATCAACATGGCTTGAAGGAATCTGAAAGTGGGTCATCCAAGGAACATTTCTACAAAATTATTTGAAAATCGGGCCGACACTTTTGGAGAAGAAGATTTTTTAAGTTTGCACTATAGCCATATAAGGCAAAATAGCCCCGCCCCCCCCCCCCCCATGGCGGCCATGTTTTTCGACCAATCAACATGGCTTGAAGGAATCTGATAGAGGGTCACTTAAGAAACATTTCTACAAAATTATTTGAAAATCTGCCAACCAATTTGGGAGAAGAAGAATTTTGAAGTTTTTTCGGTTTCGTTGCCATGGAAACCAGAATTTTGCATGGATCCCAAAAATTTGAAGGAATTCTGGTGAGGTCAATGAGAGGATGCTTTCTGTGAAGTTTCATCCCAATTGACCCACTGGTTACTGAGGAGAAGATGTTGAAGATTTTTTAAGTTTTCAATTTGGCCATATAAGGCAAAATAGCCCCGCCCCCTGGCGGCCATGTTTTTTGACCAATCAACATGGCTTGAAGGAATCTGATAGAAGATTACCCAAGGAACATTTCTACAAAATTATTTGAAAATCGGCCAGACACTTTTGGAGAAGAAGATTTTTTAAGTTTGCACTATAGCCATATAAGGCAAAATAGCCTCGCCCCCCCTGGCGGCCATGTTTTTCGACCAATCAACATGGCTTGAAGGAATCTGATAGAGGGTCACCCAAGGAACATTTCTACAAAATTATTTGAAAATCGGCCTTACACTTTCGGAGGAGAAGATTTTTTAAGTTTTCACTATAGCCATATAAGGCAAAATAGCCCCGCCCCCCCTGGCGGCCATGTTTTTCGACCAATCAACACGGCTTGAAGGAATCTGATAGAGGGTCATCCAAGGAACATTTCTACAAAATTATTTGAAAATCTGCCAACCAATTTGGGAGAAGAAGAATTTTGAAGTTTTTTCGGTTTCGTTGCCATGGAAACCAGAATTTTGCATGGATCCCAAAAATTTGAAGGAATTCTGGTGAGGTCAATGAGAGGATGCTTTCTGTGAAGTTTCATCCAAATTGACCCACTGGTTACTGAGGAGAAGAAGTTGACGCACGACGCACGACGCACGACGCACGCCGGACAAAAGGCGATCACAATAACTCACCTTGAGCAAAGCTCAGGTGAGCTAAAAACCAGTCAAGAATTTTCTTTTGAGACCAAGGGCCCCTTACAGTAAGAACTGGAATTAACAATACACCTCGACTGGGTGATTAGTTTAGTCAGTAAGAACTGGGTTCATCATCAGCCTTCGACATGAAGACACAGGACCCAGAGGTTATGGATCAAACTAATCACCCAGTCGAGGAACGTCCACAGCGCGAGATGACTTGCACACCCAAGATGGCTGCACACATGGAAGACGAGTCACATAAAAGAATATCCCATCTAAATCGAACATATGACCGGTGGAAAATTCATATTAACCCTTTCGGCGCCAAATAAATAGCAGAAAGTTGTTCTCTGCGCCAAATAAAATCAGGCGTTTCTTTAGAAATAATAGTAACTGATTTCAAAATGTTATATTTTATTCATTTGAAAAGATAAAGACTTAACATTTTCACCATACATAGAATATGTATTGAACATTCCATTTAACATTAATTTTTTTAAAAAAATGATTATATAATAATTAATCATAATACTCAAAGTTGACCAAATATGGAAATTAAAAAGTAACTATACGAGGGGCGTTACAAAAGTTGCATAATGTTATATTTTATTCATTTGAAAAGATAAAGACTTAAAATTTTCACCATACATAGAATATGTATTGAACATTCCATTTAACATTAATTTTTTCAAAAAAATGATTATATAATAATTAATCATAATACCAAAGTTGACCAAATATGGAAATTAAAAAGTAACTATACGAGGGGCGTTACAAAAGTTGCATAATGTTTTATTTTATTCATTTGAAAAGATAAAGACTTAACATTTTCACCATACATAGAATATGTATTGAACATTCCATTTAACATTAATTTTTTTAAAAAAATGATTATATAATAATTAATCATAATACTCAAAGTTGACCAAATATGGAAATTAAAAAGGAACTATACGAGGGGCGTTACAAAAGTTGCATAATGTTATATTTTATTCATTTGAAAAGATAAAGACTTAAAATTTTCACCATACATAGAATATGTATTGAACATTCCATTTAACATTAATTTTTTCAAAAAAATGATTATATAATAATTAATCATAATACCAAAGTTGACCAAATATGGAAATTAAAAAGTAACTATACGAGGGGCGTTACAAAAGTTGCATAATGTTTTATTTTATTCATTTGAAAAGATAAAGACTTAACATTTTCACCATACATAGAATATGTATTGAACATTCCATTTAACATTAATTTTTTCTAAAAAAATGACTATATAATAATTAATCATAATACCAAAGTTGACCAAATATGGAAATTAAAAAGTAACTATACGAGGGGCGTTACAAAAGTCGCATAATGTTATATTTTATTCATTTGAAAAGATAAAGACTTAAAATTTTCACCATACATAGAATATGTATTGAACATTCCATTTAACATGTATTTTTTCTAAAGAAATGATTATAGAATAATAAATCATAATACCAAAGTTGACCAAATATGGAAATTAAAAAGTAACTATACGAGGGGCGTTACAAAAGCCAAGCTGTCGCCGAAAGTGTTAAGGAATGTAAAACTAGACTTAGAGCAAAATGCACTGATAGTGAACTTGGTAGTATGATGGACTCTATCCAAACACAAGAGAGAAATGTAATACAATGTTTTGAAAAACTGAAGTACTGTGCAACTCCAAATGCAGACATCGTATGTCGAGTTGATGCGTGCATCGCTGTTACAAATGATGCTTTAAAATTGATAAATGAAATGTTATCTGGAGTTGAACACTATGATATAATTCAGTTAAAAAAACAATTACAAAATACCGGATATGCAAATTCAATATTTACTTTGTCAGACATTGACGCACAATCTGTTAAGTCAGGAATTACAATCAAATCTGTCGCCTCTGACAAAGCTGTTGACGCAGCAGTCGAACTTGCTGACAAAAGGGCTGAGCTGGCTGCTCTTGAAGTTGACAGAGAATACAATAACACTAAAAATAATCAAGCTTCAGAACGTGAAATAATAAACGCCAAAAAGAACGTAGCAGCAGCAGAAGCGAGACTAGCCACTTACACTCAAGTAGCAAATGAATCTAGCAATCAACCTATAGCTAGTAACAATATACATTCAACCAGTGAATTAGCTAAGGCCTTAGCAGACTTGGTGAATTTGAATCGACTTCCTGTACCAGAACCATCAGTATTTACTGATGATCCACTTCAGTTTATTAAATGGAGGACTTCCTTTAAACTGCTTATTGAAGGGAAGGGCATCACTCCAGATGATAAAATATTTTACTTCAAAAGGTATGTTGGTGGTGAGGCAAAGCGAGCAATTGAAAGCGACTGAACTCCAGATACCCAACTGTCGAAATAAAATAAAATTTCCAATTTTAAGAAAATAAGTGTTAGTTTTGTATTTGGGGCATTAAAATATGATAACTGACATATTACATACCCCTATAATCGGTGAGATTTTCTTGTTTTTGATACTTTATCCATCGCAAATTCTACCCTGTCAGTAACGGGGTAAGTTTATAAATAGCTTTCGATGCTTTTAATCTCATTCATCACGTGACTTGAAAAGTCGTCACGTGAATTGAAGAGTCATCACATGACCGATAGGACGCATGCGCATTAAATGAAATATGTTTATACCATGAAGGTTTTATGCAAAATCACGAGGAGCTCATGCAATCACAAACAAATCTCTATGATTACTGTCGTTCGACTCCGCCAAACGTGTAAATTGTGTATAGATGTACACGCCTGTCAGAGTGAACCGTTATATATAGTTATATCACGTGAGCGTTGCAAGGTGCCCGTCTAAAGGATTCCGTGGTATTTTTAAATAGGAAACCCCTTCATCGGGACAATTGAAAACGACTCAAGTTCACTCTATTGATAAAAAACGATACATTTTCTACCCTGGTTTTACTTGGATAACATAAAGAATAACATTTAGGGCGAATTCGATTTTTTTTTTTTTTTTTTTTTTTTTTCGTGCCATCTGGATTTCAGTCGCTTTGAAGGTTTCTTCTTCAGCGGTAGTGCAAGGTCATATGAAAATGCAATGGCTATTCTAGAGGAACGGTTTGGACACCCATTCATTGTGCAAAAGGCATTTCAGACTAAATTAGACAATTGGCCTAGTATTCCTGCACGTAATCCAAGATTTTTCGTGACTTTGCTGATTTTTTGCGTGCTTGCAAAGATGCAAGTGAACAGTTTTCTAATCTTGGTGGACTTAGCGACTGTTTTGAGAATCGCAAAATGGTGAAAAAACTACCAGAATGTGCTGCAAATAAGTGGAACCGTGAAGTACAGTCAACACTCGATAGCATTGGCAGTTATCCGACTTTCGAGCAATTTGTAAACAAAGAAGCACGAATCACATGTAATCCAATGTCGTCGCCATATTTTCTTGAAAGCAATCCTGTTAACAAGCATAACGTTAAGACACTATCAACAAATGCAAGAGAAACGACAAACTCAAATCTCAATGACATGTACAAACAAAAACTGTGTGTGTGTTGTAAGAAGAAATATCATACAATTTCAGATTGCCGCAACTTTATTCCCTTAAAGATTGAACTGAAACGAACATTCATTAAAGAAAACAGTTTGTGTTTTGGGTGTTTAAATGGAGGTCACCGAAACAACGACTGTCCAGAAAAGCTCAAATGTGACAGGTGTAATCTTCGACATCCAACATGTTTGCATGAAGAACGCCCATTGCGTAAAAACGAAAATGATGATCAGGAAAATGTCAAGGCCGCAACTGCCTTTCGTGTAAATAGAAACGAAGGTCACAGCACTTCGATGATTGACCAATATGGCTGTCTTCTGAAAGTACTCCTGATTGTGAAATTTTGACATATGCGCTTTTGGACACACAAAGTGATACTTCATTTATTTATGAAGATACAGCAGCAAGCTTACAAGTTCAAGGCAATCCCATAAAATTGAGCTTGTCTATGATGGATTCTGAAGAAATTGTTATCCAGAGTAAAAGAATAACAGGACTTATAGTTTGTGGTTTTCAATCAAGTGAAAAGCTGAGAATTAGCAATGCCTATACAAGGGGCTTCATTCATGTTGACCGATCCCATATTCCAGCGCGTGAAACAGCGTCAGCGTGGCCACACCTAAAGGAAAGCGCTGAGAAGCTCGGGCCTATGCAATCCTGCGATGTCGGCCTATTGTTAGGCTTTAACTGCCCGGAGGCCTTGGCACCTCGACAAACAATTCAGGGAAAGGGAACACAACCTTACGCAGTACTCACAAGCCTTGGTTGGAGTGTTGTTGGATATAGTGACTCTGGATATAACTCCCCACATAACATTTTTTCCACATGTCACCGTGTTTACGTCAAGGAATTGCCACCAGTATCTCCAAAGGATGCTGTTAAGGTGCTGGAGACGGACTTTGTCCAGTATGTGTTAACGATGTCAAGGTTTCGCAGGAATATATTTTGTTCTTGAACATAATGGAAGAAAACGTGCACCAACAGACGTTTCCCAGTTGCTATAATGTGTGACATTGAAAACATGTTCCATCAGTTCTTTGTGTGTGAACCAGATTGAGATTATCTACGATTTTTATGGTGGAAAGATGACATGAACTCCGAAATTGTAGACTTTCGCATGGGAAAACATTTATTTGGTGCAGCCTCATCACCTGGGTGTGCTAATTACGGTCTAAAGTATCTAGCTAAGTGCCAAGAAGACAAATATCCTAAAGCATCGTTGTTTGTGCAACATGACTTCTATGTAGACGATGGTCTTACTAATGTGAAAAACGAACCAAAAGCTATGCAGCTAGTTAAGGATGCTCAAACGATTTGCAGCAATGGAGGACTACGCTTACATAAATTTGTCTCAAATAGCAGATCTGTCATTGAGTATATACCAGCATCAGAAAGAGCTGAAGACGTCAAAGATCTGGACTTGACATTTGAAACCTTACCTGTTGAACGAGCACTTGGCATTTCATGGAGCATCGAACAAGATATTTTTCAGTTTTGTGTATTTCGCGAGTTAGACAAGGACTTAAGAAACATGTCTCCAATCAGGCAGAACATATTGTTTGCAGTTGCATCGATATTTGACCCCATAGGATTGCTCTCCCCTGTCACGTTAAAGGAGAAGAAAATTTTGCAGCAAATGTGTCAAAGTGGTATAGGTTGGGATGACCAACTTCCGGTCTCTGGTGAACCTGAATGGAACAACTGGATCAAAGATCTAAGGGGACTTCAGAACTTACAGATTCAAAGATGTTTGATTCCTACAAATTTGACAAAGACACTGTCATTGAACTCCATCATTTCTCAGATGCTAGCAGTTACGGATACGGTCAATGCTCGTACATCAGACTAGTGAACAAGGACAATGTGCATTGTGCGCTCCTTATCGGAAAGGCAAGAGAGGCTCCATTGACTATTGTGACAATTCCCAGACTTGAACTGACAGCAGCTCACTTATCTGTTAAAATGAGCCAGTTTTTTAAGAGAGAAATCGATCTGCCAGTGAACAGGGAATATTTCCGGACTGACTTGTGTGTAGTGCTTGGATACATTGCCAATTAAGCACGTCGATTTCATGTTTTTGTCGCAAATTGTGTACAAATGATAAGACAATCTACGGAACCAAGTCAATGATTATATGTGCGGTCGAGTAAAAATCCAGCAGACCATGCTTCAAGTGGTCTCAACGTTACAGCGCTTCAAAATTCTACATGGTTTACGGGTCCAGCCTTTCTTTGGCAAGGGCACATAGAGTATGAGACAGTGATACCGGAACTTAAACTAGGTGATCCTGAGGTCAGATCCGCCAGGTCACTCCATACCGAAACGTCAGAACATATAAACATTTTAGAGCTTCTTGAAAGATTTTCATGTTGGTCCAAGGCTATTTCTGTGGTGGCTAGATTGCAAAGACTAGCAAACGGTGTTAAGGGAACACATTCTCCAACGGTTGACGAACGTCGCAAGGTTGAATTGACTATCATAAAGCTAGTTCAACGCGATTCATTTCCAGATGAGATAGATGTACTGGGCTCATCTACAGCGTTACCTAAGTCTAGTAGCCTGTACCCTCTGGATCCCACGAAAAGCTAATCTACCTGTTACATGCATTTACCCAGTAATCCTTCCAAAGAATTATCACATGACAAAACTAATTATATCTCATGCACATCAGAACATTAAACATCAAGGCCGAGGCTTTACTGTGAACAAACTAAGATGCTTAGGCTATTGGATTGTTGGTGGGAGTAAAATTGTTGCAAACTTTATAAGGGACTGTGTTGTGTGCCGTAAACTCAGACGACCTACAGAGTGTCAGAGAATGGCAGACTTACCCAGTGATCATGTTAAAGAGTACCCACCTTTCACATACTGTGACATGGACTGTTTTGGACAGTTTACCGTGAAACAAGGTCGTAAGGAAATCAAACGATATGGACTGTTATTTACTTGTTTGTGTTCGCGCGCAGTTCACATTGAAATGCTTGACGACATGTCTACAGATGTGTTCATTAACAGTTTAAGATGTATCTTGGCAATCCGTGGTACTGTGAGACAAATACGTTCAGATCAAGGTTCTAACTTTATAGGTGCTAAATATGAGCTAAGTGTCAAAATTGATGTACCTAAGGTAACATCCTATCTTGCTGAGAAGCAGTGTGATTTTAAATTGAATGCTCCATGCTCAAGCCATACAGTAGGAGTGTGGGAAAGACAAATAAGGACCATTAGAAATGTTCTGAATTCTGTACTGTTACTGTGCCCAGGACGTTTGGATGACGCTTCATTATGAAGTGATGTCTATTGTTAACAGCCGTCCATTAACTGTGTCTGATATAAATGATCCGAGTGCATTAGAACCACTTAACCCGAACCACAAACTGACTGGAAAATCAGATGTTCCTGCACCACCAACTGGAGAGTTTGTGTGTGAAGATCTCTTCTTGTGAAAACGATGGAGAAGAGTGTAATATTTACTTGAACAGTTTTGGACGCGATGGCAACGAGAGTACATTGCTGCCATATCACTCGGACAAAAGTGGCATACGGCTCACCGCAACATCTGTGTGGACGACATCGTGTTGATCAAGGACGCGGACCTACCAAGAAATCAGTGGCCGCTTGTTTTCGTTGTTGAAGCCAATCCTGATGACGATGGACTCGTACATAGGGTCAAGGTCAAGGTCGGAATCTGAGAAACAGCTTCAGTGACAATTCTAGAGCGCAGTGTGCACAAACTGGTTTTGCTTATTGAGCATCAATAGAACTTAAAAGTCTGTCTTAAGTTTGGTTTTGTGACATTTGAAATCATGCTAAATGCAATATTTGACAATAGTTTCTAGTCAGTGTTTTCTGCATAATGACCTTATTATTGCATTTAAAGTTGCAATCAGTAAATGCTGATTGTTTGTATATGAATGTTTAGATTATTAATGTCTTGTAATTTGAATTTGCAATATTAATTAATGCCGACAAGTTTAAAGCGTACTTAGGATAATTTAGTGAATAATGATATTGTATTACATTTGCTATCTTTAAAGACATTTTTTTGATTAAAAAATCATGTATGATTTGGTGGGAGTGTAAATGTCTAATTTTGCCTTAAACCATTGTTTAATTTAATATTAACAATGTTTTTCCTTTCATTATGTCTGCACTCAGTAAGGATAATTGTATTGACGTAAACTAGTGTACCTTAACCTTATAATATAGTGTTGTGTAACCTCCATTCATTGTCACCAAGCGCTTGATTCTTTGATTTTTGCGCCAAAAGCGATACGGATTCAACGTTAGAGTAACGAAAAGCACATTTTAACGATTTCAACGTATTTTGCTTCATTATTTCAATAATTTAAGGACCTTGGTCAGAAGAACCAGCTATATTGATATTTTATATGATTATGCATTGAACGAAGGCTCCATTGTTTGTTGTCTTAAAAGTTTAACGACTAAATATTTGTATTGTTGACAGAGCCAAAAGGTTTTGTTTTATTCAGTTCAGGCATTTAGAATTGTTTGTTTCTTAAGTGCTTATACCGAAGGATTAACCGTCTTAATGTAAAAGATTTCTGATAAGTAATTATTGATTGTTTAACGTATAAAAGAAATTTCAATAAGTTCAATCTTTTTTGGTTTACATGTATATTAATGAAGATGTATTGTTAATTTCAGTTCTTACGGTTATCGACTAATAAAGATAAGAACCAGTCACGAATTTTCTTTTGAGACCAAGGGCCCCTTACACTTATTGTGTGATATGATATGAGCATTTGTTATTATAAGCGTCAATTATGACCAAAAAAGGTTGGCAATAATACAATTTGGTATGAACTGTTATAAATTATAATGCCCTTGTATGGGTCGTGTTTTTTGTGGCGTAGGTCATTGAATATTACTCATTTAATTGAATTCGTTTTGAAACAATGCTGATGACCCATTATTTGATATGCTATATGTTCCCATAATCAGGGTGAAAGGCCTTTGGACAATTTCAAACTTTATGAAATCAGATCAGTCCACAAATTCTTACAGTCTGGTCAGTGTTCCAACTCCCTACTAGATGTTTGATCATATGTGAACAATGCAGATCTAGATCACACTGTGTGTATGCACAGACTGAACTGGATCTTCATTGGTCGCAAATGTCTTAAAATAATGTTCACGCTCATTTTGAAGCTTTGAAAACTTTGAAAACATCTAATCAATTATAAGCATTAAACAATGTATACCTTTGCAATAGAATTGAAACGCCTTTTTCAAATAGTAGAAATTACTTATTACCCTTTCCCTCATATAAACGCTTTCTGACGCCTCTGCAGCGACTACTTTTGAAAACATTATGACAAAAGGGGAAATTGCTTGTTTTCTCACAATTACTCTTTAAAAAAATTATCTTTTCATTTAAAGAGAATTTAGCAATTTTTGTCTAGATATTCAAAGTGGTCTGCTGCAGAATTGTTGTATGTGGGAAAGGGTAAAGAGTGTTTTCTTCTTTACCAATGATTTATTAGTTTAAAAGTTTTTTTCATTTCGTTGCCATGAAAACCAGAATTCTGCATGGATCCCAAAAATTTGAAGGAAATATGGTGAGGTCATTGAGAGGATGCTTTCTGTGAAGTTTTATCCCAATTGACCCACTGGTTACTGAGGAGAAGAAGTTGATGCACGACAGACGACAGACGATGGACGCCGGACAAAAGGCGATCACAATAACTCACCTTGAGCAAAGCTCAGGTGAGCTAAAAAGGTATGTGTTCAGAGGTATAAACCAAAAAATGTTGATGTCTGTGTTTACCCGCCTGTACGTACTTACCTGGGTTGACCTTAATTTTAATCCTCAAATTCCCTGATAAAACTAACAAAAGCCATGTCAGATGAAATGGGGTCTTATTGCACATGCAAACACTAAACACTCAGTAGAGCCTGTTTATATGCAGTCTCACCAGCCTTCATTATTTACCTACATGATTTGGACAAGCCATAGATACACTTTGTTTACAAGTGAAATGCGAAGAAAACATTGTAAATACAAATAAATTTTGTTTTTGGGGCAACTTTTTGTAAATGTTTTCATTATCATACCATGATTCTATAAAAAACAAGCCTGAAAGAATTTTCAGCAAATCATACATCTATTTCTGAACAAAATGTGATTAACCCCTTCCCATATACAAATCTGCAGCAGATTTGAAAACATATGGGGAAATATATGGCAAATTTGAAAGTACATATTGAATAGAGATGAAAACATTTTGGCAAAAGAAGAAAATGCCTATAGTGAGTAATTTCTCATTTTGCCAAAATATTTTGAAAAGTCATCTGCTCTAGATGCACCAAAATGCTTTCGCAAGTGGGAAAGAGTTAAACAAGCAGCACATATCAGTTGTTATAATTACCCCAGTTTCTTGTATATTTGGAACATACCCTCTCTGATCTAAATGACATGAAAAAAAAAAGTGGTAAACAGAGGGGTTATGATGCTTTATGCAGAAGACAACCTTTGATAATATTGTGCATAGTACTGAAAAGAGCAATATCGCTTTCGTCCATATTGTTTTCAACAGGACATCAGGTTTATGCTGCCAAGCAGTCGACTCTTATAATATGGTATTGTGTAAGCAGTGAAACTATCTATTTTAAAAAGTACATTTTATGGTCAATATCTTTAATACATAGGCTTTTCATTTACAGGAATTTACTATGCAGTTTTGGTTTACCCTTTCCCACATGAAACAAATCTGCAGCAGACGAATTTGAAAACATCTAAGCAAAAATATGGAAAATCTCTATCAATAAAAGTTTGATTATAGAAAATATTATGAGCAATTTCTCCTTTTGTCACAATGTTTTCAAATATCGTCTGCTGCAGACGCTTCAAAATGCATCTATATGAGGGAAACGGTAAAACATTGAGTTATAATCAACCTTTAACCCTATCCCACATACAACAAATCAGCAGCAGATATCTTGGTAAAAATATGAAAAATATCTTTAAATGAAAGTATAACAATTGAATCAATTTGAAATCGTTGTGACAAAAGGAAAAATTACCTATCATAAGCTATTTCACCTTTTGTCACAATGTTTTCAAAAGTCGTCTGCTACAGAAATGTCTGTATGCAGGAAAGGGTTTAAGCCCAAAGTATGTGTGTGCATTATTCTACCAGCAGTTCTATAATTATAGATAGTCTTGCTCCAGTCTCAACTTTCTTATTGCATCAGATCTGCTAGTGATAACTCAGATTAACCTGTACATACAGACAGTCTTCACTGTCCGCCTATATGCTATACAGACCTAAATACATCTTCTAACACAAGAGGACCATGATGGTCCTATATCGCTCACCTGATTTAATCAAACTTAAAAAGTTTTCATTGTTCTTTGTCTTCTCATATATACGGAACACAAGCAAAACCCCCTGGTGGCCATGTTTATCATCCTATCAAAATAATTTGTCTTAGTAGAGGGGCACCCAAAGAACATTCATGGCAAATGGACTAGAATAGAAAGTGTTTACCTTAACAAGTCTATGTAAAACAATTTTTGACCCCAGGGCTATAATTTGAACAATCTTGGTAGGGGTCCACTAGATGATGCTACATACCAAATATCAAAGACCTGGGCCTTCTACTTTTAGACAAGATGATTTTTTTATTTTTTTCCCTTTATGAGTCTATGTAAAACAAGTGACCCCAGGGACGGGTAATTTTGACCCAAGGGCTATAATTTGAACAATCTTGGTAGAGGTCCACTAGATGATGCTACATACCCAATATCAAAGGCCTGGGCCCTCTACTTTTAGACAAGAAGATTTTTTAAGTTTTTCCCCTATACAAGTCTATGTGAAACGAATGACCCCCAGGGACGGGTAATTTTGACCCAAGGGCTATAATTTGAACAATTTTGGTAGAGGTCCACTAGATGATGCTACATACCCAATATCAAAGGCCTGGGCCCTCTACTTTTAGACAAGAAGATTTTTCAAGTTTTTCCCCTTTAGATAAAAGCCTATGTGAAACAAGTGACCCCCAGGGGAGGGGTAATTTTTGACCCCATGGGTATAATTTAAACAATCTTGGTAGAGGTCCACTAGATGATGCTACATACCAAATATCAAAGGACTGGGCCCTCTACTTTTAGACAAGAAGTTTTTTTAAGTTTTTCCCCTTTATGAGTATATGTAAAACAAGTGACCCCCTACATACCAAATATCAAAGGCCTGGGCTTTCTATTTTCAGACAAGAAGATTTTTTTAAGAAAATCCCTATACAAGTATATGTAAAACAAGTGACCCCCGGGATGGGGTCATTTTTTACCCCAGGGCTATAATTTGAACAATCTTGGTAGAGGTCCATTTAGATGATGCTACATACCAAATAATAAAGGCCTGGGCCCTCTACTCTTAGACAAGAAGATTTTTAAAGGTTTTTCCCTTTATGAGTCTATGAACAAGCTCCGCCCCCTGGTGGCCATGTTTTTCAACGGATCGGAAATATTTGAACATCTTGTCAAAGGATGCCCCAAGGAACATTTGTGCAAAATAATTTTCAAATCGAGCCAGTACTTTTGGACAAGAAGATTTTTAAAGTTTTAACAATTAATGCACATACAAGGAAAACAAGCTCTGGCGGCCATGTTTTTCAACGGATCGGAAATATTTGAACAATCTTGGCAAAGCGTGCCCCAAGGAACATTGGTGCAAAATAATTTTCAAATCAGGCCAGTAATTTTGGACAAGAAGATTTTTTAAGTTTTAACAATGCACATATAAGGAAAACAAGCTCCGCCCCCTGGCGGCCAAGTTTTTCAACGGATCGGAAATATTTGAACAATCTTGGTAGAAGGTACCCCAAAGAACATTTGTGCAAAATAATTTTAAAATCGGGCCACGACGACGATGACGACGACGGATGGTGGGCGATCACAAAAGCTCACCTTGCACTTTGTGCATAGGTGAACTAAAAACTCAAGAATTGTAGCATTGGGAATCCACCATGACCAAGGGGTTAGCATCTGGGATTTTGAACCAGGCATCCCACGTTGAATCTCAAGTAGCAGTGGTCATGGTGAAAATGTGAACGGACGGACGTCAACGATGATGACGACGGACCGTGATCGATCACAAAAGCTCACCTTGCACTTTGTGCATAAGTGAACTAAAAACTCAAGAATTGTAGCGTTGGGAATCCACCATGACCAAGGGGTTAGCATCTGGGATTTTGAACCAGGCATCCCACGTTCAATCTCAAGTAGCAGTGGTCATGGTGGAGTGCCCTTTGAAAAAAGCATTTTTCTATCCTAGTACATGTACTTAATTGTTTACCAAGGGATCATGACTAAGTGAACTGTTGCCAGACCAGACTTATTGAAGATTCTTGCATAACATATCAGTGTGTCCAGTTCTGATTCCATAACATGCTTATACATTGAATCAGCTCTGTAATATAGTTAACCTTTTCCAACCTACAACAAATCAGCAGAAGACAACTTGGAAATCATCTTAGCAAAAATATGGTAAATTTCTTACAATGAAAGTGTAACTATTGAATAAATTTGAAAATATAGTGGGGAAAGAAGAAATTGCTCATTATGATGCAATTTTACCTTTCGTCAAAATGGTTTCAAATGTTGTGTTCTGCAGAGGCATTAGAAAGTGTATGTATGTGGGAAAAGGTTAAAACTGATCATATTGATTGTGAAAGAAGCTCGTACAATTCTAAATCTATCTAGATGTCTGTTTGATGGAAGCCTAACCAATACTACCACAGTGGTTGCTGTAACATCACCAATATTGTCCCCGCTTACTGGTTTTATGCCATGCCCATCATGAATGTGCAAAAGGGTGTGTAAGTTTTTAAAACTTGATAAATGAAAAACTTCTTTGTGATAGTTGTCTGCAGCTGATGACTCTTTTGAAGAAATTTGTTAAGGGCAACTTCTTCATGTTCAGCAATGTTTTAACTCTGTCTAAAGATTTGCCCAAATTTACACCGAGTTGATATTGTTATTATAGGCCCAATACTAGCATGTCATCAGTGTGCAAAAGGGCTTACACTTTTAAAACTTGATAAATGAAATCATTTAAATTAACTATGTTTTAACTCTGTCTAAAGATTTGCAAAATTTACACAAATTTCATCTTGTTATTATTTGCCCACAAAAAAGACATACCTTGAGACGTTTCCTGTATGCATTGACCAGGAATTGGTGGTAGTTGATGCAAAACAAGGTCTGATGACAATGAGGCCCCTCCGTTGGAAATCATTGGTAACACATCTCGACTAACTAGACTATTTCGATATGGTCTAACAGCTGGATTTATGCCTGGTTTAAAAAAATGGTTGACTGTTCTTTCTATAATAACACCCATTTTTGCTCCTTTTCATGCAGAAAAATTTAATAGATGCTGAGGAGAAGAGAGGAAATGCTCATAATTTGTGGCATAATACAGAACAAGAGGGCAATGATGGCCCTGGATCGCTCACCTTAATTATACAATGTACTGCAATGCAAAACACATCAAGACAATTATTCTGAATGCACCCTCCACAGTGTTAACAAGATTTTCCTTCATTTGGCCTAGTGATCTATATTTTTTTACCTGATCTGACCCATATTCCAACATGGACTAGATATCATCAAGACATCATTCTGACAAATTTTCAACTTCCTCAAAGTAAAAATGTGGCCTCCCGAGTTTGAACAACATTTTCCTTTCTTGACCTTGTTTCTGACCCAATATGACCCATATTCGAACTTGCCCTAGATATAATTCAGACAAACATTCTGTCCAAATTGCGCCATCTAAAGTGTTAACAAGATTTTCCTAGTTTTTGACCCTACATGACCCATATTCGAACTTGGATTAGATACCATTTAGATAAACATTCTCAATAAATGTCAAGCTGCTGTAGCAAAAAATGCATCTTCTACAGAGTTAACAAGATGTTCCTTCAATTTGGCCTAGTGACCTAGTTTCTGACCCAATATGACCAATATTCGAACTTGACCTAGATATCTTTAAGAAAAACATTCTGACAAAATTTCAAACTTCTGAAGTAAAATTGGGGACCTCTATAGTGTTAACAAGATTTTCCTTCAATTTGACCTAGTGACCTATTTTTTGACCCAACATGACCATGATCAAACTTGACTTACATATCATCAAGAAAAATATTCTGATATAGTTTCATCATGCTCAAGTTAAAAATGCAGTATCCAGAGTGTTAACAAGATTTCCCCTTCAATTTGGCCTAGTGACCTAGTTTTTAACCTGGCATGACCCATATTTGAACTTGACCTTGATATTTTTAAGACAAACATTCTGAAAAACTTTAAAACTTCTGAAGCAAAAATTGCGGCCTCTAGGGTGTTAACAAGATCTTCCTTCAATTTGACCTAGTGACCTACTTTTTGACCTATCATAACCCATGTTTCTGACCCAATATGACCAATATTCGAACTTGACCTAGATATCTTTAAGAAAAACATTCTGACAAAATTTCAAACTTCTGAAGTAAAAATGGGACCTCTATAGTGTTAACAAGATTTTCCTTCAATTTGACCTAGTGACCTATTTTTTGACCCTACATGACCATGATCGAACTTGACCTACATATCATCAAGACAAACATTCTGATAAAGTTTCAACATGCTCAAGTTGAAAATGTGGCATCTACAGTGTTAACAAGATTACCCTTCAATTTGGCCTAGTGACCTAGTTTTTGAACCGGCATGACCCATATTCGAACGTGGCCTAGATTTCATTCAGCTCAACATTCTGACCAAATTTCAAGCTGCTGAAGCAAAAAATGCTATTTTTAAGACAAACATTCTGACAAAATTTCAAACTGCTGAAGCAAACATTGCGGCCTCTGGAGTGTTAACAAGACTTTCCTTCAATTTGACCTAGTGACCTACTTTTTGACCCACCATGACCCATGTTCGAACTTGACCTACATATCATCAAGACAAACATTCTGATAAAGTTTCAACATGAAAATGTGGCCTCCAGAGTGTTAACAAGATTTCCCTTAAATTTGACCTAGTGACCTAGTTTTTTACTTATATGGCCCAATTTCGACCTTGTCCAAGATTTGATGGAGATGAATGTTCTGATAAACTTTCATGAAGATTGGATGCAAAATGTAGCCTGTAGAGTGTTAACAAGCTGAAATGTTGAAGACGAACGCCGCACAGCGGACGACTGACGGACGCCGGACAAAATGTGATCACAATAGCTCACCTTGCACTTCGTGCATAGGTGGCTAAAAGCAAAAACAATAATTAAAATTATTCTTAGGAAATACAACAACCTTACAAGAGGACCATGATGGTCCTATATTTGCTCACATGATGTAATATAGAACTTGAATAGTTTTCAATATTCTTACTAAATACTAGGGATGAGAACGAGTACCGATATTAGTACTCGGGTACTCGTGAACTCTTCCGATCGAGTACTCGGGTACTCGAAAGAAATCGCATTTTGTTCATTCATTCATCAAATGTTTTGTCTCTCGGAATAGTATTGCCCTCGTGCACTAAATTTGAATTGTTCTTATAAGAACAAACATGCGTTTGTTTTCACCTCTACATTTAATATTTGATATTTGAAAGAATAATTAGTTGTTTTATCTTAAAACTAATTCAACAAATATACATCCAGAATTTGCATTGGCATAGACGTCCAAACGTTTGGGTGCGGCTGTATCTCTTTAAAGTCGCAAAAATAAAGCAAGCCAAACGGTGAAAGGAAGACAATACCAAGATTGATAAACAATACATTTAATAAAAGAATATCTTTATCATCAATGACAATAAGGAATATAAATCAATAATCCAGGGTTTTCCCTAAGCTTTTAAACTTGAGGGTCATTGTGACCCCCTTGTCATCAAAGTTGAGGGTCATCTTATAAATGTTGGGGGTCAAAATTAGAACTTTATTATCAAGTGATTGATATAAAAAACATTAAACAAGAGGGCCATGATGGCCCTGGAATCGCTCACCTAATATTTTTTTTTCACTTTAGCTATATAAGCCCCGCCCCCTGGTGGCCATGTTTTTCGACCAATCAACTTGGCTTGAAGGAATCTGATAGAGGGTCATCCAAGGAACATTTCTACAAAATTATTTGAAAATCAGCCTGACACTTTCGGAGGAGAAGATTTTTTAATTTTTCACTTTGGCCATATAAGGCAAAATAGCCCCGCCCCCTGGCGGCAATGTTTTTCGACCAATCAACATGGCTTGAAGGAATCTGATAGAGGGTCACCCAAGGAACATTTCTACAAAATTATTTGAAAATCGGCCCGACACTTATGGAGGAGAAGATTTTTTAAGTTTTCACTATAGCCATAAAAGGCAAAATAGCCCCGCCCCCTGGCGGCCATGTTTTTTGACCAATCAACATGGCTTGAAGGAATCTGATAGAGGATCACCCAAGGAACATTTCTACAAAATTATTTGAAAATCGGCCTGACACGTTTGGAGGAGAAGATTTTTTAAGTTTGCACTATAGCCATATAAGGCAAAATAGCCCCGCCCTGGCGGGCGGCCATGTTTTTCGACCAATCAACATGGCTTGAAGGAATCTGATAGAGGGTCACCCAAGGAACATTTCTACAAAATTATTTGAAAATCGGCCTGACACTTTCGGAGGAGAAGATTTTTTAAGTTTTCACAATAGCCATATAAGGCAAAATAGCCCCGCCCCCCCTGGCGGCCATGTTTTTCGACCAATCAACATGGCTTGAAGGAATCTGATAGAGGGTCATCTAAGGAACATTTCTACAAAATTATTTGAAAATCTGCCAACCAGTTTGGGAGAAGAAGAATTTTGAAGTTTTTTCGGTTTCGTTGCCATGGAAACCAGAATTTTGCATGGATCCCAAAACTTTGAAGGAATTCTGGTGAGGTCATTGAGAGGATGCTTTCTGTGAAGTTTCATCCAAATTGACCCACTGGTTACTGAGAAGAAGAAGTTGACGCACGACGCACGACGCACGACGGACAAAAGGCGATCACAATAACTCACCTTGAGCAAAGCTCAGGTGAGCTAAAAACAAGTGTGTTGTTCTTTGTTTTTATGATCCCTTTAATATTAATAATGTCAATTTGTGAAAACATATTAAGATTATGATTTGGATGTAACTCAATTCAGTTCACTAATTTCTGTTCATTGCAGCATTATAACTATGCTATAAATAATAAAATTATTTTATAGTATACAGTAAATAATGCACTGCAGTCTAATTTTAGTTACTTGTTACGAAGTTTAAGAGCACTAAAGGCTCTAGCTGCAGACAAAAGATTATGTTATCGATAAATCGTAAACCAGTCATTCAGAGTTAAATATAGTCCAAATAATTTAGACTTTCGGTTTCTCGTTTATTGGTCAACAGAAGTCTAAATCCATGGCATGTTTGCATGTTTCAGACAGACTCGATTCACGTTATTATGCCGTTTATATCCTTGACAGCTATCGCAACGATACAAAAAACCATATCTGTAATTATTATTATATTAATTTGAGCCTAAAATGTATGCAGCTTACCCCTTTACCACTTTAATCTATCAAATTCAATTCACAACGGCGAAAAATTTGAAATCTGTAACAAATTTGTTTTCGGTTAAATAAATTAGACGAAATCGGTAAAAAATAAATAAACGAAATATCGCCCAAACTTGTTTGAATAAGATATATAACTATTCCGTTTAATATCCATTTTGGTGTACTTTAACAACAATACCCACAATACCGTATTTCGGTTATCCTCGGTTCAAATCGACCACATTGTGAGTTATTAAACGTCAGGCCTCTATGAGGTGGATTAAAAGGATAAGGACTAAGTTCAATATAGATTTTTGGAAAACCGAGATTATAGAATGGACTTCGATTTACTGACATTGCGTCCATAGGGACGCACAGATATTATTTTTGGGGGTCATTTGAATTGAAAATGCAGGATTTGTGCGTCATGGAAAACCCCGATAATCTGAATGTTTTTGTTCTTTCAGTTTTCGAATTAACCGGTGTCCGTAATATTTGCACTGCATAGCATTCATTTAACTGACTTGTCGTCTGCTGTGCGCTCGAAATGTTTCCAGACGGCGGATTTAGCAGGACGCATGGTTGTAAAGTTGTTGTTTTCCTTTCGTTCGAATAGATACGAATGATAGAGGATGGTTCTAATGGTTGACGAACAATTAATCAAACAATTACAACTATTTGTAATTTCTTACAACTATCCAATTGAAACGTGTTGACAATTGAAAACACTATTACGACGAAATTGTGAAAACCCGACGGCCCTCCATGTTTGACATATTGTTTGACATATGGTTGCTAATTGACTGGAGATTATATTCATATCGCTGACTACTCCCTGTTTTGTCACATTGTTCGTAGTTGACTTGTGATTGCAATCAAATCGCCAATTAAAATGGATTAAGTACCATCTTCAGACGAAAAGGTGTTAGCTGTTTGTTTAATTTACCTTCACCGCTAATTTACCGACTTCTTTGGTAACTCAATAAGAAAAACAGATTCAATACATTTTAAGTTTTTATTTACTTTAACATACTTATATCAGATGAAAGATAGAAAACATGGAAAATAAATAATCGAGTACTCGAATACCTATTTTGATAACCGGTACTCGGACGTCCGACCGAGAACCCGGGTACTCGCGTACTCGGTCCCATCCCTACTAAATACACATACAAGGGAAATAAGCAACAAAAGCCTTTGAAAGAGGACCATCTAAAACACATTCCTTTGAAATTATTCTGAAATTGGTCAATTGGTTTACAATTTGTTTGTAGGAAACAAAACAAGAGAGACTGATGAACTGACAGAAGAACTGATGATGAGGGACAGTAAGTAATTACAAAAGCTCAACCCATACTTGTTGCTCAAGTGAGTTAAACCCGAGAGGGCCAGTATCGCTCCACTGCCATCAGGCAAAATTTAAATCTCCAAACAGCCCCACCCCCTGTTGGCCATGTTTTTTGATGGCTTGAAGGAATCTGATAGAGGTTCATCCTAGGAACATTCTTCAAAATTATTTGAAAATCAGCTCGACACTTTCGGAGAAGAAGATCTTTGAAGTTTTCACTATAGCGATATAATGCAAAATAGCCCCACCCCCTGGCAGTCATAGTTTTTGACCAATCAACATGGCTTGAAGGAATCTGATAGAGGGTCACCCTAGGAACATTTCTACAAAATTATTTGAAAATCGGCCACACACTTACAGGAGAAGATTTTTTAAGTTTTCACTATAGCCATGTAAGGCAAAATAGCCCCTCCCCCTGGCAGCCATTTTCTTTGACCAATCAACTTGGAAGGAATCTGATAGAGGGTCACTCAAGGAACAATTCTACAAAATTATTTAAAAATCGGCCTGACACTTTCGGAGATGAAGATTTTTGAAGTTTTCACTTTTTTTCCTATTGGTTAACATGGAAACCAGAATTTTGCATGGATCCAAAACATTTGAAGGAATTTAGGAGAGGACATTGAGAGGATGCTTCCTATGAAGTTTCATCCCAATTGGCCAAGTGGTTAGGGAGGAGAAGTTGTTTGAAGCAAAAAGTTTATGCACACACGCACAGACAATTCGCCATGACATAAGATCCACTGGCTTTCAGCCAGTGCAGCTAAAAACAACAAGAGGCCCAAGAGGGCCAGTATCGCTCCACGGCCATAAGGCAAAAATCAAATCTCCAAACAGCCCTGCCCCCTAGTGGCCATATTTTTTACCAACCACCATGGCTTAAAGGAATCTTGTAGAGTGTCACCCAAGGAATGTTTCTGCAAAATTATTTGAAAATCGGCCTGACACTTTCGGAGGAGAAGATTTTTTAAGTTTTCACAATAGCCATATAAGGCAAAATAGCCCCACCCCATGGCGGCCATATTTTTGAACCAATCAACATGGCTTGAAGGAATCTGATAGAGGGTCACCCAAAGAACATTTCTACAAAATTATTTGAAAATCTGCTCAACACTTTCGGAGAAGAAGATTTTTTAAATTTTCACTATGGTCATATATAGCAAAATAGCCCCGCCCTCTGGCGGCCATATTTTTCGACCAATCAACATGGCTTGAAGGAATCTGATAGAGGGTCACCCAATGAACATTTCTACAAAATTATTTGAAAATCGGCTGAACACTTTCGGAGAAGAAGATTTTTTAAGTTTTCACTATGGTCATATAAGGCAAAATAGCCCCGCCCTCTGGCGACCATGTTTTTCGACCAATCAACATTTCTTGAAGGAATCTAATAAAGGGTCACCCAAGGAACATTTCTACAAAATTATTTGAAAATCGGCCTGACACTTTCAGAAGAAGATTTTTTAAGTTTTCACTATTTTTTTCTTTTGGTTGCCATGGAAACCAGAAATATGGATGGATCAAAAAAAATTGAAGGAATTTAAGAGAGGACATTGAGAGGATGCTTCCTATGAAGTTTCAACCAAATTGGCCAAGTGGTTAGTGAGAAGAAGTTGTTTAAAGGAAAAAGTTTACGCACGCACGCACGCACGCACGCACGACGGACAATTCGCCATGACATAAGCTCGACTGGCTTTCAGCCAGTGGAGCTAAAAATCATATCGAGCAATTTATTTTCCTAAATGTTTTCCTCCAAATTCCATTTTTGTTATAATGAATAATTCTGAAAATAGCTCAAGTGTCATTCTATCCACCTGGAAAATTGCAATTTAATTATATTAAAATTTAAAATTTTAGAATACATCTGCCACCACATAATAAGCATGTTATAGTTATAGAACTAGGTAGTCACTTAATTATTATGATAGTTATCTGATAAACATGTAACTTTTTCAGTTAACAGATAGTTATGTCAACATAAACTAGAATGGAGTGGTCCCTGGAGCGCGTGTGTCACCTGCCGGGGCCTTGTCAGAAAAATTTTGACAAAAAAGGGGCAATAACTCTGATATAAAAAATATTTGGATTATCCCCCTTCTGTGAACCAATCACACACATTGATATAAACATTCGTCAGAAGTTTCAATGTAATCCTTTGAGTAGAAAAAAAGTTATTTAAAAACGTGACGAAAAAGTGTGACGGACAGAAGGAACGTGACGAAAAAGTGTGATGACCAGACAGACAGACGGACAGACAGACAGACGCCGGACAAAAAAAAAAGTAATCCCTAAGTGCCTACTATGCTACGCAGGTGACACAAAAAGTATATGTACTATACAGCCAATAGATACCTACCGGTACATAATTAAAATGAAAATGATTTTTATTACCGTGTTACATAACATGTTAATCAGAAAAATTTATGAACATGAAATATTATACAATTATGGAATTTTCAGCTGTTATACATGATGCGATATGCACCAACAAAATATTTTTGGTACATATCAACATCAGGTATAACAGCTGAAAAGCCCATAACTGTTTTATTATATAACCCTCAATTTATCATATTGTTTTGATATTGATCAACTTAAAAGAAAACAGAGGACCACTCAAGGAACATTTCTGTACAGTTTGAGTTATATTGACCAATTCGTTTGGAAACACAGGAAATGATCAATGGAAGTCAAACGCTTGATTGCATTTAATCATGATCATCCGAACGAGCTTCGGAAGTTTCCGTGGTCATATTCATTTCCATATATTTGACTAAATATTTTTAGAGTCCTCTGCTCTCCTTTTGTCACACTGTTTTCAAAATTTGTCTGCTTTAGAGATATCAGAAAATAATAATAATAATAATAATAATAATAATACTTTATTTTACGAGGTTAAACACAGTTAGTATACACTAATCTTCCCTGAGGCCCTCAGATACATCAAATGCAAAAGTAACATACAAACATGAATACAACAACTATGCTATTATGAGCATGAAGCAAAATTCATACAATTACGTCATTCATATACAACACTCAAGTAACTTTTTAAAGAACAAAAACAATGTCAATCATTTTTAGTTAAGTTTAGTTGATTTAATAGATAATCCTTAATTTTTTCTTTAAATGTATTAAGGCTTGGAGTATTACGTATTGATTGTGGCAAACTATTCCATAAAATCGGACCAGAATAGCTAAATGATTTTTTGTATAGCTCTGTTTTCACTTTTGGAACCTTTAAATTGAGATTTGTAGCATTCCGAAGTGTATATGTGTTATTTTCAGAGACAAAATTAAATTTATTTACCAAGTATGATGGTGCATCTTTCTTCAAACTTTTAAACAGAAGAAGATATTTATGGTATTTAATTCTATCCTCAATTTTCATCCATCCAGATGGTGAAAGGGGGTCTTGGTCTAGTATTAATCTTACAGCCCTTTTTTGAAGTTTTAGAATACGATTCAGTCCAACCTTGGTACAGTTTCCCCAAGTTACGCAGCAATAATCAATAAGTGGTAGAATGTAACCTGTATAGAACAATTTCCTTGATTCAAGATTTAGAAACTGCTTAATTTTAGAAAGGAGATAAATACGAGATGAGACTTTAGAGCAGACTTGGTCTAATTGATTTGCCCAGGTTAGGTGAGGGTCGATTGTAATTCCCAGTAGTTTTTCATGTGAAGAGTTCTGAAGAACAGCAGAATTTATCATTAGAAAAAACTCTTCACTTTGGGATGAGACCTTTTGTCGAGTTCCAACAATCATACTTTTAGTTTTTTGACAGTTTATGAACATATTATTATTGGAAAGGGTCTTTATGTGGGAAAGGGTTAAGTAGTATAAACAAGTAATACAATATGAGTTGTAGTGTGGTCAGGTATGCTAATATAAGAAGCCCAATGTCAAGTATAGCCACTTGCCACAAGGAGATATAGACCAACCGATGTTGTCTGTCTTTTGTCAAATTAACATGCCATGAGGAAACTGACAGGATTGTTTCAGAAAAGATTTTGTAAAATAGGTGACTCCCAGGTCGGGGCCAATTTTGACCAAGGCATTATTTGAACAATTTTGGAAGAAGACCACTAGACAAAGCTACATACATAATAGCTAAGTTGTGACAAAAGGACAAATTTTGAAAACAGTGTGACAAAAGGAGAGCAGAGGACTCTAAAAATATTTAGTCAAATATATGGAAATGAATATGACCACGGAAACTTCCGAAGCTCGTTCGGATGATCATGATTAAATGCAATCAAGCGTTTGACTTCCATTGATCATTTCCTGTGTTTCCAAACGAATTGGTCAATATAACTCAAACTGTACAGAAATGTTCCTTGAGTGGTCCTCTGTTTTCTTTTAAGTTGATCAATATCAAAACAATATGATAAATTGAGGGTTATATAATAAAACAGTTATGGGCTTTTCAGCTGTTATACCTGATGTTGATATGTACCAAAAATATTTTGTTGGTGCATATCGCATCATGTATAACAGCTGAAAATTCCATAATTGTATAATATTTCATGTTCATAAATTTTTCTGATTAACATGTTATGTAACACGGTAATAAAAATCATTTTCATTTTAATTATGTACCGGTAGGTATCTATTGGCTGTATAGTACATATACTTTTTGTGTCACCTGCGTAGCATAGTAGGCACTTAGGGATTACTTTTTTTTTTGTCCGGCGTCTGTCTGTCTGTCCGTCTGTCTGTCTGGTCATCACACTTTTTCGTCACGTTCCTTCTGTCCGTCACACTTTTTCGTCACGTTTTTAAATAACTTTTTTTCTACTCAAAGGATTACATTGAAACTTCTGACGAATGTTTATATCAATGTGTGTGATTGGTTCACAGAAGGGGGATAATCCAAATATTTTTTATATCAGAGTTATTGCCCCTTTTTTGTCAAAATTTTTCTGACAAGGCCCCGGCAGGTGACACACGCGCTCCAGGGACCACTCCATTCTAGTTTATGTTGACATAACTATCTGTTAACTGAAAAAGTTACATGTTTATCAGATAACTATCATAATAATTAAGTGACTACCTAGTTCTATAACTATAACATGCTTATTATGTGGTGGCAGATGTATTCTAAAATTTTAAATTTTAATATAATTAAATTGCAATTTTCCAGGTGGATAGAATGACACTTGAGCTATTTTCAGAATTATTCATTATAACAAAAATGGAATTTGGAGGAAAACATTTAGGAAAATAAATTGCTCGATATGATTTTTAGCTCCACTGGCTGAAAGCCAGTCGAGCTTATGTCATGGCGAATTGTCCGTCGTGCGTGCGTGCGTGCGTGCGTGCGTGCGTGCGTAAACTTTTTCCTTTAAACAACTTCTTCTCACTAACCACTTGGCCAATTTGGTTGAAACTTCATAGGAAGCATCCTCTCAATGTCCTCTCTTAAATTCCTTCAATTTTTTTTGATCCATCCATATTTCTGGTTTCCATGGCAACCAAAAGAAAAAAATAGTGAAAACTTAAAAAATCTTCTTCTGAAAGTGTCAGGCCGATTTTCAAATAATTTTGTAGAAATGTTCCTTGGGTGACCCTTTATTAGATTCCTTCAAGAAATGTTGATTGGTCGAAAAACATGGTCGCCAGAGGGCGGGGCTATTTTGCCTTATATGACCATAGTGAAAACTTAAAAAATCTTCTTCTCCGAAAGTGTTCAGCCGATTTTAAGGGTTAAGTAGTATAAACAAGTAATACAATATGAGTTGTAGTGTGGTCAGGTATGCTAATATAAGAAGCCCAATGTCAAGTATAGCCACTTGCCACAAGGAGATATAGACCAACCGATGTTGTCTGTCTTTTGTCAAATTAACATGCCATGAGGAAACTGACAGGATTGTTTCAGAAAAGATTTTGTAAAATAGGTGACTCCCAGGTCGGGGCCAATTTTGACCAAGGCATTATTTGAACAATTTTGGAAGAAGACCACTAGACAAAGCTACATACATAATAGCTAAGTTATAGGCCTTCTGATTTCAGACGAGAAGATTTTCAGTTTCCCTATAAATCTTAATGTTAAACAGGTGACCCAGGAACATAATTTGAACAGTCTTAGTAGAGGGTCGATAGACACAATGCTTCACATCAAATATCTGAGCTGTAGATCTTTCGGTTTCAGATAAGAAGATTTTCAAAGCTTTTCCCTATATATCTCTATTCAAAACAGGTGACAAAGAACATCCCTGTTAAGTTTTATCAAAATTGACATAGCTATAAGTTTTTCCCTATACCAATATACAGTCAAACTTGTGTTAGCGGTCACCTCTGCTAAGCAATCAACTTGTATTTAGCAGCCACTTGAAGATTAACCAAACAACATTTTCTTCCTTATTTCCACCTGTGTTCAGCAGCCACATTTTGACTCTCCCAATGGTGGCTGCTTAAGACAAGTTTGACTGTATATGTAAAACAAGTGACCCGAGTGGGGCCATTTTTGACCCCAGGGCTATAATTTGAACAACCTTGGAAGGGGTCCACTAGATGAAGCTACATACCAAATATCAAAGGCCTGGGCCTTCTATTTTTAGACAAGATTTTAAAAGTTTTTCCCTATATGAGCATAGGTAAAACAAGTTACCCCCGGGGTGGGGCCATCTTTTAACCCAGGGCGATGATTTGAACAATAGTGATAGAGATCCACTAGATAAAGCTACATACCAAATATCAAAGGCCTGGGCTTTCTATTTTCAGACAAGAAGATTTTTTTAAAAAAATCCCTATACAAGTCTATGTAAAACAAGTTACCGCCGGGTTGGGGCCATTTTTGACACCAGGGCTATAATTTGAACAATCTTGGTAGAGGTCCACTAGCTGATGCTACATACCAAATATTAAAGGCCAGGGCCCTCTACTTTTAGACAAGAAGATTTTTAAAGTTTTCTTCTAAATGAGTCTATGTAAAACAAGGGACCCCCGGGATGGGGTCAGTTTTTACCCCATGGCTATAACTTGAACAATCTTGGTAGAGGTCTACTAGATGCTGCTACATATCCAATATCAAAGGCCTGGGTCCTCTACTTTTAGACAAGAAGATTTTTTAAGTTTTTCCCCTATATGAGTCTATGTAAAACAAGTGACCCCCAGGATGGGGTCATCTTTTACCCCAGGGATATAATTTGAACAATCTTGGTAGAGGTCCACTAGACGATGCTACATACCAAATATCAAAGGCCGGGGCCCTCTACTTCCAGAATATATATTTTTTTTAATTTTTCTCTATATGAGTCTATGTAAAACAATAGACCCCCCAGGGGAGGGGTCATTTTTTGACCCCAGGGCTATAATTTGAACAATCTTGGTAGAGGTCCACTAGATGATGCTACATACCAAATATTAAAAGCCTGGGCCCTCTACTCTTAGACATGAAGATTTTTAAAGGTTTTTCCCTATATGAGTCTATGAACAAGCTCCGCCCCCTGGCGGCCATGTTTTTCAACGGATCGGAAATATTTGAACAATCTTGTCAAAGGGTGCCCCAAGGAATATTTGTGCAAAATAATTTTCAAATCGTGCAAAATAATTTTCAAATCGGGCCAGTACTTTTGGACAAGAAGATTTTTAAAGTTTTAGCAATGCACATATAAGGAAAACAATTTCCGCCCTCTTGCGGCCATGTTTTTCAACGGATCGGAAATATTTGAACAATCTTGGTAAAGGGTGCCCCAAGGAACATTTGTGTGAAATAATTTTCAAATCGGGCTGGTACTTTTCTACAAGAAGATTTTTAAAGTTTTAACAATGCACATATAAAGGAAATAAACTCCGCCCCCTGGCGGCCATGTTTTTTCAACGGATCGGAAATATTTGAAAAATCTTGGTAGAAGGTACCCCAAGGAACATTTGTGAAAAATAATTTTCAAATCGGGCCAGTACTTTTGGACAAGAAGATTTTTTAAGTTTTGGTTAATTTCCCCTTTTTTGTTGCCGTGGCAGCCAAAGTTCTGCATGGAATAGAATTCTTTGAACAAGTTTGAAAGAGATCCACCCAAGAAATATTCCTGAAAATTATTTTGAATTTGGTTAATTGGTTTAGGAGGAGAAGTCGTTTGTAGGAAAATGTGAACGGACGGACGACGACGGACGACGGACGGTGAGCGATCACAAAACCTCACCTTGCACTTTGTGCATAGGTGAGCTAAAAATTAGGAAATTGAACATTTCTACAAAAAGAATTGAAAATTGGCCCAACACTTTCGGATGAGAAGATTTTTCAAGTTTTCACTATAGCCATATAAGGCAAAAAAGCCCCGCCCGCTGGCGGCCATGTTTTTCGACCAATCAACTTGGCTGGAAGGAATCTGATAGAGAATCACCCTAGGAACAAAATTATTTGAAAATCGGCCTGACACTTTTGGAGGAGAAGATTTTTTGAGTTTACACTATAGCCCATATAAGGCAAAAAAGCCCCTGGCGGCCAAGGAAAACTTCTTTAAAATAATTTGAAAATCTGCCAACCAGTTTGGTAGAAGAAGAATTTGAAAGTTCTTTTGGTTTCGTTGCCATGGAAACCAGAATTATGCATGAATCACAAACATTTGAAGGAATTCTGGTGAGGTCAATGAGAGGATGCTTTCTGTGAAGTTTCATCCCAATTGACCCACTCGTTACTGAGGAGAAGATGTTGACGGACGACAGACGCCAGACAAAAGGAGATCACAATAACTAACCTTCAACACTTCGTGCTCAGGTGAGCTAAAAAAGAAACATCTATCCAAATGAAAGAGTAATTGATATCATGTAGAAAATATTGTGGAAAAAGGCAGTACTAATATTTATATGAGCACTTTAAAAGAAACATGCTTCAGACTTCAGAGGCTTTTGAATTCATTTGCATTATAAAAGGATTAAATGCTCCAGAGAAAACCAATACCTGTGCCTGCCGCATTTTACTCTACAGTATACACCTAAGTTGGCGGCAGTTTCCTTTAAAGGGTATTTAAGCTTGCCAAATCAATTAAGGATGCGTGACCATACACTGTTAATTACCATTGTGTATGAGTGTCATTCCAAACAAATTATAAATGTAACCCCTTTTCCCAATAAACCTATCATATACATATATGTATTTGTAACTTGCCGGGAAGTGTCGATACCGTCATGGTACAATGTGATATATGCACAAATTGGTATCACAAATCTTGTGTTAATGCACCTGTGGATATTTCGACAACAGATGCGGACTTTAATTAAAACTTTTGTTAATTATTTGGCTATTATAATGATATGATATGTGATTAAATTGGCAACATTTAAGTTTTTTTATTTATAACAGCCTTCAAATACAAATTTGGTTTATACGACGGTAAAGAACTTAGGTTATGGGAATTAAGAAATTGTTTAAATAAGCAAATTCTCCTTTTCCCACAATATTGTCAATATATGTTGCTTTTTACTGTTTACACAGCAAGAAAAAAATATTTAACTCATTTGTTATAGATTAGTATTATTGGGGTATATATATATAATTACTAGAAACAAATTACGATTAAAAGTGTTGTATATATATATATACTTATTGTTTATTTGTTATTTAAATTTTTCTGCCCCTTCCAAGTACCCTACAGAATAGAATGTTGCATGGATAATTTGCCTCGTAGTAATAATGGCACATGGAAAACTGTTGAAAGTTACAAAGTAGAAAATGAAGAGGCCAAACAATAACTAGAACCCATGACCCTTCAATCGATTGTAAAGGAGAGGATATAATTGAAGTAAAACCTATGGCTAGTTACTAGCAACCTATTCTATTCTTGCAATGTTTTCAAATTTCGTCCGCTGCAGATGCGTCAAAAGACATTTACTTGTCGCAAAATCAATCCATCAATCCTCGTTATTGATATCTATAGATATGATATAAAGAGAAAAGTCGTTAAAACACTTTACAAAGAGATTCCATTTCAGCATCCTCCCGATTTTTGGTTTAATCTATATCACTGATAAAAGCAATCTAACACATTATATATTTACAAAGAAAACCCCGGATATGATCATATGTAACAAATTATACACATTTGCCCATCTTTAATTAAACATTTTTTACAACAAATCATAGCGTCCGCAGATTTGCTCTATATTCTATAGCGTCCGCATTTTCCCTCTATATTGGATTTGTCCGCATTTTTCCTCTATAATGTATTTGTCCGCAGATCACGTCCGCACTTTAGACCCTTCCCCCATACCGTTGTATTTATAAATAGAATTCGACGATCACAATTTCTCTGCAAATGTGTTACTCTCATTTTAAATGCATTTTATGACGCACATTTTTGTTTTTTTAATTCTTTATATTATATTTATATGGCCTACAAGAAACAAAGAAAATATTTTCAATTCTGTTTTTATCTACATTTTCAATACGTGATTGAAAATTCAAATGCCGTATATGGAGATTAAATCGGAAATAGTTCTCCCTGTAGCAGTTCACTCTTTGAGATTTATAAATCTCTCTGCGTTCATGTTTTAAAATACAATGTTTCATTTTATTTCCAATTTCTTTTGTAACTACAGAACGAAGTTATAAAACTTATTTAAAATAGACATTAATTCTTGCATAGATCGTGGTATATTTGAAAGATAAGCGCATGTAATTGGAACTACATTCAGGGCGTATTAATAATCAAAACTTTTGACTTAAGAAACAGGGCTCGAAACGCCGTCTATATATTGTTTGGCTACGCACCAATGGCATTTCAACTGAAGCTCCAGATATGCAGCATTCAATATTAATTAACACTTTCCCACAAGTAGACGCCTTTTGACACATCTGTAGCAGACGATTTTTTTTCCACATACAACAAATCTGCAAAAGACGACTTCAAAAATGTCTACTCAAAAATATGGGAAATCTCTATTATTGTAGGTATAATTACTGAACAAATTTGAAAACTTTGTGGCAAAAGGAGAAATTGATCCTTTTGTCACAATGTTTTCAAAAGTCGCCGAATGCAGATGAGTCAAAACGCGTCTACAGGTTAGAAAGGGTTAAATTATAAAACCTTTCTTTCTAAAGTATACCCTATGTTGTGGGAACTCCAGATAATTGTTTTCCTGTGACAATTCTATTGAGTACCCACAACACTATAGTATGGTAGAGCAAAAAATGTTAAACTGTATGAAAGAGAGTACTGAACAACACTCACCTGGTAATTGATTACCGTTGGCTTGGGCTTGAACTGTGAATTCATTATGAATGGTTGGACCCCCATCTGTTACCTGAAAGGACTGAAGCGCTGCTTGGCCCAGAAAATCAAGATTTTCTGGAATTGGAAATGGCAGTTCTTGTCTAGGTTGGGAAACAGGGAACCTCTGGTCACACAAACGTAAATTTAACCATGCTCTAGTGCCTGTGTAAAAAAATAAAATAACAAGCGATTAACATATTTATAAAAAGATAGTGGAAAGTCAATAAACCGCATTCAACACTCCTCTGCTGATTTCAGTACCCTTAGTTGGCCGAGTTCTTCTGAATGCCATAAACCGTAAATTACATAATATTAGCCCTTTCCCACATACAATTTGTTTTGCAGAAGTCGACTTTGAAAACATCTAGGCAAAAACATTGAAAATCTTAAAATAAATGAAGGTAAAATTATTGAAAAAAGTTGAAAACACTGTTTTCAAAAGTCGCCTGCTGCAGAGGCGTCAGAAAGTGTCTACCGGTATATGTGGGAAAGGGTTAAGGACCAGCAGGTGTTTATAATATCATTGCAATTACGAGAATTAATTAAACAAATACATAAAATATTGGAAATATATATTTCATCCTAAATGAACTATTATTCAATCTTTTTACAATCAATGGTAACTGTATTTTGACCAAGGCATTTACATTTAGATTTTCCCCTCTCATTCTCAACTATTGTAAAAAGTTCAAAGTAACATCATAATTATAGCCCATATGTGTGATTTCATCTCACAATAAGAATTTCTTCATATCCGGACAGAGCTCTAGATAAGAAAAGCTTTTCACATCCCAAAATCCTTATATTACCCTCAAACCCTATGCTGTGGGTACTCAAAAGAATCGTCAAATTCTTATTCTTTGAGTACCCACAACATAGGGTTTAGTTAAGTCATAAGAGAAAAATTGTTGGGAAAAAAACAGTTTACTCTATTTTCTAGTCCTCTGATATCAAGCCAAGTTTCATTTTGTTTCAGTAAAAATAAGTTTATAAAGCATGAATTCAAGAAAAATAACACTCTTACCATGTTGCTGGTTTCCTATTCCTTGCCATTGTTGGTTTCTGTCATTTCTAGACCCATCTGCCATAACGAGTCAGCCCTGCCAAAATATTCACTTTAATTGTTAAATGATATCATTTTTATGAGTCGTCTGCTTTGAAATTAACCAACAAATATAGCATCTGGATTTTTTTTATTGATTTCTTCTTTTCCTACACTGTTTTGAAAAGTCATCAGAAACAGCACTTGTTCAGTTTCTTTTTACCCTTTTCCACTTGCAAACCAATTTAGTGTATATAACTTTAGAGCTCATTGGGACAAATTGTGATTTCTACTTTTACCACAATGAGTGCAACTCTTATTCAATGATTATGCTTAAAGCCTTTCATTCATTGTTACAGGGTCTTTCAAATAGTATGGTCTAGAATCGAGCACAGTGCGCGAAATAAGCTGTATAGTATCACGTGACCAACATCCAGGGAACCCGCGATTTTGGAAAACAGAAGAAAACGATCAAGTTATAAAACTACGTATATCTAAATCTTTATCCATCAATGTGACCAACAAAGTAATCCTTGATGCAATGTAAGTATTCTTTTTTCTTTGCATGAAAGTATTTTGTCCTGACATTTCTTTTTTAGGTGGTTTTTCGTATTTGAAAGTTTACTTTGATACAAACGACTTTGTTTACGCCATTACTGTAATCGCCGAAAGCTGAAAATCTACTTTTTTCGGAGATTCTCCTACTTGCATGGTGTTTATGGGACTAAAATAGCGGCTTTTTTCTTTTATATTTAAGTCTAATTTATGATGTCTATGTCTTAGATTTTCATATTTCATCCGTATGTTCATGTTTTGACCTGTTTAAAATGTAAAGATTTTTTTATTTTTTTTTATTTTCACGATACATTGATATTTTGAAACTGTTTTATATTGGAGATTCTCCTACTTGCATGGTGTTTATGGGACTAAAATAGCGGCTTTTTTCTTTTATATTTAAGTCTAATTTATGATGTCTATGTCTTAGATTTTCATATTTCATCCGTATTTTCATATTTTGACCTGTTAAAAATCTAAAGAAAAATGGTGTTTTATTGGCATGCACAATACGTTGATATTTAGAAAACAGTTTTCAATGTGTAGTTACTTCCAACTTGCATGGTGAGATATATTTAATGCCTAAGACAATGATCTTTAAATTATTTTGAAAGTTTGAAGTGATTTTGAGCTATAATTTTGGCCAAAATCAACAGTTACAGGGTCCTACATGTAATACCTTCTTATGCAAGGAAATTGGGAACAGTTTAGCAGTCCTCAGAAATTTATACTAATTTAAGCTTGAGATAATTGTTTTTGTGTGAACTTTTTTTTCCAAGTATGTACTAAGATATATTTTGATACCTCATTCTGATATTCAAGTGACATTTTTCTAATTTTACAGGATGTGAGACCTTGTAGCTTGCTATGAAACTGTGCCGTTTCGACTTCCTTCCTCACAATGCCGTTTGGGAAAAGAAAGAAGACGAGGACGTTCAGTGTGAGAAAGAACGAAAGTAAACTAAAGATTAAAAACGAGAGCATTTTCTACAATCCCAAAATAAATGTGTTATTGATTTTTCATTTTTCATAACATATACAAAAGAAAGTCTCATCTTAAATAGCAAAGTATTTGTTCCTAATATTCTATGTACAATCCTTGTGTGTAGCCAATGTGTATGTGTGTGTGTATATATATATATATATGTGTGTGTGTGTGTCCCTTGTACAGTGTTGTGTTACATAATGGTGCGTGTTGTCAATCATCTCAAAGAAACATGTTGTTATCATTTATTATGACATTGATTAAAAAGAACAAAACACAACTTTTGTTTGTTTTATTAGCTCACCTGAGCACATCATAAGCCTCTGCTGAACTAGTTTTTTTTATTGGTGAATACAATTATTGATTGATTGAATGTTTGGGGTTTAACGCCGTTTTTAACAATTTCTCAGTCATATCACGGCGGCCAGTTCACCTACTCATGTGTTTCCTGGTTTTCTCACAACAGTAATCCACACAACAATCTTCCCAAGCAACTGGCTGCTTTTCCGCATAGACTTAGCCCATTGGTGGAAGACGAATGGCGCATTGACTTTTGTCAAACGTCGGAAAGAAAGTTGGCCGAGTCGGGATTTGAACTCACGACCCCTGGATTGACAGCCTGCATTGTTACCGACTGAACTACAGGGATTCGGCAATTAACTAGGAACTCAGATGGGAACGATGAACGTGTAGCAGATGAAAACAGTTTTAACAACCTTAAATTTTTATATAACAACAAAGAATTCTCCTTCACTTAGAAATAATCTATTAAAGAATACAAAGGATTAAAGGATCACGCGACAACGCATATTTTCGCACATAACATCATCAAAGAAATAACGTGTAGTTTGTGCCACCTAATTAAGAAATATGTAATCTTGGTGTGATAATTAGGATTACTCATTACTCCTACACTTGATAATGATTTATTAAAGAAATACAAAGGATTAATGATCAAGCGACAACGCATCTTTTCGCACGTAACATCATCAAAGAAGTGCATTTTGTACCACTTAAGAATTAAGAATTATTCGGGTATTACACACGTAACAATTAAACATCGTCGAATGCAATTCCATTAAAGGAAAGACAAACAAACAATCAAACAGGTTGATTATACGATAACAAATTTAAACTTGATATTCCTATTCTACGGTATAAATATTATACAAAAATACTTAAATCATTTAAAGGATATGACAATTTTCTTAGACCAGAGATCATCATTTTGTTAAGCGGGATAGACAGAATATTGCCCATGTTTAACTCGCTTTAAAATAAATCATTTACGATTACATATTAGGACAAAATACCCTAATTCGCTAAGCGTGATAATTACACGCTGTGATAAACACTTCCAGGTAAAAATCGATAGGGACAAGATATTCAGTACGATAAGGCGTTTATATAGGGCGTTTCTAGACCATACTATTTGAAAGACCCTGATTGTTATGTGTGCTTACCCTTCCAATTTGCAAACAAATTTGGTGTATATAACTTTAGAAATGTGGTTTCTACTTTTACCACAATGAGCGCAACTCTTGTTCAATTATTATGCTTTCATTCATTGTTATGTGTGCAGGGTCATAAACACTGTTTCTGTTTACCCTTCCCATTTGCAAACAAATTTGGTGTATACAGGGTCTTTCTATTTGAAAGACCCTGGTGTATATAACTTTAGAAATGTGATTCTTACTTTTACCACAATGAGAGCAACTCTTGTCCAATGATTATGCTTTCATTCATTGTTATGTGTGAAGGGATAAACACTGTTTCTGTTTACCCTTCCCTTTTGCAAACAAATTTGGTGTAAATAACTTTAGAAATCATTGGGACAAATGTGATTTCTACTTTTACCACAATGAGTGCACTTTCATCCATTGTTTATGTGTGAAGGGATAAAACACTGTATTAAAACTCAGTTATTCAATGATAGAAACACATTTGGAATTGAGACTTTACATAAGATGACATTCGAAAAACACTGTAAAATATGGACAAAATTATAAGTCAACAAATTTTCCTTTTCAGACGATTTTTTTTTTTAAATCTATATTAAAACTAAATTAAAAACGTATCTTGTATGGTTTCGTGGGTTCCATTATTTCCATTTTCCAAATGAAATTGTATTCAGAGGCGGCTTGTGAATATTAGTCACATATTTGTTGATGACGTCATTTATTTAATATTTGATTTGTCATTAAATACATTGTAAAATTAAGGGATGTTTTGATAGGGGAAGAGGTGAAGAGGGGGGTTGTGAAATAACAAATTATATTTGTGTAAAAGAAACTATTATTGGCATTAATAAACCGCAGTACGACGCAGTTAATTCAAGACTCCACTTTCGTTTTCAAAATTCTAGGTAGGCTATGTCTAAATTTTGATCAACTCCTTTATCTGTACTAATTTTACCGTAAACATATAAACAAATCATGGAAAAACAAAAGAATCAAGACATCACTTGACTTATTTAATATCTTACCCGCTAAATGAACTTGAATCGCCCTTCTGATGACAGGTGAAAATTGAACGTCTAAAATTAGATCCGAGTCAGGGACGTGGTCTAAATCACGGCCCCTTTTGCACATTAAAAAAAAAAAATCAAAACTTATTTGAAAACTCTCTTGAGGACTTGGAAACACCATTCTTCCCAAATCGCTTGCAAAAAACCAGTTACACGAAAGACCGTGTCTGCATATTTTTCGAGAGCAGTTGCCCGAATGATATATTTCCGGTTCTAGCCATCCAGTGGCCTGTAACTGGGACAACTATAATACGTATTAGTCGTCCCAGCCTGTATTACAGCATCATGCAATTTCGTTAATTCATACTAGATCTAGCATATATACATGTCTCTCTTCCGTCCTAGTCTTCCGTTGTATCAGAAAGAAAACTTAATGTATCTCTCACGAGATGATCGTGAAGAAATCTGATAAAAGAAATCGATTCGTCCATGTCGGATTGTCCGTTCGTTTCCGGATTTTTACCTTTAACCCTTTCCTTCATACGACAATTCTGCAGCAGACGACTTTGAACATATTTTGTCAAAATATAGAACATCTCTATAATTGAATGGATAACATTGACTAAAAGTGGAAAACATTGTGGCAAAAGGAGAAATTGGAATTTCTTCTTTTGTCACTATGTTTTCAAAAAGCCGTCTGCTGCAGAGGCGTCAGAAAGCGTCTATATGAGGGAAAGGGTTAAAGGAAGTGGTACATGCAGTATTAGTAGTCCCAGATGCAGGTGAATAGTGTTGAGATAAAATGATGTCATGAATAATCCCACCAAAATGTGAATTCCTCCACGTAACTGTTTCACGGAATTCACGGAAAAACAAATGCAGTAAAGGATCCCCGCCTATGTGATATGATAATGTGATACATGTATATTTTTGCTATCTCAAACTACATCGTAACATGTACATTCAAAGGTTGAACTTCCAGGTAACATCGTTTTAAAAATGTTGTCTGCTGCATACAAAAGACGAATTTTGGATTGTATTTTTACTGTCGTACATCATCAGTTGTCATGCCTAACTTTGGATGGATCAAATGTGTCCTATCTTGAGATAGCGAAGAACTGAACCAAAACACGTACCAGTACGTGCTAGGCAGTAAAAGAGTTAACAATTCTTCTGGTATTGAAATTTTACCAGGGTCTTAGTTTTGTACTAGGTCTTAGGTCTTAGTTGTGTACTTTTGCCCAGGAAGACGTACAAAACTAAGACCTAAGACCTAAGACCTGGTACAAAACTAAGACCCTGATAGATGTTTTCATTTGACTTTCTTTTCATAATATCATTACTCTGGCATGCATGCATGATATAATTTCAAAAAAGAGGGGGGGGGGGGGGGGGGGGGGGGGGGGGAGGGGAGGGGGTGGAGACGGTCTGATGCCTAACTTCGGATGGGTCAAATGTGTCCAATCTTGAGATAGCTCAAGGATTGTAGGTTAGGGGTTCACACTAGGCGGGTTCAAACCAACGTCCTTATGACACGTTGGACAAGTATGCTGCCGGTCAGGTGTTTGATATAGAGAAAAAAACACCATCATTATGTAGTCTTAGGTCTTAGTTGTGTACCTTTGCCCAGGAAGACGTACAAAACTAAACCTAAGACCTAGTACAAAACTAAGACCCTGTTAGAACTCAAGTGCCTTGGTTGTCTACAATGAAATGACCAGGGCCATTGTGTTCATCTGTTGGTACATGCAGAAAAATGGATACAGCCAGCCCATACTGACGTGTCATGCCCCCTTGGTGACCAGTTTTGAGAATTGACTCTGATGTAATTCAGTCTGGAGGTAGAGGTCTTGTAAGGAATCCAGACCAAATCGTTCTTTAGTTAAAGAAGTACTTAACCGACTGGGTCAAAATTTAATGTGGAGATGGAGGTTAGATGAAGGTATCGATGTTTTAAATATGAGCACTCTAGATCAAATCGTTCTTGAGTTAATACTTTTTAGTATATCCATGTATGTTTGAGTGAGCCCCCCTGATGGCCATATCCGACTGGACCGAAATTTGGTGTTTCACCTAATTTGGAAATACAGTACAGTTCTGCAAGATTTAAAGTTGCAGTGGCAAATGATGACGATACAAGTTACTTTTGCTACAAGGTAACCTGTGACACACCAATGTTAAAGTTTCTAGGTTAATTGGTTAAGAAATTTGCCACCAGTGTTCACGTTGTCATTAAACAGGTGAGTTAAGAAGGAATGATATATAGGCCTACGGCATATGTACTTGTACGTTGGTCTAATTGGCCCTTACACACTTTTGAAGAAATGCTATGGATTTTTACATTATTTCGCCAAAGAGCTGTACATTCATTTTTAGCCATTCTACCGAGACGAAAATCGAAACACAAACAAGAACACCATGATATTGAAATAAATAATCTCTTGTGTATATGAGTAGGCAAACACATATTCATTAAAGTAAAGACATAACATTGCAAAACCTGAACACCAGAATGCTTGGCAATGATATGGGAAAAGTGAAATAACATTTAACATCTTTACCTTGGCCACAGGTGACAACATTATTTGAACATGATGTCCATGCACCTCAGGCACAATTTATTTAGACGGTGAGTTTACCTTAACAGAGTAAAGGGTCCAACACCACGGATGGTTATGGAACACTTCAGCTGATTTCTGTACCTTTAATATGCATAAATTTTACTGTATATTTTGGGAAACATTCAGGTCTGGCTTGTCCCTCCCATTATGATTAAATATGGTGCATCCACCACTGACGTTATGTAATTACCTTAGTGTAGCTCAATTGACTTGAAGTAACATCCTCCCACAGCAGGACGTTTTACCTCGCTACTCTACATGCGCTCACACAAAGCCCAACCTACAATCCTTGAGCTATCTGAAGATAGGACACATTTGATCCTACAAACCCTTTCCCCTTTGGTTCAGTTTTTCGCTATCTCAAGATAGGACACATTTGATCCATCAGACCCCTTTCCTTAGTTGTGTACCAGGTCTTAGGTATTTCTGGGCAAAGGTACAAAACTACGACCTAAGACTTAGTATAAAACTAAAACCCTGGTAAAATTTCAAATGAAAACAGAGTCTTAGTTTTGTATACACCCCATAGTTGCATGTATATCACCACAACCGAGAGGTGGACACTCTACCCTAGCGTATTTCAACGACCACATGTTTTTTTTTGTATTAAGCCGACGCACTACTACAGTACCCGCGTGTCGCCAGCATGTGAGGAACGGTAAATTTAAGGTATGTTGAAAACAATAATTTTGCCTCAGCGTGTCCCAGTGTTGCTAACGCTGGCCTAGCGTTGGTCAGCGTTTGCCAGCGTGTTGCTAAAATTCCAACACGTCACTCACGCGTTGGCCTAAAACGTTCTTGTGTGACAGGGCCATATTGCTCTTCCCATGATATTATATTAAGTCGTCGTATGCAAAGATGCACACTATGAGCATATATATATGTTTAAGCGAAACAACAGCGTTCAAACGAATAGCAAAATTATTAACTGTCACTTATTGATAGATCAATTTATAATTTCCAACACCCTTAAGTTTTTTCAAATAAACTGCCTCTGTTGTCTGGCGCGCGTTGGAACGCGCTTCTCACGCGCTGGGCAATCGTTCCTCACTTGTTTCTAACGCGCTGGCGATACGCTGTCATATGTTATCTATAAATCAGTGATGAGCTCCTCATACGCTGGGCTCGCTCGTCACGCGCTGGCATACGCTATGAACTCGTTATCAATGCGTCATGGACACGCTAAAATCATTGTTCCATTTTACTTTTTCTGTGAAAGTTCAGCGTTTGCCAGCGTATCAAATATTTTTATTGCGCTACTCACGCGTTGACCTAAAACGTTCTGGTTTGACAGGGCCATTATTGGTGTAGGTTCTTTAATACATAGATCTATTTTTCAGATCCCGATCAGATGTCGCTTTTTGGAATACTAGTGTTGTAGATCAAGAAGGATTTAATATGTAAAGCACTGTCAGTTTATATGGTTGTTTCTCCGCTGCTTCTTCTATGTTCGCACCAGATGTGAGGAAGCTCTCGAAAATGGAAATCGAAGACGGCATTCGAAATCTGGAGCAAAACACAATTTTAGAATATACATTTTTTTAGCTCACTGTGTTTTATTGTGATCGCCCTTTGTCCGGCGTGTGTTAACATCTTCTCCCCTGTATCAAGTGAGTCAATTTGCATGGAACTTCACAAATAGCATCCTCCAATGTCCTCACCAAAATTCCTTCAAATGTTTTTATTCCCGCAGAATTCTGGTTTCCATGGTAACCAAAATAAAATATATGTTTTGTTCTCCTCCCAAGCCGGTTACCGTTTTTCAAATAATTTTGTAGAGATGTATATTGGCTGACCCTCTATCAGATTACTTCAAGCCATGTTGATTGGTCCAAAAACATGACCGCCATGGGGCTGGCTTATGTGTCTATAGTAAAGATCTTCTCCAAAAGCATATGGCCGATTCCCTAATCATTTTGTAGAAATCTTTGGGTGACCGACCCTTTATCAGATTCCTTCAAGTCATGTTGATTGGTAAATAAAAATGAGAGCCAGGCGGGGCTGTTTTGCCGTATTAGGAATTAGTGAATACGTTAAAAAAATCTTGTCAATTTCCAAATAATTTTATAGAAATATTTCTTGGGTGACCCATTTCAGATTCCTTCGAGCTATGTTGATTGGTCAAAGAACAATGCCGCAAGGACCTGGCTGTTTTGCTTTATATGGTTTTTGCGACAACTTTAAAATCTTAATCCATAAAAAAAGTGTATCGCCGATTTCCAAATACGTTTGTAGGAATGTTCCTTGAGTGACCCGCCATCGGATTTCTTCAAGCCATTTTTGATTGGTCGAAAAACATGACCGGGGCTGTTTAGCCGTATATTGGAAACCTTAATAATCATCTTGTACGAAAGTATCTGAAAAATGTCCAAATACGTTTTAAGAATTATTCTTTGGGTGACGTTCGCACCGATTCCTTCAAGGCAGGTTTATGTCGAAAACCCTAGTCGCCAGAGGCTGTTTAACCTATAGTGAAAAAAATTCCGACGAAAGTATCTTGCCGTTTTCCAAATAATTTTGTAGAATTAGATCCAGATTCCTTCAGGCCATATTGATTGAATGCTAGTTTAATATTCCAGTTAGGGGCGGTGCAGTTTTGCCTTAAATGGCTTTAGTGAAATTCTTCTAAGAAAATATCTGGCCAATTTCAAAAGTTTTAATTGTTTTATTTGGTGACCCTCTATGAGTTAACTTCACGCCAGGTTGATTGGTAAACAAAATACGAGTTATTGTGGTTGACATGACAAATTACATTGCATTACTCGGGTGAGCGATCCAGAGCCCTCTTGTTTCATTTTATGTTTGGTTTTTAGTCCCATATAAGCAATGCTTCTTTGCTCACATCCCAACGTTCTTACGCATAGCGATAAAACATCGACACACTTTCGGCCACTAACCATGATGAGCAATGCGTAACGTTGTGCAAATGTGTCTCCTATGCTACGACATAAGGAACACATACTAACTCATACAACGCCGAATTTCATTGAGCAACGAATATTCGAAACCTCGTTACCGTAATGACCTCATTTATCAAATGTTTGGAATACCACATTAACAGATATCTCCCTACCACTCTGAGTGAGTGGATGGAGGGTACACTAGTGGGGCATTACAATGCCCTTAAACCCTTCCACAATTGTAAAGAGAACCACCACAGGATCATTCCTTTGAAGTTTGGTGGATATCAGCCTTTTGGTTTAGAAGATGTTGTTTGAATCTTAAATTCATTTTACCCCTTTTCTGATGCTGCCTAGCAGCTATCTTTTTCAACCAATCTATATGGATTGAACAAATTATGTACAGTGTCACTAAAGGAGCAATTCTGCTAAACAATCTTGAAACCAGACAATTATAAGAATTGAGCTTTAAAGTGTTGTCGTTTTGCCCCTTTTATGATGCCGTCTGGTGGTCGTGTTTTTTAACCAATCTATATGGCTTGAACAAATTTTGTAGGGAGTCACTCAAGGACCCTTTCTCCCTTATTAACTTGGATTCAGACAAGCAGATTCAAAGAAGATTTTTTTTTAAAGATATGGCATTTTTCTTCTTTTCCGATGCCGCAGCAACCAAAGATCTATATATAATTTATATCTTTGAACAATTTTGAAAGAGGAACCCTATAGTAAGATTCCTCTTAAGTTTGGTTGAAATTGTTTCATTGGAAAAAGAGATGTCATTTGAAGCTTAAAGTTTATTTTACCCCTTTTCTGATGCCCCCTGTATGCTATGTCTTTAAACCAATCACATTTGCTTGAACATTTCTAATATTTATCTTGAAATCAGACAAGAACATTTTGCCCCTTTTATGATGCCATGTTTTTCAAGGAATCATAATGATTTGAACAATTGTTGTAGAGGGTCACCCAAGGAACATTTCTATGAAATTAAATTAAAATCTGACAATCGGTTTCAGAGATGAAGAATTTTAAAAATTGGCTATTTCCCCTCCCCATTTTTTGATGCCGCAGCAACCAAAGTTCTTCCTAGAATTTTAATATTTTTACAATTTTGAAAGAGGATCTTCAAAGGAACGTTCCTGTGAAGATTTGTTGAATTTGGTAATTTTTTTTAGGAAGAGATGTTGTTTAAATCTAAAAGTTAATGATGGACAGAGAGTGATCACAAAAGATCACATATGCTCAGGTGATCTTAAATCCATCAATAAAGATCTCACATTCATGAAGATTATCAAAATGTTTAGCCAGATGATTAAAAAGTCGTTTGTGAAGATGTGTTCGTATTTTGAAAATATTAAATAGGAATCATCTATGGAAGGGGGAAAACCATATCCCTGAAGCAGCGTTTCCGCAGCAGATGAATTTTGAAAGCAGTGTTGGGAAAGGTGACAGATTTTTTTCCTGCAATGTTATAAACTCTGTATCAAAATCTTACTTTTAGTTTTCTACATGTTATAGACATTGAAAAGTGTCCGTTTCTGGTTAAGAAAATAAAGAATAACTTAATTTAACATACCACTTAGAACGTTCACACATAAAATAAATCTGAAGCAGACGACTTTGAAAACATCTGGGCAAAAATATGAAAAATAACTATATATGAAAGTTTAATTATTATAAAAAGTTGAAAACATTGTGACAAAAGGAGACATTTCTCATTTTGAACAATTTCTCCATTTGTCACAATGTTTTCTAAAGTCGTCCGCTAAACACAGGATTTGTACAAATGGAATGAATGTTTGTTTAACAGAAAGCAAAACAATGTTGGAAAAAAACCAAACAATTATGAGTAATCATACCATTCTGACATTGTCCTATAGGCTATATGCTGTAGAGGCATCATACCTCTCCAGTATCCAGGAAAAGCTTTAACTGCAGATGACAAACAGTGATAACATAGGAATGATAAGAAAATTAAATTGATTTTGTACAGAAAAATGCATAATTTGGAATGGTTTGAAATGTGTGTACATTTCTTTGTTTAGTTCAGGCAGAGAACTGAAAGCTGCCTTCAGAAGCACTATAATTAAAAACTTTGTCGAACGAACACAGGTGTAGCCTAATGATTGGAAAGTATGTTGTGCAGAGTTCTAGTGTGAGATAGCCAGGAAACGCAACAGTAGGTGAACTGGTCGCCATGATATGGCTGAAAAATTGTTGCAATGTCGCTAAACACTAATCAATTTAGTAGAGTATACTTACAGCGTTTAGGAGCTCTGACAAACTCTTCCCATCTGTAGGTATTTTAAACACACCTCCAGACTTGAGTGTGGGTGTCAGTGGTGGAGGCGGCGGAGGAGGGGGAGGTGGCGGACACATTGGTGGTGGTGGCGTTCCCACGAAGCCTGTTAAATAATCTGTCGGGAATGGGTGTGGAATGAAAATAACTACTTTTTGACTAATCAATAGCTTCATGCAAAAGGTTGTAATTATATATTGTAAGAAGGTGCAGTAACAATAATTTGGCATGAAGTTCATGCAATGCAAAATATTTCTGTAATGCGATCTTATTTCATTCTACCAGGTTATGATTCGATTGATTTATTTACTCTGAACAATAAAAAGAGTTTCCATGAAAGACATATGTCACCTGCAGAAACATACGAGAAAATTATAATCAATGAAAGCTTTCCGACATAAAACAAGTCTGCCATAGATAACTTTGAAAACATCTACCTAAAAGCATGGACATTCTCTAACTAGATGCCCACACGCATAATGTCGAGCCCGCTCCAAAGGTATTGTCACAGTCATAGTGCTCTTCCATGCAATTGTAACCCAGACTGACAAAGAGTTTACCTGAGGGCTGTTAATTAAAGGCCTTCTGCGTTACCGAAGTGGTTGTAAAATGTCAAAAGTACAATAACCCAACATTTTGTTTTTATTTTTGAGATACCATATTATTTTGAAGTTTAACATACATCATTTTTAGTATGTTTTTGTGTATGAAAGAGGTTCAGGCATATTAAACATAGGAATAGTTTTACACACCGACACATGCACTTGTTCTCATTAACTAATAAAGCATTAAACGGAATATCTTTTAGATAACGAAATATGTTATGTTTTTGGTACTTCAATCACACTTTTGGAATGTGGACATTAAATATGTAGAGAAGTGGTATCAGTATTGGACAAAAACATAGGAAACCATACTGCTGCATATGCGTCAAAACACGTCTACAAGAGGATTAAAAGACAACAGTTTCCTTTTTCGCAAAAAAAATGTTTTTACTTCTCCCATCATCACCTCATCATGGTGAACGTGTGTGCCCAGTAACTTGGGAATCTTATGATGCATGTTTTTTTATTTTGACCTTTAAGGTACAAGCCTGGGTCTTGTGCGTCACATCACCTCATCATAGTGAACATGTGTACCCAGTAACTTGGGAATCTTATGATGCATGGTTGAGATGTGGGCTGGACAAGGTACGGTCCTATCAAACAGTACTCATTTTGATCGATGACCTCTACCGCGACCAGGTAGCTCAGTCGGTTGGAACGAGGGCTGTCAATCGATGGGTTGTGAGTTTGAGTCCCAGCTCGGCCAACAGTCTTTCCGACATTTGAAAAATGTCACTGTGACAAGCGTCATTCACTAATGGGCTAACAGTCTACGTGGAAAAGGAGCCATTTGCTTGGAAGGTATGTTGTGTTGAGAGCTGGTATGAGAAAGCTAGAAAACACATGTAGGTGAACTGGCCGCCATAATATGACTGAAAAGTTTTTGAAATGGCATTTAGCCGCAATCAATCAATCTTTAACCTTTAAATGTGACCTTGGCATTTGAGGTACAGGCCTGGATATTGTGCACGACACGCCGCCTCTTCATGGTAAAAGTTTGTGCCAAGTTTCTTGGAAATCCTATGATGCATGGTTAGGACGCAGCCCAGACAAGGTACAGTCCTATCAAACAGTACTCATTTTGATCTTTGACATCCAAGTGTGAACTTGACATTTGAGGTACAGATGGCAGAGAAGGGAAACCAAGGTGTGTCCCTGCTGAACAGATAAGCGAATTAAAGACCTAAATGTAGATCAATTATGGTGCGGATAAATGTTCGAAAGTGATCCTTATTGGGGGAGGGGGGTTCAGTGTCACTTAGCTGTATGATTAGTTAGGATGTTTGGTACTTAACACCGCTTTCAAGTGTAATTCGGTAACATTACATCAGTTAGGTCATCAACCTGTAACCCTTCTGAAAGGGGGGTATGTCAGTTAGCTGTATGATTAGTTAGGATGTTTGATACTTAACACCGCTTTCAAGTGTAGTTCGGTAACATTACATCAGTTAGGTCATCAACCTGTAACCCTTTTGAAACAAGAGGGCCAAGATGACCCTAAATCGATCACCTGATTGATAGTAAATTAGTAGAAATATCTGGGGGAAAGATCAAGGAGTGCAATTAGAACTTCAAGGAGTGAACACTTCTCAAGAAACAGCTTATAAGTAAAGGTCATTTATATCTTGAAATCTAACAAGAATTTCAATTAGAATTGAATTATAAAGTTTTTGTCATTTTGCACCTTTTTTGATCTGTTTTTAATATAAATCAATATGGCTTGAACAGGTTTTTTAGGGGGTCACTTAAGGATTCTTTCTACTGAATTATCTCGGAGTTTGATAAGCAGATTATGGAGGAAAGGGATTTAAAGTTTGGTCATTTTACTCATGTTCTGATGCTGCAGCAACCAAAGTTTTACATACGACGCCATGGTTTCAAACAATACAATACATTAACTGTAGTATTTGAGTTCATATTTACCTCTTCACCAATTATGATATCTTTAACAATAGTTACAAATCATGTCATAATTGCTTGTTCACTTTCAATAACAATCTTTTATTTCATCCTTGCTGAGACCCAAAATGTTGCGATTTATCTTTCCACTTTCTGTTGAAGACAACCCTTGCATAATACTCTGCCAAGTGTTACCTCCCTTAGACCATTAATCTAATAACCATATGTCATTTGAAGCAAAAACTTAATTTTACTCCTTTTCTGATGCTGCTTGGTTGCTATGCCTTTCAACAAATCAATATGGCTTGTCAATATGGCTTGACAAAGTATGTAGATGATCAATGAAAGAACATTTCTACAAAACTATCTTTAAATCAGACAAGCACTTTTATAAGGATGCTTTATTAAAGTATTGTCATTTTGCCCCTTTTTTGATGCCGCCTGACTGCCATGTTTTTCGACCAATCAGTATGGCTTGAACAATTTTTATAGAGAGTCACCCAAGGAACATTTCTACCAAATTATATTTGAATCTGACAGGCAGATTCGGAGGAGAAGATTTTTAAAGTTTGGACATTTTGTCCCCTTTCTGATGCCGCAGCAACCAAAGTTCTCAACGGAATTTAAATCTTTGAACAATTTTGAAAGAGGACCACCAAAGGAACATTCCTGTGATGTTTGGTAAAAATTGTTCTTGCGGTTCAGGAGGAGATGATGTTTAAAGCTAAAAGTTAACGACGGACGACGGACATAGAGTGATCAGAATAGCTCACCTTGAGCCTTTGGCTCTAGGTGATCTAAAAAGCTCGACCTGACCAGGGCACGAATTGGGGTCCTCTAGTCCCAGAGGCGAACACTCGTCCGCGTAGCTACAAAAGCTAGCATGTAGCAAGGCAAGACAATATAAGTATTTCCTTATACATTCACATATCTGCATATTGCCTACGAAAGGGACAGACCCCTCTACCACATATTCTCCCTCCATGTGAAAATTCTACCTCTAAACCTTTGCAGTTTGAAGAGTGTTCAACCAATTTGGACAAAATCTTCATAAACATGATATCTAAGGTAAGATACCTACACAATTTCGGCCCCTTCATGGGTGTGACAGTGGAACTCGTTTAATACTAATTGCTCAAAGGTTGCCTGCTACAATGGTATTAAATATCATTTGTTTCATGGAAAGGGGTCTTCTTACCTACCTGTAGATACCAAACCTGAAGAATGTGGAATTGAAGCAAAATAGAACACAAATAAATATATTTTTTACTCATACTGAGAAATTTCTCCTTTGGCCACAATGTTTTAAACTTTATTTAACAATTAAGCTACCCTTTATGGACATTTTTCAGGTTTATATCACAATGTTTTCAAAGTTGTCTGCTGCAGATTTGTTGTATGTGGGAAAGGGTTAACACAAATTGCTACAATGGGATAAAGTGTCATTTGTTTCATGGGAAAGGTTTTCGTTATCTTTCTGTCAAGAAACAAGAGGCCCATGAGGGCCTATGCTCTAGTGGCAATGATCTGGCTTGTTTCAAAAGGAACCAATATGTCATCAATATTCAAATACCATCTAAGTTTGGTGAAGATCAGATAGTAAATGGAAGCTCTATTGTGTTCACAAGCTGTATTATAGCAATTTTGACAATTTCAAGGGCCATAATCCAGCCATGCATGGGTAGATCTTGCCGTTTTTTAGAAATGAACTCAACTCTCATGGATATCTAACTACTGTATAAGTTTGATTGAGATACAATAAAAAATAAGGACTGTATCGTGTTAACAAGCTCTTTTATAGCAATTTTGACAATTTCAAGGGCCATAATCCAGTCATGCATGGGCGGATCTGGCTGGTTTTCGAAAGGAACCGAGCTCTCATGGATATCTAACTACTGTATAAGTTTGGTTGAGATAATATCAAAAGTGAAGACTGTATCGTGTTAACAAGCTCTTTTATAGCAATTTTGACCATTTCAAGGGCCATAATCCAGTCATGCATGGGCGGATCTTGCTGGTTTTCGAAAGGAATCGAGCTCTCATAGATATCTAACTACTGTATAAGTTTGGTTGATATACAATCAAAAGTGAAGACTGTATCGTGTTAACAAGAAATTGTTTACGGACGGACGGACGACGGACAAATCACCACGACATAAGCCCTTCTGGCCTTTGGCCAGTAGAGCTAAAAACAAGAGGTCCATGATGGCCCTGGATCGCTCACCTTAATTATACAATGTACTGCAATGCAAAACACATCAAGACAATTATTCTGAATGCAACCTCCAGTGTTAACAAGATTTTCCTTCATTTGGCCTAGTGATCTATATTTTCTTTCCTGATATGACCCATATTCCAACATGGACAAGATATCATCAAGACAACATTCAGACAAATTTTTAACTTGCTCAAAGTAAAAATGCGGCCTCCGGAGTTTGAACAATATTTTCCTTTAAAAATGCGGCTTCTACATTGTTAACAATATTTTCCTTCAATTTGGCCTATTGACCTAGTTTATGACCCAATATGACTCATATTCTAACTTGACCTAGATATTTTTAAGACAAACATTCTGACAAAATTTCAAACTGCTGAAGCAAACATTGCGGCCTCTGGAGTGTTAACAAGATTTTCCTTCAATTTGACCTAGTGACCTATTTTTTGACCCGACATGACTAATGTTCGAACTTGACCTACATATCATCAAGACAAACATTCTGATAAAGTTTCAACATGTTCAAGTTGAAAATGTGGCGTCTTGAGTGTTAACAAGATTACCTTTCAATTTGGCCTAGTGACCTAGTTTTTGACCTCATATGGCCCAGTTTCGAACTTGTCCAAGATTTGATGGAGTTGAATGTTCTGATAAACTTTCATGAAGATTGGATGCAAAATGTAGCTTGTAGAGTGTTAACAAGCTCAAATGTTGACGACGGACAAAATGTGATCACAATAGCGCACCTTGCACTTTGTGCATAGGTGAGCTAAAAACCAAACTTTAAAATGTGAAATTAGAACATAGAACAAAAGAAAGCTTTTTTTTTAAAAAATATATACTCTGATTAGGAAAATACACATCTTTTAACTTACAACATTAGAACATAGAACAAAAAGAAAGCTTTTAAAAACTTTCTTTTTTTTTTTAAATATATACTCTGATTATTAAGGAAAATACACATCTTTTCACTGACAACATTAATTGAGAACATGATGATACTTCATAAGAATATATTTTATACAGACCTACTGGTGTTTATAGGTAATACATTGCATCCTTTTACAAAAAACAATTTCAAAGTAAAATTGGGATTAACTTAATTAACCCTTTCCTACATACAACATTTCTGCAGTAGACAACTTAAAAAATATTGAGGCAAAACTAGGAAAGATCTATATACAAGTAAGCGAAAGTATATTTATTGAAAAAAGTTGAAAATATCAAGGCAAAAGGAGATATGGCTTATTATAGGTATTTTCTCCTTTTGTCACAACATTTCCAAAAGTGGTCTGCTACAGATACTTCAAAATGTTTACTGGTGGATAATAGATGAATTTACTTTCGACGAACAACAGTTCTGCAGCCGACGACTTTGAACATAATATGAAAGTAAAATTATTGAAAAAAGTTGAAAACATTGTGGCAAAAGAAAAATTGCTCATTATGAGCAATTTCTTCTTTAGCCAAAGTGCGTCTAAAAGCGTCTGTATGTGGGAAAGGGTCAATTGAAATCACAAACAGTATAGATAATATGGCTACAAAACTAATTTCACAGTATAATAGGAATTAAACTTATCACAATATTACATAGTTAATACCTCCTGTGAACTGACAGTATAATTCATTTTCCTAGGGCACTTTAAAAAGAAATGTATCTGCACAAATATTGGTTCTTCTAAAGATTTGTCATGCACTAACAATACAGAACAACTTTAACAAGGGCACCGCAAAGCGGATGCATCCCCTCGGCTTTCCATTTTCACATTGAGTTCTCTTGTGATCTAAATATTTAAGTCCAATTTTTGACTTCGATCTTTGACCTATGACCTTGAATCAATAGGCTTCAAAATATTGTCACAAACTAACTGTATGCCAAGTTTGGATAAGATCTGTCAAGGAATGGTCAGTGTAGAGTGGTGACAAGGTTGCCACAGCTGAGATATATTGTAAGTTCAATCAAGTTCAATTTTGGGCATGACCTTTGACCTATGACCTTGAAAACCAATAGGCTTCAAGACATATCATAAACTAACTGTATAATAAGTTTTATTAAGATCGGTCAATGAATGGTCAGTGTAGAGTTGTGACAAGGCTGCCACAGCTGAAAATATTGTAAGTCCAATTTTGAGTTTGACCTTTGACCTATGACCTTGAAAATCAATAGGCTTCAAGATATTATCATAAAGTAACTGGTTAAAATCTGTCAAGTAATGGTCAGTGTAGAGTGGTGACAAGGTTGCCACAGCTGAAAATAGTGTAAGTGCAATTTTGGACTTGACCTTTGACCTATGACCTTGAAAATCAATAGGCTTCAAATATTATCATAAACTAACTGTATAATAAGTTTTATAAAGATCGGTCAAGGAATGGTCAGTGTAGAGTGGTGACAAGGCTGTCACAGCTGAAAATATTGTAAGTCCAATTTTGAGCTTGACCTTTGACCTATGACCTTGAAAATCAATAGGCTTCAAGATATTATCATAAAGTAACTTTATACCAAGTTTTGTTAAAATCCGTCAAGTAATGGTCAGTGTAGAGTGGTGACAAGGTTGCCACAGCTGAAAATATTGCAAGTCCAATTTTGGGCTTGACCTTTGACCTATGACCTTGAAAATCAATAGGCTTCAAGATATTATCATAAAGTAACTTTATACCAAGTTTTTTTAAATCCGTCAAGTAATGGTCAGTGTAGAGTGGTGACAAGGTTGCCACAGCTGAAAATATTGCAAGTCCAATTTTGGGCTTGACCTTTGACCTATGACCTTGAAAATCAATAGGCTTCAAGATATTATCATAAAGTAACTTTATACTAAGTTTTGTTAAAATCCGTCAAGTAATGGTCAGTGTAGAGTGGTGACAAGGTTGCCACAGCTGAAAATATTGCAAGTCCAATTTTGGGCTTTTGCAAGTCCAATTTTGGGCTTGACCTTTGACCTATGACCTTGAAAATCAATAGGCTTCAAGATGTTACCATATACTTACTTTATACCAAGTTTGGTTAAGATCTGTCAAGAAATGGTTAGTGTAGAGTGATGACAAGGTTTGTTACGGAAGGACACACATACATACATACATACATACATACATACGGACGGTCCCGTTACTATATCCCTTTCTCTCTTACTTCGTAACCGAGGGGATAATAACAAAATCTTGATTACATTTGTTTTTCTTTTTTAAAAGAACAAAATTCACCAATTGTTTCCTGGGTTAACCATTTCCCAACATATTTTAATGCAGCAGACACTTATTGAAAACATTGTGTCAAAAGGTGTTATTGCTCATAACGAGCATGTTCTCCTTTTGTCACAATGTTTTCAACTCTATTCACAAGTTGTTTGTTGCAGATGCGTCTGTATATGGGAAAATTGTTAAACTGAGACTTCATGATTCTTATGGCTTAACTTAGTAAATAAATTTAGAATGAATGACACTCTCTTATACCTCTGCACCAGATGACTTTTGAAGGCATTGTGGCAAAAAGGAAAAATTACTCATACTGAGCAAATTCTCCTTTTGTCACAATGCACTCACTTTTTCTCAACATGGTGAACATTTGTGGCGAGTTTTTTTTCAAAAGTTATAGAGTGCCCACAAATTGATACAGACAGTCAACCCAAGCAAAAACAATTTAACTCCCCCATTACATGGATAGAGACATCATATACACAAAAACTGTTTTTAAAAAATAATACTAAAACAAGTTTTTTAAGATAAATTAAAACGTTATTTACAAGAAATCATTAGCACAGCAATACCTCAATCTCACAATTGATTGATTTGGGTTTAACGCCGTTTTCAAAAAAAATTCAGTTATCACGGCCAGTTCACCTACTCATATGTTTCCTGGTTTACTCACACCAGTACTCCACGCAACATACTTTCCAAGCAACTGGCTGCTTTTTCACATAGACTGTAAGCCCATTGGTGAAAGGCGAATGACGCTTGTCACTGTGACTTTTGTCAAACATCGGAAAGAATGTTGGCCGAGCTGGGGTTCGAACTCACAACCCCTGGATTGACAGCCCGAGTCACTACCGACTGAGCTACCGGGGCTGGGCTCATTCTCACAAGGTTGTACAATCATAATATAAGTCCCATACGCATAATGATATACATGTACTCAGAGGGACAAGTTTAGTCGCTATTTTTGTTTTGTTCACAAGCAACAATTTTGAACGTTTTGAAGTAAATCTTGATATATACAACACCTAATTGACCTACTTATCACCTATACATCTGTTAATTCACGAATATCATATAAAAATAAACAAGTTCTGTCCACCACCTGCACATGTCCGACATACGAGTTGTAGTAATATTTAGACTTGGGTGTGCCAATGAATATATGCCTAATAGCTAGATAACTGTGTGTATGTTTATGTTCATATGTATGTCACCACTATCATCATAATAACAATGATAATCATCACCATTTGCTCCTTTTTTCTTTCTTTTTTATGTTCCTACTTTGATAATTATTTATTCCGTTTATACATTTCTCACATTATGTAATCTCTGTAAAAGAGGAAATAAAGAGTATATAATGTTAGAACCAATAGTGTTCAAGAACTCTGAAAGGGACTTCCGTCTTTTAATGTACTGGCTACACAATGTGTAAAGAGTCTCTTGATGTTTGACTACTGAACGTTTACACCTCCGTGTGAAAGTCTGGCCCATCTGATGTCTGAGAATGTCTGCTTCTACCATCGTCGCGTCCTTCTCGAGACAGTGGATAACAGTCCAAACCATTATTCCAACCCTCACAAACATTGTTAGTTCACGTTTGACCCGTCAAATTGGCTAGGTGAACGTTCCAAGTCTCGAGTTTAAATAATGGTTCAGTACGTTGGAACTTCATTTTATCATTCATTTAGAGAAATCTGAAATACATAAATAAAATTGATAAAAACTCTTACGACTTTGGACGTGACTTAAGAATAAGGCAATATCAATTGACGTGAAATGAGCAATTTCAACATTTTCCCGCAGTGTTTTCAAAAGTTGCCAATAAACCATTGATTGCAGTCGTTTTCAATTTTGTTACATTGATAACATCACATACACAGACAAAACTAAATGTTAAAGCATTGAAAGGTCTAAGGATCAATTATTAATTCATTTAATTGTTTAATGCCCTTCTGTCTATTATAGGTAATCATAGGCAAACTGTAAACCCTTCCTTCATATAGACGCTTTCTGACGCCTCTGCAGCAGACGGCTTTTTGAAAACATAGTGACAAAAGAAGAAATTGGTAAAAACGAGCAATTTCTTCTTTTGCCACAATGTTTTCCACTTTAAGTCATAGGTTATCCATTCAATTATAGTGATTTTCCATTTTTTACAAAATATGTTCAAAGTCGTCTGCTGCAAAAATTGTTGTATGAGGGAAAGGGTTAAACACACAACAATTGCGGATTAAAAGGGAATTATAGGCAAACCGTTAAACACAAAACAATTGCGGAATAAACATTCGTAATGGAAATCCGATAATTGTTCCATTAAGAAAATATATGTATGGAAAACTGTTGAAGGGTCTAATGTCTGCTCTGTGAATGAGCTAATGTCTGCCATGTAATAAATGATGAAGGGGATAATGTCCGTGTGCATTTTCAGTCGCATTGGACTGCTGCTTAAAAAAACAACTGAGGATTAGACTGACAACTTATATTGTGACCTGTTTATTTTTTCACTTTTATCTTTGGAAAATTCTTCCCGTTTGTTGTGCACCTAAGACTACACAATGTCAGACAATGACAATAAGTCCGATTTGTTAAATTTACGGAATACAGAATTATACATGGGTATAGATAAGATAAGGTTTTCATCACATGACAATGCTTATATCCGATCTAATAATATACCCATTACGCATTTCCTTATATATATATATATAATGTGTGTAGTATAACATGACCGGAAGCTAGGAAAATGACGTCATACCTATATCACTCACAGTGTGGGTGATATTGATCATATCTCACTGATAGAACTCGGTATCTCATAGTATAGAATTAAATAAATACTTATACATCATTTGATACCCATTATACATTATACACCCATATTTCAGTAATGTTAAAAGATGTTAAAAGAAAAAGGTTTATCAGAAATTTTCAAATGAATTGGTTAATTTGTGTGAAGAATCTCAATTTGACTTGTCAATAGACCCGCACAAATAATTATATTTAAGAAATGATTGTTAATCCTACTATAAGAAAAAGATTTTGAAAAATGCCATAAGTAAATGAAAGAGATTTTATGTCTAGCCTTGTGTATTCTGACCGGGATCTTCTTTATCGCCATTCAACCGTTGTGGGACTGTCTAGGTGGTGTAGTGGTTAGAACATACCCCTGTCGGAGCAGGAGATTAGGGTTTGATCCCCAGTTGGGTCATACTAAAGACTTTATAAATGTAGAAGTTGCTTCCCTCCTTGGCATATAAGGTTGTGGGGATACCATTGCGACTGATGCCATGGTGTCAGGATAAACTAACAGCAGCACTGCTAATTTACCAAGGATATGCCGTGATATGACATAAATACTATTGAAAGCATTGTTAAACACCCCATTATCATTGTGTGATATGATGTGAGCATTTGTTATTATAAGCATTAATTATGATCAGAAAAGGTTGCAATTTTATATGAACTGTTATAAATTCCAATACCCTTGCATTGGTCGTGTTTTTGTGGCGTAGGTCATTGAATATTACTCAATTATTTGAATATGTTTTGAAACAATGCTGTTGACCAATTATTTGATATGCTATGTGCCCATACTCAGGGTGAAAGGCCTTTGGACAATTTCAAACTTTATGAATCCCTTCAATTTGGCCTAGTGACCTAGTTTCTGACCCAATATAACCCATATTCAAACTTGACCTAGATATTTTTAAGACAAACATTCTGACCAAATTTCAAAATGTTGAAGCAAAAATTGCAGCCTCGGGAGTGTTAACAAGATTTTCCTTCAATTTGACCTAGTGACCTATTTTTTGACCAGACATAACCCATGTTCGAACTTGACTGACATATCATCAAGACAAACACTGATAAAGTTTCAACATGCTCAAGTTGAAAATGTGATCTCCAAAGTGTTAACAAGATTTACCTTCAATTTGACCTAGTGACCTAGTTTTTGATTGAGATGAATGTTCTGATCAACTTTCATGAAGATTGGATGCAAAGTGTAGCTTGTAGAGCGTTAACAAGAGCAAATGTTGACGAAGGACGACGCACGTCGCACGCCGGCCGGACGCCGGACAAAATGTGATCACAATAGCTCACCTTTTAGCAAAAAACATCTATTTTTGAATAAAGCTGAAGAGAGCATGTGATTAACCCTTTCCCACATACAAATCTGCAGCACATGGCTTTGAAAACATATGGGGAAATATATGGCAAATTATAAAGTACATATTGAATAGAGATGAAAACATTTTGGCAGCAATTTCTCGTTTTGCCAATATGTTTTTTGAAAGTCATCTGCTCTAGATGCAACATCGGGATTATGCTGCCAATTTTGTCATCTGATGATTTCAAGCAGTCGACTCTTAAAATATGGTATTGTGTATAAGCAGTGAAACTAACTATTTTAATCAAAGCGCCAATGGCACTGTAGTGGCGATTGTATGGAAAATCCTGCAAAGTAACAAGCAGTATATCGGTGTAGGGCTTGCGATGACTCTGGTGCGGGTAAATTTGAGAATGTATCAACCCTGCATCTTTTGACAGTAGAATAATGTTAGTTTGCAAGAATGTTGTCTTGGTGATTTTTTAGTTACGTTCTGAAATTGGTCATGATGTGTTCAAAATTAGGCCATTCCAAAGTTATGAAAAATCTAGTTGGTATTCGATAGTCTACCGTTTTAGCTCATTAGAATGGCTATTTGTAATCTAAATTGTTCAGGTAATCACATGTTCATCACCAGGTCGCTATGCCATATTAAGATAAAATATTTTTTACACTTTAGAAATGACTAAATTATCAAGAAAGGAGAGAAAACAGTATCTATTAGTTTGGTGTTTGTTTCAATGATGTCCGATATTAAACAGGTCTGTTCAATTTAGTCCCTTCACATTGCATGATTGAGGCCGAGCCCCGGTAGCTCAGTCGGTAGCGACGCGGGCTGTCAATCCAGGGGTTGTGAGTTCGAATCCCGGCTCGGCCAACTTTCTTTCCGAGGATTGACAATAGTCATTGCGACATGCGTCATTCTTCTTCCACCAATGGACTAAGTCTATGTGGAAAAGCAGTCAGTTGCTTGGAAAGATTGTTGTGTGGAGTACTGGTGTGAGAAAACCAGGAAATGCATGAGTAGGTGAACTGGCCGCCGTGATATAACTGAGAAATTGTTAAAAACGGCGTTAAACCCCAATCAATCAATCAATCAATTGCATGATTGGTGGTTGTCAGAGACATATAAACACAGTGTATTTATATGTCTCTGAGGTTGTTAAACTGCTTCGAATAATGTGAGTGCAACATGCTCAAAAAGCACAATTTCACTATTTGCCAAACTGTTCAATTTATAAAAATATAGGTATATATTATAATGCTCAATCTCCAAACTAAATTAGGCTACACTTTCAGCATTGATTGCTAATTGACTCTAGAACGTGCAGACGTGTATACATAACGTGTGTACACACTGACATCGTGTGTCCTTTAAACCTTTGTAAACCAGTCTTATCATCTAGACGCTGTCATATATTTAAACAACTACAAAATAAAGCGTTTATAATATTGAGATAATTAGAGTCTCGCGAGCTATTTATAGAACCTTTTGGAATTTCCAGATTTGAGTTATTTGCAAGGCAGATAGAACGCGCAATGATATTTATTATCTGCCCAATCATGACGAAGATAATATTTACATATTTTAACTCTATGTAGATAATGTCTCGATAAAACTCAAATATTAGTAACAATCCGGTACCAAAGTAGCACTGACATAATTATTATTAATCACGTCTCTGCATCAATGATGGAACTATAACGGATGTGAGTAAATTAGTTTGCAGTAAGGAAAGAAAATATCAACCGATTGTTCAAAACCGACTAAGTAAATATTTTTCGTTGTTGTTGTTTCTGTTAGCATTGTGGCGATTGTCAAACCAATCGCCACAAAAAGTATGTTTTATTTTCAATATCTTCAATACATAGGCTTTTCCATTACAGGAATCCACAATACAGTTTCGGTTTACCCTTTTTCCACATAAAACAAATCTGCAGCAGACGAATTTGAATACATCTAAGCAAATATATTGAAAATCTCTATTAATAAAAGTTTGATTATAGAAAAGACTTTAAAACATTATGAGCACTTTCTCCTTTTGTCACAATGTTTTCAAATGTTGTCTGCTGCAGACGCTTCAAAATGCGTCTAAATGAGGGAATGGTTAAAACATTAAGTTATATTCAACCTTTAACCCTATTGCACATACAACAAATCAGCAGCAGACAAAATATGAAAAATATCTGTAATTGAAAGTACCGGTATAACAATTGAATCAATTTGAAATCATTGTGACAAAAGGAGAAAGTGCCTATCATAAGCTATTTCACCTTTTGGAAATTTCCGAAAATCTGACCAGCTTATATACCGGTAGTTGCTGTGATCATGTAGTAGAAATGCTGTGCAGAGTCTCGATACACGTAGAAGATGCAAGGTAAGAACCCCATGAGCTTGGTTTGAGCGCCACAGGATCGCCAGTGATTGCGTTGCAAAGCCCATAGGTCTCGATAGAAATGCTATAAGTGCAGAGAGGATGTGCAAGTGCGCAGTGAGAACGCGTTCTGGATAAGAGCATGGCTTTTTTCATGTTTGTGATTTTTTGGAACTTTTTCTTGCATTGTGTTTACCGGTGACCTTGTACATTTTATGGTCACAGTCCAGTCTGATGGGGCTAGAGATGGCCCTAGTTCGCTCACCTGAATTATAGAATGTACTGCAATGCAAAACACATCAAGACAATTATTCTGAATGCAACCTCCACAGTGTTAACAAGATTTGCTTCATCAAAGTAAAAATGTGGCCTCCGGAGTTTGAACAATATTTCCTTTATTGATCTAGTTTCTGACCCAATATGACCCATATTTGAACTTGACCTAGATATAATTCAGACAAACATTCTGACAAAATTTCAAGCTGCTGAAGCAAGAAATGTGGCATCCAAAGATTTTCCTTCAATTTGGCCTAGTGACCTAGTTTTTGACCCTACATCACCCGTATTAGAACTTGGCTTAGATATCATTTAGATAAACATTCTGATCAAATGTCAAGCTGCTGTAGCAAAACATGCGTCTTCTACAGAGTTAACAAGATTTTCCTTAAATTTGGCCTAGTGACCTAGATTGTGACCCAATATGACCCATAATTGAACTTGACCTAGATATCTTTAAGACAAACATTCTGACAGTTTTTGACCCTACATGACCCGTATTAGAACTTGGCTTAGATATCATTTAGATAAACATTCTGATCAAATTTCAAACTGCTGAAGCATAAAATGCGGCCTCTAGAGTGTTAACAAGATTTTCCTTCAATTTGACCTAGTGACCTACTTCTTGACCCAACATCCCCCATGTTCGAATTTGACAAACACAAACATTCTGATAAAGTTTCAACATGCTCAAGTTGAAAATGTGGCTTCTAGAGTGTTAACAAGATTTCCCTTCAATTTGGCCTAGTGACGTAGTTCTGACCTGGCATAACCCATATTCGAACTTGGCCTAGATATCATTCAGCTCAAGATTTTCCTTTAATTTGACCTAGTGACCTACTTTTTGACCTGACATGACCCATGTTCGAAATTTGCTTACAAATCATCAAGACAAACATTCTGATTAAGTTTCAAAATGTTGAAAATGTGGCCTCCAGAGTGTTAACAAGATTTTCCTTCAATTTGACCTAGTGACCTATTTTTTGACCTCATATGGCCCAGTTTCAAACTTGTCCAAGATTTGATGGAGATGAATGTTTTGATTAACTTTTCATGAAGATCGGATGCAAAATGTAGCCTGTAGAGTGTTAACAAGGGCAAATGTTGACGATGCACGACCGCAGGACAAAATGTGATCACAATAGCTCAGCTTGCACTTCGTGCATAGGTGACCTAAAAATTGAAAAGTATTTTTAATATAGATTTTAAAGCATTTAAATGGGTAAATGATTGTGATTTTTTTAAGCAATGCTAAACATTTCTTTTACATATTTACAAGTTGTCTACTGCAGGAGCATCAAAAGTCATCATTGTTAGAGTGAAAGAAAAACAGACCTTATTCAACTCAATCTTCTGGTTCAATATACGGTTCAACGTGTAACCTCGATGGGGTATTCCTATAAGACGGAATACTCCTAAGAATGGAGTCTGCGAGTTCTCTTGACTGATATCTCTGAAATACACATAACATAAAAATAGTATGGTATTATTATTTATACCCTTCCTTATATATACAACCAGTCTGCAGCAAACCACATTGAAAACATCTTGAAAAATCTCTATAAATGAAAGTAATATAATTAAATAGAGTTTAAAAACTGGTTGCAAACGCAGAAATTGTTTTCAAAAGTCATCTTCTGCAGAGTTGTCAACATGCATATGTATGAGGCATAGGGGTTAAAAACATTTGAAACATGGAATTATAAAGTAGGAAATATAAAACTATCCTTTAGAAATGGAAAGGAAACCATAATTTACACGAAACAGCTCAGTTTTGCAATTCCACAATAATTCTATCATATTTCTGCTGCAGAGGATTTGAAACATACAATGGAAACTCATGTTGCATTGACATATTTGATGATGACCATTATAATTAGTGCCAATGGACAATATGGGTAAATATGGACAGTTTTTACCTGAAAACGCAATATGTGAGATAACTTACAGTGTAAAGCTGTATAGTTTCCAGTAATTCAGCCAAAATTTATTTATTTTTGGTTTAATTGATACGATGTTGAAGGGGTTTAGTACAGAATACTACAGATACATGGTATACATTAGGACATTAAATCAAAGCAGTGAAGTGCTGACAGCCTGGGGGCTGCAGGAAGGTTGGGAGAAGTAGGGAAAGTGTGAAAGGAAATAACAATTGCAGCTTATGTTCATGTATTTATTGTTAAGAAGTTGAAAGATCATATCAAAAAAAGTAAATATTATGAAACTGCCAATTTGAAAACAGGAGGACCTTGTTGGCACTATATCGCTCACCTGAGGGCAAGAGCTCAAAAGTATACACATTTAAGACATGAAGAATCAAAGGAAAATTTGACAGCAGGTTTAGGCAGAATATTTTGAAGTTTCTGCCTTATTATATTGAGAAATATGTCAATGTTAAATTACATTCAACCAAGTAGAAATGATTCTCTAAACCATGTGCTAGATTGGGAGAAAGTGTTTGAACAATGCAAAACTCATCAAGACAATTATTCTGACAAAGATTCAAAATGCAACATCAAGTGTGTTATCAAGATTTTCCTTCATTTGGTCAAGTGACCTATTTTTGTTTACCCGATATGACCTATATTCGAACATGAACAAGATATCATCAATACAAACATTCTGACAAAGTTTCAAGCTGCTGGCCTCCAGAGTATTAACAAGATTTTCCTTCAATTTGGCCTGATTTGTTTTTAACCCGGCATGAATAATTCAAACATGGCCTAGATATCATAAAGATAAACATTCTGACCAAATTTTAAAATATGTGGCTTCTACAGTGTTGACAAGATTTTCCTTCAATTTGACCTAGTGACCTAGTTCTTGAACAGACATGACCAATATTTAAACTTGGCTTACATATCATCAAGACAAACATTCTGATACGCTTTCAGGATGCTCGGACTTAAAACCTCCCCGCAAACTGATAGCACATTTATCAGTTGATGACTGCCCAATTTCCGGCCAGACTCTGAGAGGCATATTTGGCCCGGCATTCGCCCGATATATGTGATGCCCAGCCGGATATCGGCCAGGCATCAACCAATTTATGTGCTATCAGTTTGCGATGAGGTTTTAAGTCCGAGTTTAAAGTAACTCGATGCCTGCAAGGAGTCTCGAAGGGTTCCGAAGAAAATGCCTAGAAATCCGAGACAAACTACTCGCAAACCTATCGCAAGGTAATTGTAACTGGGGTTTAAGCGATACTAGGTATGCTACTATGCTTTTGAAAACAATATAAATCTGCAGCAGAAGACTTTTGAAAACATAAATCTTGATATCCATATCTCTATGTGCAGAGATAAGGCACATTCCTGTAAGCATTTTCTTCGCCATTGATAATCTTCAGCCGGACTTCACGAGGCCAATAGTTGAAATTCTTTTTTCGAACTCGCAACTTGTCACCAAATCTGTGATCGCTATCGAATGATTTGTGTGGACATTCGGATCGTCAGTAAAATAAGGGTGATACACCACCCTATTTATTCCTCCAGCACTCGATTTACACCTGCAGTGTATTGTCCGATGGCAGGTCATCGGGGTTGTTGTTACAGCGTGTCTGTCTGCTACATAAACTGGTATAGCAGGTACTATATCGACAGATTCACCAAAAGCTGCAGCTTGCCGTTTCAATACGGAGTGTCGTCGGGCACGCGCACTACAGGCCCATGCTAATTCCGCCACTGCATTTGACACGCAACTTCTTTGTTAACCATAAATATTTTGTCACGGGGCCCCCTGGTTAATCTGCCGCTGTATTTTTTACGCAACTTTTTTGTACTTTTCCATTCCACTTCTCTAATGTAATGTTAATAATATTCCATATTTGACATCACAGCGCATTTATTTCTAAAGCATTTGTTAAATATATATTGGAGTACTCAGTTTTCACTGATGTTAAAACAACATTGTAATGGAATTTTTTGGGAGATCTTAACCTTTTAAATGCAGTTTTGTTGAATCAATGATGAACTATTTTTCTCGCACAGTCTCACCCTAAAATGCGTTGCTGGGTGTTAACAGAAATTGGCAGGCTGCCAACTCCTATGACTAGGGGCTAAAGCCCCAGGCCAAAAACAGTTTGAAAGTAACAATCAGGTTATTTTTTTTAAAGAAACATGTCACATGTATTTCTATGTTTTTATGTTCACTTCTCTTTCTTAACATGTTTTTCAATGATTTGCATTTATTTACTTTCGTTTCATTCTTTTGTTGTTTTTCCTTTATAATATTTTCTGCATTCAGTTTAGCATTTACTTATTTCTTGCTTGACTACTGGTAGAAAAAGAACATCTTGCATCTTAAAAATATCCACTGCATTAGGATCATATGTGTTCTCAGTCTCTAGCTTGCAGAAATAAACTGGCCCTATAGAAAGTTCACATCTACCATAATAACTGATGCACTCAAGTTGTGAATTATGGTGTTTTCATTCTAAATTGTACAATGTTTATTCTACTTGATGATTTTTACCTTTTAAAGTTCACTTACACATGTTTATTTGTATCATAGCTACATGTAATAGATCTGTATGTTCTATCATTCAATGTATTTTTTTTGGGCAATGATGCAAACCCATGCAAACAATTTAAAGAGTGGCTTGCAGCCATGATTATGAAATTTATCATAATAATATAAATATGGATTAATGGGCGATGTGTTTATGTTGATTGATTAACGCCGTTTTTAACAATTTCTCAGTTATATCACGGCGGCCAGTTCACCTACTCATGCATTTCCTGGTTTTCTCACACCAGTACTCCACACAACAATCTTCCCAAGCAACTGGCTGCTTTTCCACATAGACTCAGCCCATTGGTGGAAGACGAATGACGCATGTCACATTGACTTTTGTCAATCGTCAGAAAGAAAGTTGGCCGAGCCGGGATTCGAACTCAGAACCCCTGGATTGACAGCCCACATCGCTACCGGGGCTCGGCAAACTGATAGTGTTTATGTTAGGGATGGGAAGGAATAATTGAATATATGAATACAAATATTCCTTTTTTCTGACGACTTTTTTTAATTAAAGAAAAACTTGAAGCAAGCAGGCCATGATAGCCCTGTATTTTCACTTTAGCCACATAAGCCCCGCTCCCTGGCGGCCATAGTTTTCGACCAATCAACATGGCTTGAAGGAATCTGATAGAGGGTCACCGTAGGAACATTTCTGCAAAATTATTTGAAAAATCAGTCAGACACTTTCGGAGGAAAATATGTTTTAAGTTTTCACTACAGCCCCACCCTGTGGCAACCATGCTTTTCGACCAATCAACATGGCTTGAAGGAATCTGATAGTAGGTCACTTGAGGAATATTTCTACAAAATTATTTGAAAATCGGCCCTACACTTTCAGATCACACTAAGGTCATGGTCAAATGTTTATAAATCAATGTAAAGGACATGTGACAAATAAATGAAGTTTTTATCGTGTTTTTCGAAAGGAATTGAGCTCTCATGTATATCTAGCTACTGTATAAGTTTGGTAAACATCGGCTAATAAATGATGACTTTAACTTGTTCACAAGAAATTGTGGACAGACGTCGGACAAAGGGCAACACAAAAGCTCACCTCGTCACTATGTGACAGGTGAGCTAAAAAGCAAACAAAAATTAATTAATGTCTTACAGAAAACATGAATTGCAACTTATCACGATAAAGAGTGAGGTGATAAAGAGTGTGTATCTGTCATCAGTAATGTTTTTACATCGTATGTCAAACCTGGTAACTGGACATTATCCCCTTCATTAAAAACTACATACGCGGACATTATCCCCTTCTTCTTTCTCACATGGCAGACATTAACCCCTTCGTCATTTTGCGCACGACATTAGACCCTTCACATGCGGACATTATCCCCTTCATCATTTATAAGATGATTGACATTAGCCCCTTCAACAGTTTGCCTATAATTACTGGATAATAATCAAATTATATATTTTCTTAATTAAACAATTATCGGATTTTTATTACAAATATTTAATCTGAAATGCTGTCTGTTTAATAGTTTGCCTATAATTACCTATTCTAGACAGAAGGTCATTTAACAATTTTTAAACACTATTGGTTCTAACATTAGACTTACGAAGTAACTTAAGAATGTGTCAATGTATAGATGAATGAAGTGAAATAGCTTTCGCTGTGTTTATTTTATAGTATGTGCTATTAATTGTGATTATTCAAAGAAATATACTTGTTTCTCAATCTGTAATGAATATTTGAAAATAAAGTATATTGTAAAAATGTGATTAAATGTTGTTTTGTTCTCTCTCATGTTTTTTGTCTTTACCATTCGATAATGTTCTTTGTGAGAAAAAAACCTCAAAACGCTTTAAGCAGAGGACTTAAGAAAATATTGAGACAGAAGGAGTTATTGCTCAAAACTAGCAATATCTCCTTTACTCACAACATTCTCTTCTTTTGTCACTAATTAGAATAGGAGTTTCCATACTATTGCCTTGATGAAGTCAATGTCATCTGGGGTATTGGGGATGTGGGAAAGGGAATGGGTTAATCCAGCGCAGATTAAATAGATGTTCTTTATTAATATCGAAGGGTTTGATTGATTGATTGAAGTTTAACACCGTTTTTAACAATTTCTCAGTCATATCACGGCTGCCAGTTCACCTACTCATGTGTTTCCTGGTTTTCTCACACCAGTACTCCACACAACAATCTTCCCAAGCATCTGGCTGCTTTTCCACATAGACTTAGCTCATTTAATATCGAAGGGGATGATGTCCGCTTTCAGCAATTCTGTGAAGGGGATAATGTCCACTTTCATCAATAAGGTGAAGCGAATAATGTATGCGTTCATCAATTAGGTGAAGGGGCTAATGTCTGCCTATGCACTTTTTAATGAAGGGGATAATGTCTGGAGGGGCTAATGTTCGCCATTCGTCAAACCTTAAAGGAATACGCTTTGCTCAGATTAAACTATAAGACTAAATAGCACTACAGTAATGTATCATTTTAATGTAATTATTTTTTTTTACATGCTTGCACTACCAAGATATATGCTTTTAAAGTTTGTGTTTTCACGTCGGTATCAATCGCCTATGGGTGCCGCCATCTTTGCTTATAATCAACGTCCTGTGACGTCAGTTACACCCTTCCGATTATCACTGTATAGATTACTAAATTTTCAGATCGCTATCTTATCTTAGGTATAGGTCATAAATGGCCGAATGCGTAAAAGGCCAGTCCAAAAAGGCCGATTATAGGTCCAGAAAGAAAGGCCAATTTCCCAAAATGTCTGGTCCAAAAAGGCCGATTATGAGAGAGGACCACTTTTTGAAGTTTAATGGTGTAAACATGTATTTTTGTTTTTGATTATTAATTCATCATAGTGGGGCGGTAAATTTATCCATGTTATAATTGATTACAGTTTCGTTTGAATGTTTATTTAAACTTCCTTAATTGGATAATTTGAGAAGTTTGAGAACGTAATTGCCGTTAATTTAATTTATCAGTAAAAAAAGGCCACCATTGGATAAAATAATTCCTATTAAGTAACAACTGCGTTAGATTTGATTTTTTTGCTGTTTGACTATAATACTTTAAACTGCATTAATAGTATGAGAGTGTATTAAAATTTTCTTATAATTATAGAGTACGAATTAGACGAGATTATCGCATATAATTTTGAACCAGAGTATTCAGACATCGAACTTTTGGAAATGGAAAGGAATAATGTGTATCAAGAATTGGAGATCGCACTAATCCCGATTTCTAAGGAGGATTTTTGTTCATGCTATAACTGCATCGTAATGCCACTACCAGAGGAAAATGTTTAACAACTTTGTTCATCAACTTAAACACCCACATGAAGTTCTTATGTTCATAGACAGGCTTAACTGTCCACTCTCCAGTTAGTTTTGAAAATGCCTGCCTATAGATCTTTTCACCACATAAATCTTTTCGCTGTTGTCGAGCCAGGGAATGAACATGGTCCATTACAGCCTGTCCTTGTTTTCATTTGATCATCATCAAATTCCAGACGTTTTGGGCAGTATATACTTCAACATAAGGCTGTGAAAGACGTAACAGAATTGCAGTAATTAACTAGAGGTTGTTTTTGGGAAAAACGTATGTCTCCCCCAAGGGGTATTTGTCTGGCTGACTGTCAAATTAAACGCCGTCGTAATATGCGCAGCTAGACGTTGTACCGATGACTCCTGTGAAGTTTCATAGAAATGTGGCAAAGGGGTTGTGAGATGAAGGCCGGACAAGAATGAAATGGCAATTTTAAAACAAGAGGGCCAAGATGGCCCTAAATCGATCACCTAATTGATAGTAAATTAGTAGCAAATATTTAACTGCAAATATCTGGGAAAATGTTATCAGGGAGTGTAAATGAAACTGCAAAGGAGTGGACACTTCTCAAGAAACAGCTTATCAGTAAAGGCCATTTATATCTTGAAATCTAACAAGAACTTTAATAAGAATGGAATTATTTTTCATTTTGCACCTTTCCTGATGCCGCCTTGCTGCCCTGTTTTTCAACAAAATCAATATGGCTTCAACAGTTTATTTAGAGGGTCACTTAAGGAACATTTCTACCAAATGATCTTGCAATCGCACAAGTAGATTATGGAGGAAAAGGATTTTAAAATTTGGGTATTTTTCTCACTTTCTGATGCCGCAGCAACCAAAGTTATCAATGGAATTTAAATCTTTGAACAATTTTGAAAGAGGACCACCAAAGGAACATTCTTGATTCGTATTATATTTTCTTAAAATCAGACAAACACTTTCATAAAAATGGAATTTTCAAATTTTGTCATTTTGCCCCTTTTCTGATGCCGCCTGACTGCCATGTTTTTCGACCAATCAGTATGGCTTGAACAATTTTTATAGAGGGTCACCCAAGGAACATTTCTACCAAATTATATTTGAATCTGACAGGCAGATTCGGAGGAGAAGATTTTTAAAGTTTGGACATTTTGTCCCCTTTCTGATGCCGCAGCAACCAAAGTTCTCATTGGAATTTTAATCTTTGAACAATTTTGAAAGAGGACCACCAAAGGAACATTCCTGTGATGTTTTGTGGAAATTGGTCTATTGGAATGGTAGGAGTTGGTTGTCATTTGTAGCTAAAAGTTCAATTTACCCCTTTTGAGATGACGCCTGATTGCTATGATTGTGTAACCAATCAAAATGCCTTAATCAAATTAAATAGAGGATCATAACAGTAAGATTCATATTATATTTTCTTAAAATCAGACAAGCACTTTCATAAAAATGGAATTTTCAAATTCTGTCATTTTGCCCCTTTTTTGATGCCGCCTGACTGCCATGTTTTTCGCCCAATCAGTATGGCTTGAACAATTTTTATAGAGGGTCACCCAAGGAACATTTCTACCAAATTATATTTGAATCTGACTGGCAGATTCGGAGGAGAAGATTTTTAAAGTTTGGACATTTTGTCCCCTTTTCTGATGCCGCAGCAACCAAAGTTCTCATTGGAATTTTAATCTTTGAACAATTTTGAAAGAGGACCACCAAAGGAACATTCCTGTGATGTTTTGTGGAAATTGTTCTATTGGAATGGTAGGAGTTGGTTGTCATTTGTAGCTAAAAGTTCAATTTACCCCTTTTGTGATGACGCCTGGTTGCTATGATTGTGTAACCAATCAAAACGGCTTAAACAAATTAAATAAAGGATCATTACAGTAAGATTCGTATTATATTTTCTTAAAATCAAACAAGCACTTTCATAAAAATGGAATTTTCAAATTTTGTCATTTTGCCCCTTTTTTGATGCCGCCTGACTGCCATGTTTTTCGCCCAATCAGTATGGCTTGAACAATTTTTATAGAGGGTCACCCAAGGAACATTTCTACCAAATTATATTTGAATCTGACAGGCAGATTCGGAGGAGAAGATTTTTAAAGTTTGGACATTTTGTCCCCTTTCTGATGCCGCAGCAACCAAAGTTCTCAATGGAATTTAAATCTTTGAACAACTTTGAAAGAGGCCAACCAGAGGAACAGTCCTGTGATGTTTCACGGAAATTGTCCTTGGAGTTTGGGAGGAGATGATGTTTAAAGCTAAAAGTTAACGCCGGATGGACGGACGGACGGACAACGGACGACGGACAAAAAGTGATCAGAATAGCTCACCTTGAGCCTTCGGCTCAGGTGATCTAAAAAGGGCAATAACTCATCCAAAAGTAGGTCAAATTAAACGCCCTCGTAATATGCGCAACTAGACGTTGTACCGATGACTCCTGTGAAGTTTCATAGAAATGTGGCAAAGGGGTTGTGAGATGAAGGCCGGACAAGAATGAAATGGCAATTTTAAAAAAGGGCAATAACTCATCCAAAAGTAGGTCAAATTAAATGCCCTCGTAATATGCGCAACTAGACGTTGTACCGATGACTCCTGTGAAGTTTCATAGAAATGTGGCCAAGGGGTTGTGAGATAAAGGCCGGACAAGAAATGTGGACGCCCTGACAGACAGACGGACGGACAGACGGACGGACAGACAGACGGACAGACAGACAGACAGACAGACAGACGGCGCAGGCAAAAGCAATATGTCTCCTCCGGAGGGAGGAGACATAATTATACAGGAAAAGCTAAATTGAATGTTCTCAAACGAACTGATGTCTTTTGACTGCTGTAACATTTTACGCCTTGCATGATGGTCAATGGGTATTTTATAACCCCTAATAAGTTGACTTGCTGTTTATTACCCCTAGTCGACTGCTGCTTCTTATCAGCACATCAAAGCCTCGGCGGTGCTTTGTTGGTAGATCATAAGTAGTGTCTGATCACTACCGGAAATATGATTGGGTTTTATAACCTTTAATTGGTTTTCAATAAACAACGGTACAATGTTTGTAATTCTCGATTAATCTGTGAATTACGCCTTTTGTCACAATTGTAGTGTTGTGTGGAGTGCCGGTGTAAGAAAGCCTTTATAGGCATGGCCGAAAATTGTTTTGCTTTTGAGCGGTACAGTAAGCCTCTGCAAACGCATCCTGACGAAAAACTGACCATACAAATATGCAATTTGATCTTATTTGCTATTCACAATATGACCTCCGAATTGCAATTTGTGTGTGACGTATCGCATTTGTGTAAAACCTCTGAAGCTATGCTGTACTCATCTTCATAAACTTTCCCATGTCTTGTATTTGGAGGTAATGAATTGTGGTAAAATACATTAAACTAAAAACAAAAAAAGATTTTAGAAATTGGACAATTTCATTTGGAATTAAAAGGGATATTTAAGCAAGTTTGAGAATTTTTCTTCAATATATAATATACAAGTTTTACAACAAAAATCCTTTTGGAAATTTGGTCAAAATTAACCATTTCAATTCTCCCTTTTCCACATACACCAAATCTGCAGCAGATGACTTATATGGAAAATCTCTTTACCGTCTGCTGCAGAGTATGTAGGGAAGGGATCGAATTATGGTCTGCTCAAAAGACTCGCTGACAGATCCTATTACAGTAGCGTCCGACCACTACCGGACATTTGATTGTTTCTATGACCTTTGATTGTTGTACAAAAAACCACGGTTCATTATGTCTAACAAGCTGTGAAATCATAACAAACAACCGTCAAATATATAAACGAATGACGTTACTTGTATAAATAAATGTTAACACACATATATTTAATTGGCCGATATATATTACACCAGTCAAGTTCGTGTTTTCTATCCACCTACTATGGTTGGATACTATTTACTATAACACTTTATATAGATCTAGTAAAAATATTTTGTATTTCCCTTTATAGTACCGCAGTCATCCATTAGCTTACTCTACTCTTATGTTTTGTTTGGGACATAGTGTGTAAATGACGTCACGATTCTTTTCAGAAAGTCTCGAGACATTGCGATATGTAAACAATGGCCGCGCTCATGTTGTGGCAACGATCAGCCCAAATAGTCATCTTTAAATAGTAATATATTGATTATTAGTTATATGTTAATGAAATGCATAGTAAATAAATGTTCTTTAAGTCTATATTTTTCAATTCAAAGCGAGTTGTCATCAGCCAAGCGTATTCCTTTAAATAACACCATCTGTACCTCCAGAATGCATTTTCAGTCACATTGGACTTTTGTTAAAAAAAAAAACTGAGGATTAGACTGACAACTTATATTATGGACTGTTTATTTTCTACTTTAATCGTTAGAAACAAATTCTTCGTGTTCTTGTGCACCTAAGACTCAAGAGTTTTCTGCTGCAAATTTGCTTTATAAAAGTTTCAAAATTAAAATTTGAAGCCTACGCGTATCATAAACAACGAAATTGTAAAGTAAAATCAAAGTGAGAACAAGAAGAGAAAATAAAATCTTCTATAATCAAACAATTATACATTACTTCGCGAAATACCTTGTAAACTTTGATCTTTCGACCTGATTCATGCCAATAGCGAAGAGCAATCACATTTGCAACAAATGTATTCAATTTTTTTTCTTGGTTTCCGTCAGCATGAAATTCAAATACATATCTGCAGGGACTACTCAGTAGTGTCATTATCCTTTCTAAATGGAGTTTGAAAACCGTCAATTTTGAAAACAAGAGGGCCATGATGGCCCTGGAATCGCTCACCTGATTTTTTTTTTCACTTTAGCTATATAAGCCCCGCCATCTGGCGGGCATAGTTTCCAACCAATCAACTTGGCTTTAAGGAATCTGATAGAGGGTCACCCTAGGAACATTTCTACAAAATTATTTGAAAATCGGCCTGACACTTTTGAAGGAGAAGATTTTTTAAGTTTTCACTATAGCAATAAAAGGCAAAATAGCCCCGCCCCCTGGCGGCCATGTTTTTTGACCAATCAACATGGCTTGAAGGAATCTGATAGAGGGTCATCCAAGGAACATTTCTACAAAATTATTTGAAAATCGGCCCGACACTTTTGGAGGAGAAGATTTTTTAAGTTTGCACTATAGCTATATAAGGCAAAAAAGCCCCGCCCCCCCCTGGCGGCCATGATTTTCAACCAATCAACATGGCTTGAAGGAATCTGATAGAGGGTCACCCAAGGAACATTTCTACAAATTTATTTGAAAATCGGCCTGACACTTTTGGAGAAGAAGATTTTTTAAGTTTGCACTATAGCCATATAAGGAAAAATAGCTCCGCCCCCCCCTGGCGGCCATGTTTTTCGACCAATCAACATGGCTTGAAGGAATCTGATAGAAGGTCACCCGAGGAACATTTCTACAAAATTATTTGAAAATCGGCCTGACACTTTCGGAGGAGAAGATTTTTTAAGTTTGCACTATAGCCATATAAGGAAAAATAGCCCCGCCCCCCCCTGGCGGCCATGTTTTTCGACCAATCAACATGGCTTGAAGGAATCTGATAGAGGGTCACCCGAGGAACATTTCTACAAAATTATTTGAAAATCGACCTGACACTTTCGTCGGAGAAGATTTTTTAAGAATTTTGAAGTTTTTTCATTTCGTTGCCATGGAAACCAGAATTATGCATGGATCCTGAAAATTTTAAGGAATTCTGGTGAGGACATTGAGAGGATGCTTTCTGTGAAGTTTCATCCCAGTTGACCCACCGGTTACAGAGGAGAAAATGTTGACGGACGACGGACGACGGACGCCGGACATAGGGCGATCACAATAACTCACCTTGAGCACTTCGTGCACAGGTGAGCTAAAAATCATTCACTCATCCCAAATATATGTAGTGTTATCAGACGATGTAAATAATATTTTAAGCGCTGAAAACTTATTCATGTTATCTCCACAAATACCCTGTATGTTTGAATGACCAATATTTATTCCTTTGTTTTACAAATTCAGTGAATATGTATTTTCGAGATACTTTTTCACTGTATTTATATCTTGGTTTTATTAATTAACTCATTTGAAAAGGGTTGAGATGCAACATTTCCAGTTTCCTCGTCCAAGTTCACTTTTTCAAATGTACACATATAACATAATGAACTTGAAATATTTTCTTCATTCTGATGTTTGAATTGTTCTACCTTGGGGCTCTTTAATTACTAATTGATAATAGCACAAAAACATATTACAATAACTACACAAACAGTAGTCCCTGATATCTGTTATGAAAAAAGTGTGAGTATGTTGAAAAAGTGTAATAAATACATACTCATTACCTTATGTTAGGAAATCCGCTATTTTTGAGATGCAATACATGTACCAATTTTAGATTACACTAACGAATATTCTGTTATAATTGGAATAAGTAAAATGAATATTTCAAATATTGTTTTCATTATTCGTTCTCATCCCTATTTTTTTATTAATACATAGAGGATATTTGTTTGTTTTGAGTGGATATGGAATATATCTCATTGAGAAGTGAAATAATGGAACTATTTGGTGTCTTCGTACCTGTTTATACGCGGACGAATCTGTGTGAATGTATTTGTTTACTACACAATGGCAGACAATGACAATAAGTCCGATTTGTTAAATTTACGGAATACAGAATTATACATGGGTATAGATAAGATAAGGTTTTTATCACATGACAATGCTTATAGCCGATCTAATAATATACCAATTACGTATTTCTTTATATATATAACCTGTGTAGTATTACATCACCGGAAACTAGGAAAATTACGTCATACCTACCTTACTCACAGTGTGGGTGATATGGATTATATCTCACTGATAGAACTCAGTATCTCATCGTTTAGCATTAAATAAATACTTATACATCATTTGACTTCAACCCATATTTAGGTTTTGTTAAAAGAAAAAAGTTTATCAGAAATTTTAATCGCACAAATAATTATCTTTAAGAAATGATTGTTAATCCTACTGTAAACAAGCAAATTCATGAAATTTATATCCCCCGCTTGCAGGAAATATTGTAGGAAAATGTTGAGGTTAGGTTTAAACATGTCAGTAGACTTTTTATTGAACATGTATTACAGGGTAAATTAAACGAACTTGGCCTAGGTTGTTACCAAGTTTGTGGCAGTTATTGCACGGAAACAGCAAGAAACAATTTTTTTTTGTTAATTAAGGGACCAAAACTCCACCGAAAAAAGTCCACCGAAAGTGACGATCGAACTAGGCCTAGCCCTTAAGGCATTTAACCTTGTTGCCAAGTTTGAAAAAAACCGGTTCACATTTGTGGCAGTTATTGCACAGAAACAACAAGAAACAACATTTTTTGTTAAATAAAGGGCCATAACTCCACTGAATAAAGTCCGCCGAAAGTGACGATCAAACTTGGCCTAGCCTTTAAGGCATTTAACCTTGTTACCAAGTTTGAAAAAAAAACCGGTTCACATTTGTGGCAGTTATTGCACGGAAACAGCAAGAAACGACATTTTTTGTTAAATAAGGGGCCATAACACCACCGAATAAAGTCCACCGAAAGTGACGATTGAACTTGGCCTAGCCCTTAAGGCATTTAACCTTGTAACCAATTTAAAAAAAAAAACGGTTCACATTTGTGGCAGTTATTGCACGGAAACAGCAAGAAACGACATTTTTTGTTAAATAAGGGGCCATAACTCCACCGAATAAAGTCCGCCGAAAGTGACGATTGAACTTGGCCTAGCCCTTAAGGCATTTAACCTTGTTACCAAGTTTGAAAAAAAAAAAATCACATTTGTGGCAGTTATTGCACGGAAACAGCATGAAACGACATTTTGTGTTAAATAAGGGGCCACAACTCCACCGAATAAAGTCCGCCGAAAGTGATGATCAAACTTGGCCTAGCCCTTAAGGCATTTAACCTTGTTACTAAGTTTGAAAGAAAACGGTTCACATTTGTGGCTGTTATTGCACGGAAACAGCAAGAAACAACATTTTTTGTTAAATAAGGGGCCATAACTCCACCAAATATAGTCCGCCGAAAGTGACGATCGAACTTGGCCTAGCCATTAAGGCATTTAACCTTGTTACCAAGTTTGAAAAAAAAAATTCACATTTGTGGCAGTTATTGCACGGAAACAGCATGAAACGACATTTTGTGTTAAATAAGGGGCCATAACTCCACTAAATAAAGTCCGCCGAAAGTGACGATCAAACTTGGCCTAGCCCTTAAGGCATTTAACCTTGTTACCAAGTTTGAAAAAAAAACGGTTCACATTTGTGGCTGTTATTGCACGGAAACAAAGTGTGACAGACAGACAGACAGACGGACAGACAGACAGACGGACGGACGGACAAACTGAAATTAATAACCCCCCCTTTTTTTCTTCGAAAAAGCGGGGGATAAAAAAAGATTTTAAAATATGCTATAAGAAAATGAAAGAGATTTTATGTCTAGACTAGTGAGGACTCATTTTATGATAAAATGAGTCTTCACTAGTCAATATGTCTAGCCTTGTGTATCCTGACTGGGATCTTCTTTATCGCCATTCAACCGTTGTGGGACTGTCTAGGTGGTGTAGTGGTTAGAAAGATCCCCCTGTCGGAGCAGGAGATTAGGGTTTGATCCCCAGTTGGGTCATACTAAAGACTTTATAAATGGTAGAAGTTGCTTTCCTCCTTGGCATTTAGGGTTGTGGGGATACCATTGTGACTGATGCCATGGTGTCAGGATAAACTAACAGCAGCACTGCTAATACCAAGGATATGCCGTGATATGACTTAAATACTATTGAAAGCGTTGTTAAACACCACATTATCATTGTGTGATATGATGTGAGCATTTGTTATTATAAGCATTAATTATGACCAGAAAAGGTTGCAATTGGTATGAAATGTTATAAATTCTAATATCCTTGTATTGGTCGTGTTTTTGTGGCGTAGGTCATTGAATATTACTCATTTATTTGAATATGTTTTGAAACAATTCTGTTGACCAATTATTTGATATGCTATGTGCCCATAATGAGGGTGAAAGGCCTTTGGACAATTTCCAACTTTATGAATTCAGATCCGTCCATAAATACAGTCTGGTCAGTGTTCCAACTTCCTACTAGATGTTTGTTCATACGTGAACAATGCAGATCCAGATCAAACTGTGTGTATGCACAGACTGAACTGGATCTTCATTGGCTGCAAATATCTAAAAATGAAAATTTTCAAAGTCGTCTGCTGCAGAATTGTCGTATGTGGGAAAGGGTAAAGAGTGATTTCTCCTTTACCAATGATTTATTAGAGGCTCCAAGTGATGTAGGGGTGTATTTTAAATAAGATTAAGACAGGGCCTTCATTTGGGCATTGTTTGTACTTTTTCCAGAGCAAAAAAAAATTGTGTTGATGATGAAAGGAAGCTGTTCATTTATCTATGTTTGTCAAAAAAAAAAACGATTTTTGGTCAATGTCCTATATTTCAACATCTGAGTAGATCTATTTTACGTCATTGTTCTATAAAGAAATAGGGCAGTGCTAGAGCATAAAAAGGCATGTGTTCAGAGGTATAAACAAAATAATGTTGATGTCTGTGTTTACCCGCATTGGTTGACCTTAATATTAATCCCCAAATTCCCTGATAAAACCAACATAAGCCATGTCAGATGAAATCGGGTCTTATTGCATATGCAAACACTGAACACTCAGTAGAGCCTGTTTATATGCAGTCTCACCAGCCTTCATTAGTTACCTACATGATTTGGACAAGCCAGAGATACACTTTGTTTACAAGTAAAATGCGAAGAAAACATTGTAAATACAAATAAATTTTGTTTTTGGGGCAACTTTTTGTAAATGTTTTCATTTATATTATACCATGATTATAAAAACAAGCCTGAAAGAATTTTCAGCCAAATATACATCTATGTTTGATCAAAGCTGAAGAGAGCATGTGATTAACCCTTTCCATCTGATGGAAAGGGTTAAAAGGGGAAAGGGAAAGCAGATGGCTTTGAAAACATGTGGGGAAATATATGGCAAATTTGAAAGTACATGTACATATTTAATAGAGATGAAAACATTTTAGCAAAAGAAGAAAATGCCCATAGTGAGCAATTTCTCATTTTGCCAAAATGTTTTGAAAATTCGTCTGCTTTAGAAGCAACAAAATGCTTTTGCAAGTGAGAAAGAAGCAGCAAGCAGAACATATCTGAGTTGTTATAATTACCCTAGGTTCTTCTATATTTTGGACATATCCACTTGGATCTAAATGACATGAACGAAAACATTGGTAAACAGAGGGGTTATCATAGGCTTTATGCAGAAGAAAACCTTTGATAATAATGTGCATTATCAGAAATGGATAAACTGCTGAAACGAGCAATATCTCTTTTGTCCATATTGTTTTCAACACGCCATCGGTATTATGCTGCCAATTTTGTCATCTGATGATTTCAAGCAGTCGAATCTGCAGCAGACAAATTTGAAAACATCTAAGCAAATATATTGAAAATCTATGTCAATAAAAGTTTGATTATAGAAAAGATCTTAAAACATTATGAACACTTTCTCCTTTGGTCACAATGTTTTCAAATGTCGTCTGCTGCAGACGCTTTAAAATGCGTCTAAATGAGGGAATGGGTAAAACATTAAGTTATATTCAACCTTTAACCCTCTCGCACATACAACAAATCAGCAGCAGACAAAATATGAAAAATATCTGTAAATGAAAGTATAACAATTGAATCAATTTGAAATCATTGTGACAAAAGGAGAAATTGCCTATCATAAGCTATTTCACCATTTGTCACAATGTTTCCAAAAGTTGCCGGTTACAGAAGTGTCAGAAAATATCTGTATGCGGTAAAGGGTGTAAAGTCCAAAGAATGTGTGTGCATTATTCTACCATCAGTTCTATAGTCTTGCTCCAGACTCAACCTTCTTAATGCATCTGCTAGTGATAACTCAGGTAAATCTGTACATAGCGACAGTCTTCACTAAATACAGACCTAAATACATCTTCAAACAAAACTCAAGAATTGTAGCATTAGGAATCCGCCATGACCGATTGGTTAGCATCTGGTATTTTGAACCAGGCATCCCACGTTCAATCTCAAGTAGCAGCGGTCATGGTGGAGTGCCCTTGGACAAAGCATTTTCCTAGCCTAGTACATGTACTTAATTGTTTACCCAGGGATCATGAGTAAGTGAACTGTTGCCATAACATAAATGAAATCATGTTCAAAATGGCATGATCCCAAATAAAACAAACAAGAAATGTAGCACGACATACACTGCACATCAATTTAACAAACTTGAGAGGCAATTAAGACCTGAAATTGCCAGACCAGACACACATGTATTTAAAACAGGATTAATTGAAGACTCTTGCATAACATATCACTGTGTCTAGTTTGATTGCATAAAATGCTTACATTGAATCAGCTCTTTAATATAGTTAACCCTTTCAAACATACAACAAATCTGCAGCAGACAACTTGGAAATCATCTTAGCAAAAATGTGGTAAATTTATACTATTGAATAGAGTTGAAAATATAGTGGCAATTAAAGAAGAAATTGCTCATTATGATGCAATTTCACCTTTTGTCACAATGGTTTCAAAAGTTGTGCTCTGCAGAGGCCTTAGAAAGTGTATGTATGTGGGAAAAGGTAAAACTGATCATATTGATTGTGAAAGAAACTCGTACAATTCGAAATCTATCTAGATGTCTGTTTAATGGAAGCCTAACCAATACTACCACAGTGGTTGCTGTAACATCACCAATATTGTCCCCGCTTACTGGTTTTATGCCATGCCCATCACGAATGTGCAAAAGGGTGTAAGTTTTTAAAACTTGATAAATGAAAAACTTCTTTGTGATAGTTGTCTGCAGCTGATGACTCTTTTGAAGAAATTTGTTAAGGGCAACTTCTTCATGTTCAGCAATGTTTTAACTCTGTCTCAAGATCTGCCCAAATTAACACAGAGTTAATATTGTTATTATAGGCCCAATACTAGCATGTCATGAGAGTGTAAAAGGGCCTAAACTTTTAAAACTTGATAAATGAAATCATTTAAATTAATTATGTTTTAACTCTGTCTAAAGATTTGCCAAATTTACACAAATTTTATCTTGTTATGATATGCCCATAAAAAAGACATACCTTGAGATGTTTCCTGAATTGGTCGTGATTCAAGTGATACAACGGTTGATGACAAGGAAGCCCCTGTGTTGAAAAGCATAATACAGAAAAACATAAACAATAATTAAAATTATTCTTAGGAAATACAACAACATTACAAGAGGACCATGATGGTCCTATATCGCTCGCCTGACGTAATATAAAACTTGAATAGTTTTCAATAGTCTTACTAAATATACATAATAGGTAGGTAGTCACTTAATTATTATGATCTGTTATCTGATAAACATGTAACTTTTTCAGTTAACAGATAGTAATGTCAACATAAAAAAGTATATGTTACTGCCACAGAACGAGTCCAAACACAATAGTTTCCCATAATCATGCAATCACCGTTTTATTGTATAATTTGATATTGGCTATTTAAAATGTGTCCTTTAGTTTGTTTGATGCACTTCAATATTTAGAAAATTAACATTCGTTTTGGATTGTTTAGATAAATAAACATTAACGACTTATCGTGCAATTATACTGTCCTTTCCGTTGGTTACAAGGGTCATGGAAAAACTGCCATTGTTGTCCTCGACTCGAAATTGAATCATCAACAAAATTATGTGTAATGCTTTTTCTAACAGTGCATTTCTTAAAGAACTTTTGTATTATCTTATTGTGGTATTAACGCTTGGATATTTGTGTTCTTTATTATGTTCAGTAGAGCAAACACATATCTTTTATTCTGCTGTTGTGAATGTCTACTTTGCCCTTTGTGTTTTAGACCATTCCATTTGGTCAGTTGCTGGGCCCCATAAAACTCTGGTTCCCAGTTTAGAGGAACCAGCCAAACATGTGATATTAACATGTCCCAGTTGGACCAAGTATGCTAAGCAAGGCAGAAGTGTGTTGACTTAGACTGATGATTGGACAAGACAAGACTCTTTAAGACCAAGCGAATGATAATATAATGCAGGTTATAGTTTTAGCTACGGATGAGTGAACACAACAATGGTGTCAGAAGTGAGGCAGAACCCATGTAAGTTTGTTCCATTTTGTTGTTTTCCAAACGATTTGGGGAAGGAGAGAGAGGTGGCCATTTTGAAAACAGCGTGGAAAAAGATGTTCTACATTAAACCCTGGTGGCTAATTTAATGGATAATAATTGCTATGGAGCTTTTCCAAAGTTAATTGGTCCCTGTAACCAATAGTCATTTAGCTTGTAGCATTTATTAATGATTTTGAAAACTTGTTCGAAATTGTATTTTAGCCACCAAAAATGTGTCATTCATCCGTAGCAGTGCTTGGTTTGCATGTACATAGCGAGCGTATTACATACAACGCCTGTGTTATTGCAATGAGCATTAAGAGGCCGTGTTTAAGAATGCCTAGGCCGTTGAAATGACACAAGACTGAGGGTATTTCTTTTTCACAAGCTCAGGAGTTAAGTAAAACAGACAACTATTTCCATTCTATTGAACTGTCCTGACAAACATATTTGCTGTCATTATTTTAGGTTTAAGATATATCCTTATCAGTTGTATTCCCAAAACTGGCCTTTTGTATATATATCTTTGTAAAAGTCTTGTCATATATCACCTGCCGTCACTAGGTGTATCACTCTATGCCTATGAGAGCGTTGTTGAAGATGGCTAGAGTGGTGTGCTTCAGCTGAACAAGTTCAGGGTCTGTCAAGGACAATTGATAAACTTCCTAAGGCCATTCTGTGCAGTCAGATTAAAGAGACTGCCAAAGCAAATGAAATAATGATAGTAATCAAAAGAAGTTGAAATGAACAATGCCAACTGTTCCAGTCTTCATTTTCCAAGTGCAGTGTGACAAGGGCTAAACAATTTAGAGATGAAACGATTAAAGCATGCCTCAATAGCAGGGGACTGGTCATTGCCCACTGGGAGACAAGACAAAAAGTAACTCTGGTAACCGGACTCTGCTCACTGGGGGACAATAAGACGAGCTGGTGTCAGATGACACAGTTCTAGGAGATACTGACCTGGGAAAGCAGAACCCTAAGACAAGCTAGAAGGGAAGTAACTTTGGTTTCTGCTCACTGGGGGGCAACAAGATGAGCCGGTGCCAGATGACTGAAGGGAAGTAACTCTTGTAACTGGTCTCTGCTCACTGGGGGACAACAAGACCAGTCGGTGGCAGATGACACAGTTCTAAGAGATACTGACCTGGGAAAGGATTACGGTAATGTTTATCCTGGCTATGAAGAACCGCAGAGGCAGATTGCAAGATGGTCGAAGAATTATCACAGAATAATATGATTCTTCACTGGCCTGTGAATGTACACGGGAACTCGGATGCAGTAATCAAGAAGGCCAATCTAGGTTTGCTGAGGTCCGAATGAATCCATGGTCGTGATTGGAGTAGTTGGGTTACCTTGTGGTGGCTATACCTATTGTAAGCGAGTCGAGGCTCAGTAGGTTTTCCGGAGCTCCATAGTAAATGCGGTTTGGGTTTGGATCATCGCTGCCAGTTTTAGTAGTTCAAGAATGCTGTAACCGTCAAGATTGTTACACATGAGGCACAACATTGTATGGTGTTGGAAAGAAGCTAATGTTGAAGTCGAGATCTGCCGAAGTATTGACTGAGAATGTACTTTACATCACAAGATCCAATAAGAAGGAAACTGAACATCCGGGGAGAACAATATGGACCTACTAACACAGGAATACAGAGATGCTTACAGTAAAGAGAGCATATTAAGTACACAAATGACAAGCCGGTTAAACACTGACTTGATATGACAGATAATCAACCTGTATGGTAAATTAAATAGATCAGAAACCATGATGCAAGTAAGATACAAATTATCTGGCTCAATAAAACATGGGTTTAGTTTGTTTAGGAAGTCATTGGTGTGCTTCATAGCATTTTCACGAAGCCAGGGATGCTATGCATCAAAGAAGGTGCAACTGCTGAGAGGGCATGGTACAACAGAAGTCATCGAAATGGTACAACAACCTGGTTTGATAATGCTTCAATGTAGGGCTGAGAGGCATTCTCCCGGGTTGGGTCTAATAATAAAACAGGGTGTGTTGTGAATATCTACTTTGCCCTTTGTGTTTTAGACCATTCCTTTTGGTCAGTTGCTGGGCCCATAAAACTCTTGTTCCCAGTTTAGAGGAACAAGCCAAACATATGATATTAACATGGCCCAGTTGGACCAAGTATGCTAAGCAAGGCAGACATGTGTTGACTTAGACTGATGACTGGACAAGACAAGACTCTTTAAGACCAAGTAAATGATAATATAATGCAGGTTATAGTGTTAGCTACAGTTGAGTGAACACAACACTGCCTTCATAAACTTCACATCGGAGAATGACAAAAAAAAAAAAATCACCTACCTTTACAACAATTATTTGCAAATTCATCCTAGCAGTTATTAAATCCCACTTGATTTTGTTTGTCATGTTTTATTGAGATAAACTTATATAAATATATATTGTGAATGACTATCAAAACCAACTATGAATATAGCGAATATATGGCAAATGTGTACAGTCTACAAATGCTGATGTCATAATGTTATAAATAGACTGGATTGGGTTTTGTGTACGTATACCGATTTTTCATAGCGTGTCATGTACAAGGGATTTACCAACAAGAGGGCCATGATTGCCCTAGTTCGCTCACCTTAATTATACAATGTACTGCAATGCAAAACACATCAATACAATTATTCTGAATGCAACCTCCAGTGTTAACAAGATTTTCCTTCATTTGGCCTAGTGATCTATATTTTTTTACCTGATATGACCTATATTCCAACATGGACTAGATATGCAGCCTCCAGAGTTTGAACAATATTTTCCTTTGTTGACCTTATTTCTGACCCAATATGACCCATATTCAAACGTAACCTAGATGTTATTCAGACAAACATTCTGACAAAATTTCAAGCTGCTGAAGTTTTTTATTTCCCTTCAATTTGGCCTAGTGACCTAGTTTCTGACCCAATATGACACATATTCGAACTTGAACTAGATATGCGGCCTCTAGATTTTCATTCAATTTGACCTAGTGAACTACTTTTTGACCAAACATGACCCATGCCCCATGTTCAAACTTGACTTACATATCATCAAGACAAACATTCTGATAAAGTTTCATCATGCTCAAGTTAAAAATGTGGCCTCTAGAGTGTTAACAAGATTATGCTTCAATTTGGCCTAGTGACCTAGTTTCTGACCCAATATGACCCATATTCAAACTTGACCTAAAAGTTTTGAAGACAAACATTCTGATAAAATTTCAAACTGCTGAAGCCAAAATTGCGGCCTCTGGAGTGTTAACAAGATTTTCCTTCAATTTGATCGAACTTAACTTACATATCATCAAGACAAAATTTCTGATAAAGTTTCAACATGCTCAAGTTGAAAATGTGGCCTCCAGAGTGTTAACAAGATTTCCAATTTGACCTAGTGACCTAGTTTTTAACCTCAAATTGCCCAGTTTACAAACTTGTTCAAGATTTGATGGAGATGAATGTTCTGATAAACTTTCATGAAGATTGGATGCAAATTGTAGCCTGTATAGTGTTAACTAGACTGGCAACAGTCCTTATGGTTATTTTTCAATGTTACAATGGGGGAGAACTCTAATAGACAAAATATGCATTACTCTGATTATCGTCCTTAGGACTTGACCATAAGGACTGGTGCAATGTGGATAAAATGTTCCCAAGATTCTGGGAAGAAATCTCGTTAATATCTGTCAGTGGCATCTGATTACGATATCGATCATCAGCATTGGAATTTTATTGCCGTTACAAATGTTTATGACCCTGTGAATCGGTCAGCCACAGTTGAAGGTGTGTATAGTTTAGAAGGTCTTGGAGTTTAGAAGTAGGAATTTATACAGCTTAGTTACAATCATGTGAATATAACAAGATGAAAAAAACACCTTTAAAGTTGAAAGACTGATAAAAAAATATTGAACTATTTAATTAAGAGACATAGAACGGTTGTGTTGATCTTTTTAGCATTTGTATCAACTTAAGTCCTGGTTTATTGTCATAATGGTGGAAATGTAAATAATTTTGTACAAAACATTGATAATATAATAAGAACTTGTCTTGAAAAGTTAGGCTATGAACACATCCGTCCGAATCAAGAAACTGTCATAAAGGAATATCTTCAAGGCAAAGATGGTATGAGGCGCCGTTTTACTATTTATTCCTTATTTTTTGATATCAGGAATTCGATTTTTTGATATTTGAAAGTTTCTTGATATCAAGAAATCAATGTTCTGTTATCAAAAAATGATTTTCTGATATCAAAAAATCGAATTCCTGATATCAAAAAATATCAAGAAATATGCTCTTTTTTTCCTTATTAGATGATTTTCTGATATCAAGAATTCGAATTCCTGATATCAGAAAATGAATATTTGATATCAGAAAATGTATTTCTTGATATCAGAAAATCGTCAGTATTTTAGACATCAAAAAATGGTTTTCTGATATCAAGAAATATAAATGATTTTCTGATATCAAGAAATCAAATTCCTGATATCAGAAAATGAATATTTGATATCAGAAAATGTATTTCTTGATATCAGAAAATAGATTATTTGATATCAGAAAATGGATTTCTAGACATCAAAAAATGGTTTTCTGATATCAAGAAATATAAATGATTTTCTGATATCAAGAAATCGAATTTTTGATATCAAAAAATCGAATTATTAATATCAAAGAATCGAAGTTTTGATATCAAAGAATCCTGACGATTTTCTGATATCAAATATTCATTTTTGATATCAGAAAATCTATTTTTTGATATCAGAAAATACTCTTTATTTCTTGATATCAAGAAATCCATTTTCTAATATCAAAAAATCGAATTCCTGATATCAAAAAATAAGGAATAATTAGTAAAACGGCGCCTCATAAAGATGTGCTATTTTGCTCGCCAACTGGAAGTGGTAAAAGTTTGACTTTTGAAATTGCGCCCTATGTGTTCCGAAAATTTAACAACTTAGAAGATATGTCAGCATGTTGCGTTGTTGTTGTATCACCACAAATATTACTGTGATCATGATTAATTTTGATGTCCAACAAATGTTCTATAGTGTGAAATAAATCAGACTTTTTTTCATTTTTAACAAGTTTTAATCTGTCTTTGGGTGTGTCTTTAAGTTCACCGCACGAAATACATTTAAAATATTCGAAGTTAGTGTAAACTTTATAGAAACACTTGTTTTTGTTGGTGTAGATTCCATCTTAATTCGTTAATACCATCTTAATTTATGTCTGAACAATATAATCCTTATAGTTGTATTTCTATCCAAACTTAAATTAAAAAATATTTATAAAAGAAATGAAAACACACTTTCCTAGAAAATTAGAACTATATAAAACGTAAACCCCTGCAAATGCGAAAACTAAATTACCAGTGAACTCCCATGTACAATGATGTTTTATGGGTGTGCAAATTACCCTTAACAAATTGGAGGTTAGATCACTCATTTATAACCATTAAATTGACAGGATCACTCATTGCATAGCTGTTCACCAGATGTTATATCAAATACAATGTGGATTGATCAACCAAAGTTCACCAGGCTCTATGTTTCAGACACCAGTTGAAATGCAGCATATAATAATAAACATAGAGCCTTGTGCCAGGCTAAGTGTTAACAAGCGCAAATGTTAACGATGCACAACGCACGGACGCCGAACAAAATGTGATCACAATTGTTAGCTGGTCTCTAAACTCATCAAAATTTGGATGGGAGCGCTCTGTAACGTTACAGTATGGAAGTAGTTCCATTCCGTCCTTAGCAGCATCACTATTTTTGACTAAATGATTTTAAAGTCCTCTGCTCACCTTTTGTCACAATGTTTTCAAAAATTGTTTGGAAAGTCTCGCTAAAAAAATTCAACTGTGTATCTTTTAAATGTAAAGGATTTAATTATTTCATTTGTCAATATATTTTGAAGATTTATTGTCGATCGACACCTTGTGTTCTTACAAGATGGCTAGATCTTTAGAGGATGAAAACAGGCGACGTACATTATTCCTATATAATAAGAATATGGCTTCTCTAAAACTCTATTCTTATAATAACATTAACTCTGATTTTTTCGATGCCTGCTACTCGTAACATTCTTATATTGGTTTATACTATGCCTGCAAACATAACGCAAAAAGAACAATGTGTAAATATGAAAATCTAGCTTCATTCCTGTGTTCCTCCCATGTAAACCTTATTTGAACACTCCTCATTATAGCCATTCAAGTACGATTATCCACACTAGTTATTAATATCAAAATCATTCGAGCTAGAGAAAGAAATATGATGAAATGTAGAGAAATATGTTGATTTGTGTATTCATTCAATGACGTCACTGGTTAAGGAAAGTAAAGCTTGGCAATTTACGTACTTTCAATGATATGTTGTTTCCCTTGTATTATTTGTAACTCTTTTAGATCTGACATTTACTAATGTGTTTCCTTGGGGTCAGATAATCATTCTAATACCCAGTGACACAATTAGATTTTAAAATCACTGCATCTATCATTTTAATATAAACAGCGACTTGTAATGATTCACGTCATTAAATGTAGGCCTTATGGGTCTATTCAATGTGTTATCGCAGATTTAGATGTACAGTTTTGAGACTCATTTTTTTCATAAATGCTGTCAACCACATGGAGAAACTAGAATGGAGTGCTTCGCAGAGCATATGTGTCACCTGCACCTGCTCTTTGAAAGTGTGATGGACAGACAAAATGTAATCCCTAAGTGCCTACCATGCAACGCAGGGTGACACAAAAAGTGTTTTTACCACAAAAATAGGTAACACACATAAGCTACACCATACAATGCATACAAAGTTAAACAAGAGGCCCATGAGAGCCTATGCTCTACTGGCATTGATCTGGCTTGTTTCAAAAGAAACCAATATGTCATCAATATTCAAATACCATCTAAGTTTGGTGAAGATCAGATAGTAAATGGAAGCTCTATTGTGTTCACAAGCTGTATTATAGCAATTTTGACAATTTCAAGGGCCATAATCCAGCCATGCATGGGTAGATCTGGCTGTTTTTTAGAAATGAACCAAACTCTCATGGATATCTAACTACTGTATAAGTTTGATTGAGATATAATCAAAAATAATTACTGTATCATGTTAACAAGCCCTATTATAGCAATTTTGACAATTTCAAGGGCCATAATTCAGTCATGCATGAGGCTGATCTGGCTTGTTTTCGAAAGGAATCAAGCTCTCATGGATATCTAACTACTGTATAAGTTTGGTTGAGATACAATAAAAAATAAAGAGTGTATCGTGTTAACAAGCTCTATTATAGCAATTTTGACCATTTCAAGGGCCATAATCCAGTCATGCATGGGCAGATCTGGCTGGTTTTCAAAAGGAACCGAGCTCTCATGGATATCTAACTACTGTATAAGTTTGGTTGAGATACAATCAAAAGTGAAGACTATCGTGTTAACAAGCTCTTTTATAGCAATTTTGACCATTTCAAGGGCCATAATCCAGTCATGCAAGGGCAGATCTGGCTGGTTTTCAAAAGGAACCGAGCTCTCATGGATATCTAAATACTGTTTAAGTTTGGTTGAGATACAATCAAAAGTGAAGACTGTATCGTGTTAACAAGCTCTTTTATAGCAATTTTGACCATTTCAAGGGCCATAATCCAGTCATGCATGGGCGGATCTGTGGCTGGTTTTCGAAAGGAACCGTGCTCTCATGGATATCTAACTACTGTATAAGTTTGGTTGAGATACAATCAAAAGTGAAGACTATCGTGTTAACAAGAAATTGTTTACGGACGGACGGACGGACGACGGACGAATCGCCACGAAATTTGAAAATACAAGAAATTAAGAGAAAAAATAAGCTAAACGCAAAGTTCAAAAATACAAGAAATTAAATTTTTTTTTTTTAGCTTAACGCAGAGATGCAAAAAATTAAAAAAGACAAAAAAGTAAGCTAAACGCAAAAATATAAGCAATTAAAAAAAAATACAAAATATTTCACCCTGAAACCGGTTTGATTTGTTGAAGGACTTTATTTATGAAATGTGTGTTTACAATTTGAAATTAATCCAACAAAATATGAAGAAGCTATGTCCAATTCTCAAATTCCACCAAAACCCGTTGAGCTAAACGCAAGGTTAAAAAATAATAGAAATGAAAAAGAAAAAAATCCAAATGTTTGACCCAAAGCTCGTTAGATATGTTGAAGAGCTTTATTTATAAAATGTGAGCACAATTTGAAATCAATCTAACAAACTAGAATGGAGTGCTCCCCGGAGCACGTGTGTCACCTGCCGGCGCCTTGTCAGAAAATTTTAATTTTTGATAGAAAAGGGGCAATAACTCTGATATAAAAAATATTTGGAGTATCCCCCTTTTGTGAACCCATCACAAAAATTGATATAAACATTTGTCAGAAGTTTCAATCCAATCCTTTGAGCAGAAAAAAAGTAATTTGAATATTTGACAGAAAAGGGGCAATAACTCTGATATAAAAATATTTGGATTATCCCCCTTTTGTGAACCCATCATACACATTGATATAAACATTTGTCAGAAGTTTCAATCCGATCCTTTGAGTAGATTAAATTTTTGACAGAAAAGGACCAATAACTCTGATATAAAAATATTTGGATTATCCCCCTTTTTGTGAACCCATCATACAGATTGATATAAACATTTGTCAGAAGTTTCAATCCAATCCTTTGAGTAGAAAAAAAGTTATTTGAAAATTTAAATTTTTGACAGAAAAGGGGCAATAACTCTGATATAAAATTATTTGGATTATCGCCCTTGTGTGAACCAATCACACACATTGATAAAAACATATGTCAGAAGTTTCAATCTAATCCTTTGAGTAGAACAAAAGTTATTTGAAAACGTGACGAAAAAAGTGTGACGGACAGACAGACAGACAGACGCCGGATAAAAAAAAAAATAGACAGACAGACGTCGAATAAAAAAAAAAGTAACATTTGTCAGAAGTTTCAATCCAATCCTTCGGGTAGAAAAAAAGTTATTTGAAAATTTAATTTTTTGACAGAAAAGGGGCAATAACTCTGATATAAAATTATTTGGATTATCCCCCTTTTGAGAACCAATCACACACATTGATATAAACATTTGTCAGAAGTTTCAATCTAATCCTTTGAGTAGAAAAAAAGTTATTTGAAAACGTGACGAAAAAGTGAGATTTTTTGACAGAAAAGGGGCAATAACTCTGATATAAAATTATTTGGATTATCCCCCTTTTGTGAACCAATCACACACATTGATATAAACATTTGTCATAAGTTTCAATCTAATCCTTTGAGTAGAAAAAAAGTTATTTGAAAACGTGACGAAAAAGTGTGACGGACAGACAGACAGACAGACGGACGGACAGACAGACAGACAGACGGACGGACGGACAGACGCCGGATAAAAAAAAAAGTAATCCCTAAGTGCCTACCATGCTACGCAGGTGACACAAAAATGAGGAAGCTATGACCAATCTCAAAGTCTACCAAAAAATACCAAAATCATGTTTTTTACCCCACAAAGAAGGCCACACTCAGCATCTTCAGCATACAATGTGAAGAAGGGTATTAGATGTAACTATATTCCAAATATGAAAGCTCTAGTACAAGTACTTATTCAGAAAAGTTAAAAAAACGTAACTTTAACGTTGGAACTAAATGCAAATGTTTGACACTGCCGTCGCCAGAAAAGCCACACCTTAGTCTTGCTTTCGCCACTTATTCGCAGCAAGACAAAAATGGCATTTCAACTGAAGCTCCAGATATGCAGCATTCAATGTTAAATAACACTTTCCCACAAGTAGACGCCTTTTGACGCATCTGCAACAGATGATTTTTGAAACGTTATGGCAAAAAGGAGAATTTGCTTATAATGTGCAATAATTAACTCTTTTAGCCACAATGTTTTCAACTCTATTCAATAAAAAAACAATTTTACCCACATGTTTTCAAAATATATGCTGCAGGTTTATTGAATGTGAAAACAGTTATTAACCCTTTCCCGCATACAACAAGTCTGCACGACTTTAAAAATGTCTACTCAAAAATATAGAAAATCTCTGTTATATTTTACGTGTAATTACTGAAAAAAGTTGAAAACTTTGTGCCAAAAGAAGAAATTGCTCGTCTTGAGCAATTTCTCCTTTTGTCACAATGTTTCAAATGTCGTCTGCTTCAGATGCATCAAAATCACAACACTAGTATGGCAGAGAAAAAAATGTTGAACTGTATGAAATAGAGCAATGAACAACACTCACCTAGTGATTGATAACTGTTGGCTTGGCCCTGAACTGAAAAACTATCCTCATATGTTTCCTGACGTGACTGAAGCCCTGCTTCATTGATTGGAAAGTTAAGTAAATTAAGCCGTGGTGCATCAGGGCCTTTGTATAAAATAAAATAACAAGCGATTAACATATTAATAGATAGATTGAAAAGTCTGTAAATAACGTTCAGCACTTCGCGGATAATTTGAAGAAAAAAAAAAAAAAAAAAAAAATTAACAACACTTACCAAGTTGCTGGTTTCCAAATCCTTGACTTTGATGGTTTCCGTCATTTCTAGACCCATCTGCCCTAGCGAGTAACCCTGCCACAAAATGCATTATAATTATTTAATGATATCATTTTTATGAGTTGTCTGCTTTGAAAATTAACCAACAAATATAGCATCTGGATATTTTTTATTGATTACATCTTTTCCTACACTGTTTTTAAATGTCTTCAGCAACAGCACTTGGGTTTTTTTCAGTTTCTGTTTACCCTTTCCCACTTGCAAACACATTTGGTGTATATAACTTTAGAAATAATTGGGACAAAATGTGATTTCTACTTTTACCACAATGAGTGCAACTCTTGTTCAAAATTGCGGCCTCTAGAGTGTTAACAAGATTTTCCTTCAATTTGATCGAACTTGACTTACATATCATCAAGACAAAAATTCTGATAAAGTTTCAACATGCTCAAGTTAAAAATGTGGCCTCCAGAGTGTTAACAAGATTTCCAATTTGACCTAGTGACCTAGTTTTTAACCTCAAATTGCCCAGTTTACAAACTTGTCCAAGATTTGATGGAGATGAATGTTCTGATAAACTTTCATGAAGATTGGATGCAAATTGTAGCCTGTATAGTGTTAACAAGCGCAAATGTTAACGATGCATAACGCACGGATGCCGAACAAAATGTGATCACAATTGTTAGCTGGTCTCTAAACCCATCAAAGTTTGGATGGGAGCGCTCTGTAACGTTACTGTATGGAAGTAGTTCCATTCCGTCCTTAGCAGCATCATTATTTTTGACTAAATGATTTTAAAGTCCTCTGCTCTCCTTTTGTCACAATGTTTTCAAAAATTGTTTGGAAAGTCTCGCTAAAGAAATTCAACTGTGTATCTTTTAAATGTAAAGGATTTTAATTATTTCATTTGTCAATATATTTTGAAGATTTATTGTCGATCTACACCTTGTGTTCTTACAAGATGGCTAGATCTTTAGAGGATGAAAACAGGCGACGTACATTATTCCTATATAATAAGAATATGGCTTCTCTAAAACTCTATTCTTATAATAACATTAACTCTGATTTTTTCGATGCCTGCTACTCGTAACATTCTTATATTGGTTTATACTATGCCTGCAAACATTATTAAACGCAAAAAGAACAATGTGTAAATATGAAAATCTAGCTTCATTCCCGTGTTCCTCCCATGTTAACCTTATTTGAACACTCCTCATTATAGCCATTCAAGTACGATTATCCACACTAGTTATTAATATCAAAATCATTCGAGCTAGAGAAAGAAATATGATGAAATGTAGAGAAATATGTCGATTTGTGTATTCATTCAATGACGTCACTGGTTAAGGAAAGTAAAGCTTGGCAATTTACGTACTTTCAATGATATGTTGTTTCCCTTGTATTATTTGTAACTCTTTTAGATCTGACATTTACTAATGTGTTTCCTTGGGGTCAGATAATCATTCTAATACCCAGTGACACAATTAGATTTTAAAATCACTGCATCTATCATTTTAATATAAACAGTGACTTGTAATGATTCACGTCATTAAATGTAGGCCTTATGGGTCTATTCAATGTGTTATCACAGATTTAGATGTACAGTTTTGAGACTCATTTTTTTCATAAATGCTGTCAACCACATGGAGAAACTAGAATGGAGTGCTTCGCAGAGCATGTGTGTCACCTGCACCTGCTCTTTGAAAGTGTGACGGACAGACAAAAAGTAATCCCTAAGTGCCTACCATGCAACGCAGGGTGACACAAAAAGTGTTTTTACCACAAAAATAGGTAACACTATATATATGTATATGTGTATATAACTTTAGAAATAATTGGGACAAAATGTGATTTCTACTTTTACCACAATGAGTGCAACTCTTGTTCAATTATTATGCTTTCATTCATTGTTATGTGTGAAGGGATAAAAACTGTATTAAAACTCAGTTATTCAATCATAGAAACAAGTTTGGAATTCTCTACATTAGATGACATTCGAAAAAACTGTAAAATATGGACAAAATGCTAAAAGTCAACAAATTTCCTTTTCAGACGATCTTTTTTCAATTTTTTATCAAAACTTTATTAAAACTTATCTTGTATAGTTTCATGGGTTCCATCATTTCCATTTTCCAAATGGTAGAAGTCCCCTTGACATTGCTACACATCAAATATCTTAGCTCAATGCCTTTCAGTTTCAGAAGATTTTATATAAATATAGAAAAAATAAGCTTAGCCCCTTGCGGCCATGTTTTTTCACAGATCCAAATAATTTGAACAATCATGGTAGAGGGTCAACAAAAACTTTGGCCAGTAGTTCCTGACAAGAACATTTTTTAAAGTTTTTCCTTTCCATTGCCAATTCCGCATAGAATTCAATCTTTTGAGCAACTTTGAAAGGGGACCAGCCAAAGAACGTCCTTATTAAGTTTTATCAAAATTGGCCTAGCCTTTATGGAGTAGAAGTTGTTTGAAACAAAATGTTAACAGAGGACGCACAAACACCAGTCACAATAGCTCATCATGAACCTTCTGGCTCAGGTGAGCTAAAAATAAATTATTCTAGAAACATATATAAATATAAATATCAAAAAAGCATTTCAACTGAAGCTCCAGATATGCAGCATTCAATATAAATAAGCACTTTCCCACAAGTGGCCTTTTGTTGCATCTGCAGCAGACTAATTTTGAACTTTTTTGAAAAAGGAGAATTTGCTAATGATGAGTACTAATCAACCAAATAAAAAAAACTTACCTGTAAGTTGATGTTTAGTTGTGACTCTATGTAGTCATACATAACTGGAGGGATTACATGAGATGTGATTACCTTGACCGAGAATATCAGTATTAAAAGCGTAATAGGAATTTCTCTTTGGTAAAAAGAAAACAGCGAAATTCCAGTATATCTTAATTGAGCATGTCACACATACTCTCTGGGAGGGAAATAACTATACACGGGTGGGCATTTCTACATGCTGTATTCAATGTATCATACTTATATCCACAGTTAAATATTCAGTAAGGAATACAATAACGTTGTTTACAGACACTTGAAATGAATTAATTTGCCTTTTATGACAGAAGACCAATCATCTGTTGATGTAAGTGGAATATTGCTTCTTGGTGGATTTCTTCCATGATGCCATAATGATGTCTGTAGACTTTTTCGAAATTCCTTTGCTTTCAGATCTCCTGACAAACGACATACCATGAACTGTAGTTTGTATGTTAGTGGATGAATTTTCTGTGTTTGACAAATGGAGAGAATACCTGGCTTCACTTTGATTTTCAATGGAAAGTCTATTAACATCTCCAGAATCACTGGGTACCAGTTCTGTGTTACCCACAGCGGTGTCACCAACACCATCTCTGCTCTGTCCTCCCTCAGTTTCTGTACAGTTTTGCCAATAAGGCTGAAAGGAGGAAATGCATATATTAGACTATACAAAGACCAATGAAGTGAAAATGCATTAATTGCTTCAGCTTCAGGATCTGGTTTCCATGAAACATAACGTTCACACTTTTTATTCAACCTTGAAGCATAAATGTCAATCCCTGGTTTACCAAATGTATGTACTCAATATTTTATCAAAGGTTGACCTACAAATAGACCACTCTAGATTTTCATTGAAATGTCTTGATCCGAAGTCAGCTTTATTGTCTTTGCCTGGAACATGTATTGCAGACAACCAGATGTGTTTCTCTATACAAAACATCCAAATATCTCTAGCAATGGAGTTGCAATGTTTTCTTCACATTCATTATAAGAATCACTCAAAAGAATTGAGTCATCAATATAGCCTGAATTAACATGTCCCATCATACGCAAAAATGCAAATACTGGTTTCATCAATTTTGTGAACAATCTGGGGGCACAAGATGTACCATTAGGTAAACAAACATACTGATAGATTTTAAATGCTCAAATCTAAGCTTAATTTGATGTTCTTCAGCAATAAGCATGCCTTAAATCTACAGAGGCAAAATATACATTTGGCTCAACTAATTTTAAGGCCGATTCAAATGTATCCATCTTAAAATGATGATAAACAATGCTCTTATTAACCTCTTTCAAATTTAAAATAATTCTGTATACCCCATTCTTTTTTCTAATGAGGAAAATTGGAGAAATAAATTCATCAGGGTGGTGTTGTACCTCGGTGATATTTCTCATTTCAATCATTTTCTGTATTTCAAGATGAACAATGTTTGCTTCTTCTTCCTTGAAATTATTACAAAAACATTTATGATTGACAGGATTAGAACCCTGAATGAATTCAATATGTAAATGTAAGTTATCTTTCTCCAATTTTCCAAAAATGTTTTAAATTTTGATATTTCACTCACCTTTAAAATTGTTTCTTGTACCCCCCCCCCCCTCTTGCCCTATTCCTTTGAATCCTCTAGAGGGTCCACGAAGACCACCTCTCTTTCTGAAGAAGCCTCTACCCTGAGGTTGCTGGCTTCGACCAATGTCTTTCCCTAGTCTTGTATGTTTCTAACATTCTTGTTAATGTCATCACCGAATAAATTTTTCGTGTACGGTTGAGAAGAAGAAGTCAATGGGTAAAACCTTGGGTCAAGGTCTGAACGGTGACTCTCTTTACGTTTATTGTTTATCAATTTATATTTGACCTAAAAGAGCCATAGAGTTTGTACCCCATTCCAAAGACTGAGAATCAATATTTGAACTTTCTTTGAATAGAATTTGGCAAAGTTAGTTGATGCTTTCACTAGAATGTTCTGAACGGCTTATAACTTTACATCCTCTGACTGCGTCTGAGGTTTGAGCAGTCGCCAAATACAAGTGTTCATCTTTGTTTTAACTAATGCTTCACAATTTACTGGGTGGTGAATATCTTTTAACATTTCATTTAATGTGTCATCAGCAACACCATTGCTGAAGGATGTATTTATGAAACTCATGAGACTTTCATTAATTTCAGAGTCACATTTTTCTACACATTGATACCTGTAGCACAGGTCTTTGAAAATATCTTTTTCACAACAGTGTTTCTTAGCTGGGGTTTCACAAATACACTCGTCATCTGTTTCAGGCATTTGATTCTCAGAATCATAGTCATATTCTTCAGAATGGTATAAATCGTCCACACGTTTAGAAAGCGACTCTAATTTTGTTCCCTGTTTGGTTATATTACTATTCAGTTCTTTCAGAACGTTATCAAAAACCACACTTAGAGATTATTTAAACCTCGTTCCCACGTCTGCACAGCTCGGTATATAAAAGCGCAATGATATTCTCCGTCAAGGTGCTCGCACATCTCATTTCAGATCGACAGTTTTAGGATGTAATAGAATTAACTCTTATAGACACAATGTTTTTCAACTCTATCCAATAAAAAAAAAAAAATTAACAACATATTTTCAAAATATGCTGCAGGTTTGTTGTATGTGTAAAACGGTTATTAACCCTTTCCCACATACAACAAATCTACAGCAGACGACTTTAAAAATGTCTACACTGAACAACACTCACCTGGTAATTGATAACTGTTAGCTGGGACCTGAACCGAAAAAATATTAGGAACGGTTGGATACCCATCTGGTTCCGGAAGTGACTGAAGCCCTGCTTGGTCCGAAGAATCTTGATTTTCTTCGTTTGAAAAGTTCAGTAAATTTAGCTGTGCATCAGGGCCTGTGTAAAAAATAAAATAACAAGCGATTAACATATTTATAAATCCGGCTGATTTCATTACCCGTTGTCAGCAGAGTTTTATCGAATGCCATAAACCGGAAATTACATAATATTAAGGACCAGCAGGTGTTTATATTATCATCGCAATTTTGAGAATTAATTAAACAAATACTTAAAATTTTGGAAGTACATATTTCATCTTAAATAAACTTTTATTAAGTCTTTTTACAATCAATTGTAACTGTATTTTGACCAAGGCATTTACATTTAGTTTATCGTAATACGCCCGCGGGTAATAACTTCTCCAACTATGGTAAAAAGTTCAAAATAACATCTTATAGCCTGCGCGTGATCACACAGTATGGAACGCCTTTGCTGCCTCATTATACAATATGTGTTTGTATTCTGTGTAGTCTTTACACTATCATGCCATACTCCTTTATGTTATGTACACTGATTAATGTGTTAGGAGCATAATCCGTTTCGTTATGTTCACCTTTATTATATTATGTATACTGATCGTTGTGTTGTGTCTTGTGAATTCTCCATTTCGTTATGAGTATACCTCATTATGCAATCTGTACTGATCGTTGTGTATTGTGCCTTCCCAATTTTGTTTTGTGCATACATGTACGTCATGATATTATATGCACGTATCTTGATGTGATGTGTACACGTTTTGTGTTATGTGCAATATACGTTATGATATGTACACATGCCATTATGTGATGTGTACCGGTTATTATGTTGTGTGCATTTCCTATTTCGTTATGCACATACTTCATTATATTATGTGCATACTTCATTATGTTATCTGCATTTATTGTTATGTCATGTGTACACGTAATTGTGTTATTGTAGTATACATTCTGATATGTCAACAGTTCATTAACATCTGTGTATTATGCTACTCCATTTTTATGCTATGTCAGAGCGTCTTTACGTTGTGTGCATTCATCGTCATTATGTCGAACATCGTTATTATGACGGGATGTTTTATTCGGGTAATCTTTATGTACGACACCGTCAAAATGGCGGGAAATTCACCTTTTGATATTTCCAATGTTGAAGGATTTTGACAGCAGTAAAGTTCCAATTGCGTAGAATGTACAATTGGAACTTATTCCAGCACTCTTTTCTACTCTGTTAGAAAATGATAATGGAATTTTACCTAAATTTGGGAAAGGATTAATTTAATTCATTTGTCAGTAAACATTTTGGAATTTTAACCCTTTTATATGCAGAATCATTTTTAGGCTTCTGCAGCTTAAAACATTATTGAAAACTTTTTGGTAACATTGTTCATGATGAACAATTCTTCCTTTTGCAACAATGTTGTCAACTCTATTCAACAGTTATACTTAAAATTTACAGAGATTTTCCATATTTCATGTCGCTATAAATTATATGTGGGAAAGGGTTGTTTTGACATGTCATGTCAGTGAGCTAGTGTCAGATGATCTTGCACCCAGTTGACAAATCTAACAAGAGGATTTTAAAAAGGTTATGATAATAGAAAATGTCCATCAACAGAGTTAACAGTTTGTGACTTGTTGTTGATAGAAATGAGACAGGACAATTGGATTAATTTATTTGTCACTTTGATATTGATCATGGCTTGCTTAACCCTTTCCCACATACAGACGCTTTCTGACGGCTCTGCAGCAGACAACTTTTGAAAACGCTGTAACAAAAAGAGAAATTGCTCGGTTTTTTGCCACAGTGTTTTCAACTTTATTCAATTATAATACCACCATTTATAGAGATTTTCGGAATATTTGCAAATATTTCATCCGCTGCAGATTTGCAGTATGTGGGAAAAGGTTAATCCTTTCACAGCAACTCCTGACTTGAATTCAATGACATTTTATGGAAAGTTTCACTAAGAATTGTTACAGATGTCCATATTATCACCATGTTCCGGTTCGATAATATTTCCCAGAGTTATTACCCTTTTAATGGCTTTATTATATGACATAGGAAACTTTTGTCTGGGCTATTTCTCAGCAACTACTGACTTTGTATATTATCACCCTGACCTGTAAAATAGTGAGATATTCCACTATATATGCCTATGGACTTAGGGTTATGTTCATGTGTCCGTATTTGGAAGTGCAGACAACTTAAGACGATAAACTCATTGCCCTTTAAGCATTTTCTTGGACTCTTCCAAATTGAAAGCATCAATTTAACACTTACCAGTAATATCTGAATTATGTTTAAATTTACTGACAGAGTGGGAAACAATGCAAGAAGAGGTCTAGATTGCTCGTTACGAGCAATCTGAGCTTTTCCTACACAGTTTTCAAATGCCTGCTTTGTTAAGTTTTGGGGAAAATGCTGTATTATTGAGAAAAGGGAATAAGAGACAGCTTTTGATTTTTTCAATTTTGAAGGACTTTGACAGCAGACTTCCAAATTAAAAGCATTACATGTAATTCAATTATTATCAGTAATGGGTGAATTATGTTTACATTTACTGACAGAGTGTATTCACACATAACATAAGGATGTGTGTATATCACATACAGATAAGCGAATATAACACAATAACATGTACACATAACGAAATTGACAATGCACAAGACATAGTCATCGGAACACATGACATACGGATCGGAAACATCAAGTAATGATCGGTACATATATCGAAATGGTGAATGCACAAGAGATAATGCTCGGTATAAATCACATACTCAATTATGCACATAACATTTGGAAAGTGCACAGGGTAGAATGCCTGAAAAGCATCACATAACGAAGTATGCACATGACGAAATCGAGGACAGACAATGTATAATGATCGATATACATCGCCTAAAGATCGGTACACATAATACATCAAAAATGCACACGAGATGACACTCGGTACACATCACATACTCAAGTATGCACATAACGAAATGGAGAATACACAAGACATAGTGACAAGTACACATCACATAATGGCGTGTGTACATATCAGAACGTATACTGCACATAACACAACGACACGCACACATCATATTAAGATAAATGCATATAATATAATGAAGTATGCACAAAACGAAATTGGGAAGGCACAAGACACAACGATCAGTACAGATCGCATAATGAGGTATACTCATAACGAAATGGAGAATTCACAAGACACAACGATCAGTATACATAATATAATGAAGATGCACATAACAAAACGGATTATGCACCTAGCACATTAATCAGTGTACATAACATAAAGGGGTATGGCATGATATTGTAAAGACTACACATAATAAAAACAAATACTGTATAATGAGGCAGCAAAGGCGTTCCATAACACAGCATAATAAGAATGTCATCATATCTGGACAGAGCTCTAGATAAGAAAGGTATTTCACATCCCAAAATTCTTATATGACCCTCAAACCATTTGCTGTGGGTACACAAAAGAACCATCTCAGAGTACCCACAACATAGGGTTTAGTTGAGACATAAGTGAAAAATTGTTGGGAAAATACCAGTTTATTTTTCACTATCTAGTTCTCTGATATCAAGCCAAATTGTCATTTTGTTTCAGTATCAAGAAACCGCTGAAGACGGTTAGGTCGGATTGTTGGCAATTTGACCTTGAAAATCGACAAACCAAGGTCAAGGTCAAAGTAACCATAGAAATCAATAGAACTTGTTACTGATTACCTTCAGGCAAAGTTTCAAGTTTGTAACCCTTTCCAGTGCTGAGATTTTGCCTCAACCTGAAACTTTAACCAAAATGTTGACGGACGGACAGACAGATGGACAGATGGACGGACATCGCCAATCTATAGACCGGAATTGCTAGAGCAATCCAGCCAAAAATCAGTTCATGAGCATGAATGAAAAAAAAAGACAAAATAACAACACTTACCAAGTTGCTGGTTTCCAAATCCTTGCCTTAGATGGTCTTCTTCATTTCTTGACTCATCTGCCATAGTGAGTAGCCCTGACAAAAATGCACTTTAATTGTTCAATGAAAAAATGCACTTTAATTGTTTAATGATATAATTTTTTTGAGTTGTCTGCTTTGAAAATTAACCAACAAATATAGCATCTGGAAATTGTTATTGATTTCTTCTTTTCCTTCACTGTTTTGAAATGTCATCTGCTGAGCAACAACACTTGGATGTGGGCGTGGGGAGAGGGGGGGGGTTAGTTTCTGTTTACCCTTTCCCACTTGCAAACAAATTTGGTGTATACAACTTTAGAACTTTAGAAATCATTGGGACAAAATGTGATTTCTACTCTTGCCACAATGAGTGAAACTCTTATTCAATAGTTATACTTTCATTCATTGTTATGTGTTATAAACACTGTATTAAAACTCAGTTATTCAATGATAGAAACAAATTTGGAATTCTGTACATTAAGAGGATATTCGAAAAACACTTGAAATTACTTGTGACCATTTACCATTAGTCACCACACATATTTGTTGATGACGTCATTCATTGAGTTGTCATTAAATACATTGTACAATTAAGGGATGTTTTGATAGGGGAAGGGGTGGGTATATTTGTTTAAAAGAATCCATTAATAAACCGCAGTATAGTCAGCACGAAGCAGTTATAATTCAATATTCCACTTTCGTTTTCAATAGGGCCTTTTAAAATTTGAATTATGTCTAAAACTGGGTCAATTTCTTTAGGCCGACTTCTTTACCTGTACTAATTTTACCGTAAACATGTTAAACACATCATGGAAAAAACCAAAAGAATCAGGACATCACTTGAATTATTTAATACCTTCCCCGCCAAATGAACTTTAATCGCCCTTCTGTCGACAGGTGAAAAATAACCACAAGACAGCAAGCAATAGATAGCACACCTGAAAATTTACCCAGCAAGCAGTAAGGAATTACGGATACTACGTACCAATGTAATATCGTACAAGGAGACTTCGTACCACGAATAAATTATATATGTGTTATAATGAATGATAAGGATTATGTTTATTAGACTTATATTCGGTATCGGGTGTTATATGTTTTATGAATTCATGAACATAAAATCATCGTATAAGTTGTTGTATTTATCTAGTTTTCATTGTTCGTTACTAAATTTGTGTTAGATTTGTTTTTTTATAAAATGAAACAACTGACTGCAGATTAAAAACAAGACAATGTGACCCCATAATACTAGGTATGGGTTTGTAGCAGAATGTCATAGCTACAAAATAAGACTATGTATGGCGCTCTATCATATTAAGAATAAAAGTAATATTTGATCAATGGGAGCGATACCTGTGGAAAATGTGGAAAATAGTCAATCATAGCGAAACAACCGGCTACAGATTGAAAACAAGACAATGTGACCCCATAAGACTAGGTATGGGTATGTAGCAGAATGTCATGGCTACACAATAAGACTATGTATGGCGCTCTATCGTATCAAGAATAAGTAATATTTTATCAATGTGAGCGGTACCTGTGGAAAATGTGAAAAGAAAAAATCTTAGCGAAACAACCGGCTACAGATTGAAAACAAGACAATGTGACCCCATGACTAGGTATAGGTATGTAGCAGAATGTCATACCTACAAAATAAGACTATGTATGGCGCTCTATCATATCTAGAATAAAAGTAATATTTTATCAATGGGAGCGGTTCTTTTGGAAAAGGTGTGAAATAGTCAATCATAGCGAAACAACCGTCTACAAATTGAAAACAAGACACTGTGACCCCATAAGACTAGGTATGGGTATGTAGCAGAATGTCATAGCTACAAAGTAAGACTATTTATGGCGCTCTATCATATCAAGAATAAAAGTAATATTTGATCAATGGGAGCGGTTCATTTGGAAAAGGTGTGAAATAGTCAATCATACCGAGACAACCGGCTACAGATTGAAAACAAGACAATGTGACCCCATAAAACTAGGTATGGGTATGTAGCAGAATGTCATAGCTACAAAGTAAGACTATTTATGGCGCTCTATCATATCAAGAATAAAAGTAATATTTGATAAATGGGAGCGGTTCTTTTGGAAAAGATGTGAAATAGTCAATCATAGCGAAACAACCGGCTACAGATTGAAAACAAGACAATGTGACCCCATATGACTAGGTATGGGTATGTAGCAGAATGTCATAGCTACAAAGTGAGACTATTTATGGTGCTCTATCATATCAAGAATAAAAGTAATAGTTGATCAATGGGAGCGGTTTATTTGGAAAAGGTGTGAAATAGTCAATCATACCGAGACAACCGGCTACAGATTGAAAACAAGACAATGTGACCCCATAAAACTAGCTATGGGTATGTAGCAGAATGTCATAGCTACAAAGTAAGACTTTTTATGGCGCTCTATCATATCAAGAATAAAAGTAATATTTGATCAATGGGAGCGGTTCTTTTGGAAAAGATGTGAAATAGTCAATCATAGCGAAACAACCGGCTACAGATTGAAAACAAGACAATGTGACCCCATAAGACTAGGTATGGGTATGTAGCAGAATGTCATAGCTACAAAGTGGGACTATTTATGGCGCTCTATCATATCAAGAATAAAAGTATATTTGATCAAGGGGAGCGATACCTGTGGAAAATGTGGAAAATAGTAAATCATAGCGAAGCAACCGGCTACAGATTGAAAACAAGACAATGTGATCCCATAAGACAAGGTATTGGTATTCTGCTACATACCCATACCTAGTCTTATGGGGTCACATTGTCTTGTTTTCAATCTGAAGCCTGTTGTTTCGCTATGATTGACTATTTCACACCTTTTCCGAAAGATCCGCTCCCATTGATAAAATATTACTTTTATTCTTGATATGATAGAGCGCCATACATAGTCTTATTTTGTAGCTATGACATTCTGCTACATACCTATACCTAGTCTTAAGGGGGTCACATTGTCTTGTTTTCAATCTGTAGCCGGTTGTTTCGCTATGATTTACTATTTCACACCTTTTCGAAAGAACCGCTCCCATTGATAAAATATTACTTTTATTCTTGATATGATAGAGCGCCATACATAGTCTCATTTTGTAGCTATGACATTCTGCTACATACCCATACCTAGTATTATGGGGTCACATTGTCTTGTTTTCAATCTGTAGCCGGTTGTTTCGCTATGATTGACTATTTCACACCTTTTCCAAAGGAACCGCTCCCATTGATTAAATATTACTTTTATTCTTAATATGATAGAGCGCCATACATTGTATTATTTTGTAGCTATGACATTCTGCTACATACCTATACCTAGTCTTATGGGGTCACATTGTCTTGTTTTCAATCTGTAGCCGGTTGTCTCGCTATGATTGACTATTTTCCACATTTTCCACAGGTACCGCTCCCATTGATCAAATATTTCTTTTATTCTTGATATGATAGAGTGCCATAAATAGTCTTACTTTGTAGCTATGACATTCTGCTACATACCCATACCTAGTCTTATGGGGTCACATTGTCTTGTTTTCAATCTGTAGCCGGTTGTTTCGCTATGAATTACTATTTCACACCTTTCCCAAAAAGAACGCTCCCATTGATAAACTATTTCTTTTCTTCTTGATATGATAGAGCGCCATACATAGTCTTATTTTGTAGCTATGACATTCTGCTACATACCCAGTCTTATTATATATAATAATATATTAATCAACTTGGTATACGGGCATATGTAAGGTGGAAATATATGGCATAGTTGATATGGACAAACATTGTTGAAACAATGAATCATCGACCTTTAAACAAACCAAACCAAAAATGTTTGAAACAACAAAGATTGCCTGCCAATTACCAATACCTAATTTATTAAAGTTTGACCTTTTTCTTGTATAAACAAAATAAATAACGAAGGACAAAAGATTGACAAACAACCCTTAAGTATAATATTTCCAGTTCAAAGAACACTAAAGATCCACACTGTATATTGGAATCATGCTGATAAATGACAGACAATCGAAAGCATGCTAGTGTTAGGTTTCTTGTGCACTGCACATCTGTAGCTCATAAGTTTATTATACACCAAGTCTGAAATTGATACATTGAACTTTTTTTGAGACAATGGCCGAAGAAAAAATATGAAAAAATTATCAGATATGTGTTGGAACAATTGTATTGGTCTCCTCCTCCCAATGTATAAGTGTGACCACTTTGAAATGAATCCTCCAAACAGAAACAAAGTTTTTACCCAGTAATGCAAACCGTAACGGACATACGGATGGATGAACGAACACAAAGACGGACAGACATTCAGTCGATCCGGATAAAGTACAAAGCTTGCGGAAGTACTCATTAACGAACAAGAGCATTTCACGGTCATATTCTAAGTGAAAACATGGAAGGGCAAAACAAATATACACACTCCAAACACAGCATGCTAAAGTTATGGTTATTCACTGCACATCTGTAGGTCATAAATTACCTACAAACCAAGTTTAAACTGGATATAGTGGAGATTAATTGAGATAATGGCTGAACTAAATAAGGAAAAATGGAGATAACTACAATAAGCAGACCAGAGTTACGAGTTATGTACGTATTATTTTGCCGTTCTTCTTATCACACGATATAAAATGAATCTGCCAACCAGAAACAACGTTTTCACCAATAAATGCAAACCGTGACGGACGGACGAATGCACGCCGGTGTAACGTTGTAAACTGACCCCCATAGAATAATGATCCCCCGGTCATTATTTTATATAGAATAGTGACTCCCCGGTCATAATATTATGACCGGGGGGTCATAATATTATGACTCCCCCACACGAAGGAAAATGACCCTCACATAGAATTGTGACCCCCTATAGAATAATGACCCCCTAACCCATCTAAGGTACACTTACAACATAATTATCCCCACCGATAGGCATCGGAGGAGAATATGGTAATGGCACCCGTCCGTGCGTGCGTCCGTGCGTGCGTACGTGCAACATTGTTTTTGTGACCGCAACTCTTCATTCATTATTGGACGGAATTAATTAAAACTTTCAGGGATTACTACTACCGATGCCTAGTTGTGCAGAAAGAAAAAAATGGATTTGCTCCACCTGTTCGGGAGTTATGGCCCTTAAATTTGAACAACATCTTATTGTCATGGGCGTTACAGGTTATAAAACATGGGACTTCCCCACAACCAATTTGCATATTTTATGCCTTATATTGATATATGTGTTTACTTTTTCTACTTAAAAACGCCTGAACAGTGACACAAATACCCCGAATCCAAAGAAGGATGTCTCTTCAACAATATACTGAAATTTGAATAATTTCTAACGACGAGGAGCGTCACAGGTAATAAAACCACTGGGCTACCCCACACCCGTTTCGCCTATTTTTGGAGGTATATATGAGTGACATATAGGTGACATAAAGAAGGTTAAGGGTATTTGACATCACTTTCAGGGGTGGCATAAAACATTGTGCTTTTCCACGTATGAATTGCCTTTTTTACAATCTTGCACTCCAAAAAATGAACTATTTTACCGTCAATAGCATTTTTTCGTAATGAGCCCGCGAGCCCATGCTATTACGAAATTAGTGCAACATGTAGGATGCAATAACAAAATGATGTTTCTTCTAAAATTTCGGACAAAATCACCGTTACCATAAGTTCCAGAATGCTTACACTACATTGTACAGAAGGTAAATTAATAATTATATACATGTATGCGTAACATAATGCGATGTCACAAAGTTACGAGGCTGTTAAAGGTACTATCTCAGCGAATCTGGGAAAAAATCTTGGAAGATAAAACTTAAGCCTGTTGAAATTCTTGAAGCATGATACCTTTATAGGTAACAAAAATATTTAGATCTAAAACATGTTCAAAACAAAAAGCCATGCACCTTTAAAGCAAGTGTTTCGTGATCTATGATCTAAGTATGTTCTACCGTGTACCTTGAAAGTTGCAGGGGTTTCAAGTTGCAAAAGGATTCCTTTATGTATTCCCATTCCATTAGGTCATCTTTTTCTATTGGCAAAGGTTTGATACGGCGAAACAATATCCCTTTGGTGAGACTTATCCGCTTTAATAAGCAAGTGCACGCGCTACCATTGCGCCACCGAGGCTCACGGTCAAGATCTTTCATGTGAGGAAGCTAACCAGCTAGCTTGCGGAACGTCGGTGGTTCTACCCAGGAGCCCGCCCGAGCCTGAAAATTGCCCGGAGGGGCACCTGTGGTCTTCCCCCACTATGTAAAGCTGGTATGTCCACACCATATTGTCCTCGTAAAGAGGCGGGAGGGTCATACCACTGGGAAATAACAACAACAACAACAACATCGGCCTAAGCCGGTATAGCTGGTTTTTAAGATGCGTTGTTATGCTACCGCAATTCGATGAATAGAGTGCATTAAGGTGGCTTTCCAGTCTTCTTTGACGTCGGTCGACTTAATAATGGTCGAAAAGTAAAGATATCGTATTGCCCTGATATTTGGTATTCATATACAAGGACACCTCTCCTTCATTTTGTACGATTCAGATCTTTTATATTCCTTTTTTATTTAGCAAAGGGCTGTTTCGTACAATTAATGAAAAATTGAAGCATCTGGAGTAAAAATGGCTTATTTTCTTCGCTGCATTAATTTCAAAAACAACATTCGGATGCTCTTGACAAGGGAAACAGAATGATATAAGTCAGTGTTGTCAATCGGAAATTTCATAAAATGTCACTATGATGGGCGTTAAATGTTTTTAAAAATGCGCGATTCTTTTGACCTTAGAGTAGTACCATACGAGCTTCGGTGAACGATTTGGTCGACGAAAAACGATTCAATTTACTAACGACTTACGCAGTCTTTCTGCTAGGAAAATTCCGAACAAGTTTATGAAATAAAAAAGGGGGTCTTTCCGTAAAAAATGTCACAAAATGCGGTAGAAGTAAATATTTGCATCGCGTGCATCATTGAAGTAGCCTAAACGTCATTCGACGTAACACAAGTTTCAACGTTACAAAATCTTAATGTAATTGCTGTTTGTAAAAGAATTGACGGTAAGACCCCTATTTTCTATTTCATAAATTTGTTCATATTCATATTATTCATATTCAGTTTAACGCCCTCTTTTAGATAGCCAGAATTGGCTACTTTTTAGGCGGCGAGGATGCCTGGATTTCAATCCAGTAACGCTGGGTTGCCTACCAGAACTCCTCTAGTTGAGTGGGAAACATGTGTTTCACAATTTCCAGCTTCCCCGCCTGGGAATCGAACCCGGGCCGCTGGATTAGGAGTCAACGACCTTAACCACTCGGCAACTCCAACCAAATATTTAAGCAAAATCACTGTAAGTGACAAGTGGTTAAAACGACTTAGGTATATCTTCTATTATTGTACTACTTCTCTTTAAGTACAATAATGATATAATTCAAATGAAAACCATTTTAAATTTCATTTTCAATAGATGTACGCTTATTTCTGCTGTTGTGTCAGCTGTAGACGCAGCAGCAGCAGCAGCAGCAGCAGCAGCAGCAGTAACAACAACAACAACAACAAATATAAGCAATAGAAACACGACAGTGACTTGAATTGATATAGAGTATGTTAGTAATTTTATAGATAAAATCGGGGGGTCATTATTGTATAAGGGGTGTCAGTATTTTATAGAAAGGGGTCATTATTCTATATGAAATAATGAGCGGGGGGGGGGGTCATTATTCTATGGGGGTCAGTTTACAACGTTACAACGGACGCCCGAATAATGCCTCCAAGCTTTTTAGACAGAGAAAAAACATAAAGTATTGATTACAGTAGACTGGTTCGACTCGTTAAAACACGTCCGTGTTTAGGAAAGGGTTAACATGTTAATGGTATTTGTAATGTATTTGTTAGCACATATAAGCCGCATCTAGCGATTTGCAGTTTAATTGAATCTCCGAAACGAGAACGTACAAGGTTAATTGTCAAAAACCTATTTAGTCTACATTTCTAGTGTATTTGTCAACAGATACATCAAGGACTATAAATTACATATTGACTGACGTCGGGTCTTCAATTTACGCAAATGCAAATACATTATAATGTAAGTCCCAAAATAGCTAGAAGCGCCTCACTTATAAAATAAATATTGACCTTGCGGTTATAACTCGTGTGTGTATGTTGAAATTAACTAATCTCTAATTTGTAGATTGAATTTATATTTCCTAGTTGACAGACAGACAAACGGAATGATTGAAAAAAAAATATTTTCCAGCGACAAATGAGAATATTCAACACAATACGGGCCCTGTATTACCAAAATTGCTCATTAGCTGTGAGACCGTTAGTACCATTCTTTCATGGCATGTATAAACAGTAGACCTCTCTCTTTGGACGTATTATGTAATAACAAGTTAACATGGTATGATATGTATACAGTCTTCCTAACCCTTGACCACGTAAACTAAATCTACAGCAAACAACATTGAACTAAGGCTAATATATTGAACTGAATTAATGAAAGTATAATTTTGAATAGTTATGAAAACATTGTGGAAACAGACACACTTGCTGATTGTCATTCATCTGTTAAAGGTTAGTCAAAAGGTGTTGCCCCTGGCTAATTCACACATGTAGACCTTGTCTCACTTTGTCAACTTGTTTTCATCCCCAAAGTTTTTATCTTAAAACAAAAAGTTGGCTAGTGAGACGACTCCATCTCTTTTTTTTTTTAAATCATGTTTCAAAGCATTGTTTGAAAGGAAGGAACTGCTCATTGTCAGCAATTGCTCCGTTTGCAAAAATACTTTCAATTTGCGTATGCAACTAAGTAGCTATAATGGAAACGGTTCAACCCTTTCCCGTTTACAGTCGCTTTTTGACGCATAGGCAGGAGACGGCATTGGATTACATCGTGACAAGAGGAGAAATTGCTTATCGTGACCCATTTCCTCTTTTTCCACAAAGATTTAAATTATATAATTTTCCCTAGATGTAAGGCAAAATTGCTCGTTATCATTCATGTGTTGCATGTTAATCCAAATGTGTCTGGAAAGTGGAAAGAGTAAAAGAATGTCCTTAGTAAGACGTTTAAATATGAAAAGAATTAATTTTGAAGGCATTGTGTGAAAAGGAGGAATTGCTCATTGTCAGCAATACATCCATTTTCCACAATATTTTCAATATTCGACTGTTATAGTATCGCGTAAAGGGTTCGGGTTGCATGGAAAGGATGTAACCATTTTCCGATTGCAGATGCTAACAGACGCATGTGCCGCAGACAACATTCGAAAACATCGTGAAAAAAGGAGAAATTGCTTATCTTCGGCAATTAGTTTATACTTTTGCCACAATGGTTTCAACTCCTTTCAATAATTATTAGTCGCCGGGCAGAAGCCCGCGAATTCTATTTTTAATAGGTTTTCGGAAATCACATGGGAGGAGGAGTTATTATTAGAAAAAAACCAAATTTAAATGTCTGGAACATATTACTGTTGCGTGTGTTTAAAAACACTAAGTTATGACACATCTAAAATGAAATAAATATTCCGATGTTTTAAGTATTTGCAGTTTCTTTATTTTGACTCGCATTTATGTTTTTTGGTTTTATTTACGAAGACAAAACAGGCCCTATTAGCTAGACTGAGATACTTTATGTTACACTACATGTAATCAAAGGCGATAACTACAAACCTTTACGTCGCACAGTCTAATTTGTTTACATACGCACACCTGCTTGCAGCAGACTGTTATGTGTAAATATCGAGATGAAAATGATGTCAAATATTCTCCTTTTAATGGCAATTTTAACTTACTGAATGTTATTTTCATGTTCAAAGAGATGTCTTGATTTGTGAAGAAGGCATTTTATAATGTTTATCCATGTATATCTAAAATATGAACTGTTTCTAAGCTAAAACTGTTGATCGCGTGAATCGCGAATACCAACTGCGTAGATCAATCTCCTTTGCAGAGAGCCGCTCTTTACACTCACTTACAAATAGTAAATCATAGGTGATTTAAAATGTTTATTTGGTTCGAAACACATGAAGAAAAGAACAAACCGAGATAAAACTGGTTTTAATAGAAAAATTACTTTGAACGAACACTCTCTGCCTATAAAGAGAGTTTCAAGAACGACACATCTGCGAATAAGAAAGAATCGGGTTTCGTACAAAATTATTTCGTCCTTGACAATTTTAAATGTGTCATTTAATTCCCTAAAGGCATATTGCTTCCGATCTGCATATTGTTATGCATCATTGACACAAGGGCGCTCATCATAATATACTTTTTAAAACATGAGTAGTTTGTTATTTTCATTATAAAAAAGAAAGGAAAGAATTACAATAAATTAACATGTTGTAGGGATCAGTTTATGTTCGAAATTAAGTTTAAATTATACAACAATTTCAATGAGATTTAACTGTTTAGTTGATATTATATTTCGAAGCTGGTCTAATTTATAAATATTGGACTATATTTCAACATTTGTTAAAGTATGATATAATTAGGATGCCAAGCTTATATCATTTTGAGAAAAAGAGAAAACTCATGTCTTCAGCGATTTAACCCTTATCTCATTATTTTAAAAGTAGATTGCTGCAAATGTGCCCACTGTTGACTTTAATAGGGGAAAGGTAAAATGACGTGCTATTTGCATGCAAATCCTAAATTGTCTGTTTTGTGGTTTTATTGAAAAATAATAAAATTCAAATATTCTGACAAACATCTTGAAAAGTGTATGTGGAATTCACAAATCTTATAATTATTCCTTAATGAAAGCACTGTATACATACTAAGACTAATGATTGGCAAGATTACTAATTTCCATTACTGTTTATGATCAATAACTAGTTGGTTGTGTGTATGGTCAACCTACTTTGGAATGGAGATTGATCATAAACAATGAAAGGCTTCAATTATCATTCACTTCGTTGACAAAACAATGCAAGTTATGATACATTTTCACTTGACCCCACCCCTGATGTTCCAATATGCCCCTCAGTTGATAACTGTTTATTCAACTACTATAATGTTAGTGTTATGCATAACTGCAGTATAGATTTCCGGCGACATTGATGCGTTGCATCAACTTTCTCTTGTAATTTTATGTACAGTGATTTGCACATTTCTCTATATGTATTCTAAGTCGACTGTTGTATACTAGCGGGATCACATCACGGTCGACTGACATTGAGGTCAATGTGTGTTTCACTCGTTGGAACTCTTTTGTCTCATTAATGCAAGCGGATGGTGTTTCGTTATTCGGTCGAACCAATGAAATCATTGTAAACCAGATGGCAAACTAATCGAAACTCGAAGTTCGCGGATGAAGACAAATGTGCGGCGAAAAGCCCCTATCCCAAAACGTTCTTTCAAAACTATCTTTCGGACTTGGAAAACATCATTCTGCCCAATTCACTTGCAAAATAGTTATACGAAAGACCGTGTTTGCATATTTTTCGAGAGCAGTAGCCCGAATAATATATATCCAATTTTAGCCATCAAATTCGTTAATTTATACTATATAAATGTCTCTGTTCCGTCCTAGTCTTCCGTTGTTTCAGAAAGAAAACTTAATGTATCTCCCACGAGATGATCGCGATGAAATCTGATAAGAGAAATCAATTCGTCCATGTCGGATTGTCAATGATGTCATGAACAGGGACGTAGATAAGATATCCCTATTATCAACATCCTTGTCATGAATAATCCCACCAAAATGTGTATTCCTCCACGTAACAGTTTCACGGAAAAACAAATGCAGAATGTTATTACATGTAAAGGATCCCCGCCATTGCGATACATGTTTTTGCTATTACAAACTTCATGTACATTCAAAGGTTGAACTTCTAATAATGTATTTGAATATGTTTGTGTGTTTGTTTTGTTTGACCCGTTTCCGACTTTTAAAGCATCTATGTAAAATATGGAAGTCTCTATATATGAAAGTAGGCTATACTTATTCGAAAGAGTTGAAAACTGTGTGTCAAAACTGGGACTACTACTACGTATTAGTAGTCCCAGGTCAAAAGGACTTCTCATTTGGAGCAATTTCCCTTTTGTCATAATGTTTTCAAAATTCGTCTGCTGCAGATGCGTCAAAGTGGGTCTAAAGTGGTAGAAGGTTGGCGATCTGCGCCTCTAGCGGTTAACACTAATATCACCGATTTGCAATAAACTTCCATATAACATCGTTTTAAAAATGTCATCTGCTGCAAACAAAAAAAGACGATTTTTGGATTGTATTTTTATTGTCGTACATTATCAGTTGTTTTTGTTTTGTTTTTTACAGTTACTTTTTTTTTTATATTACCTACCATCAGCAAACCTGCCTGTCTTGGCAGAAAGAGAAATTTAATTGATTGGTGTTTTACGCTGTTCTTAACGGTTTTTCAGTTATATCACGGCGTTTCCTGGGTAATTTATCGGTCCAATCGTATTATTTATCCTACACCGATGCTAGCCGGTAACTGTGTTTTCATTGGAGGGAAGCTATTTCTCTCAAAAGTGTGTCGAACTACCTTAATAAATCAGAATCCATGTTCTTAACCATTTCTCTGTTGCAGACACGTTCTGACGCATCTGCAGCAGGCGCCTTTTGAAAATATTGTCGCAAAAGGAGAAAATGCTCATAAGAACTAATTTCTCATTTTCCCACAATTTTTCAATAATTGTTATAAAATTTAGAGTGTTTCCATAGTTTTTCCCATGTTTTCAAAGTCGGCTGCTGTATATTTGTTGTATGTAGGAAAGAGTCAACTCTCGAAGATATAGGTTCATGAAATTGTCTTTTCAAATCGTACAGAAAATACCACTGAGCAAGCAATCTATAAGGTTTGTTTGTATAGTGTTTTACGCCGTTTATAAACATATTTTTATTTATATTTGATAAATTGATCTATCAATAACTGACAGTTAATAACTTTGTTATTCGTTTGAACGCTTACAAATATATATGAAATTCGCTGTGGTCGAGGATTTCGAAACCGGGTGTCCCAGGTTCGATCCCCAGTCGCGGCACTACGGTGGAGTGCCCTTGGGCAAGGCACATTTTCTAGCCAAGTACTGGTTTGTTTACCCAGGGATCATGAATAAGTAAAATGTCGACGTGATATAACTGAAATAATGTTGAAAGCGGCGTAAAACCCCAATAAATAAATAAATAAATAATACAATTACATATGCTTATAGTGTGCATCTTTGCATACGACGTATACATATAATATCATGGAGAGAGCGTCTCTTATACATATATCTATTTTTCATATCCCGATCAGATGTCGCTTTTTGGAATACTAGTTTTGATCAAGAAGGATTTAATATGTAAAGCATTAACTGGTTGTTTCTCCCCTGCTTTCAGACGAAACTAATATGTTCGCACCAGATGTGAGGAACTTCTCGAAAATGGAAATCGAAGACGGCATTCGAAATTTGGAGCAAAACAATATTTCAATTGTAACAAGTGAGTCAAGTTGGACAGAACTTTACAAATAGCATTCTCCATATGTTTTTATCCCCGCAGAATTCTGGGCTCCATGGCAACCAAAATAAAATATATGTTTTGTACTACTCCCAAACCGGTTAACCGATTTTCAAATAGCTTTGTAGACCCTCTATCAGATTACATCAAGCCATGTTGATTGGTCCAAAAACATGACCGCCATGTGTCTGGCGTATGTGTCTACAGTAAATATCTTCTTCTCAAAAGAATATGGCCGATTTCAAAAAAAAAATGTAAAAACGTTCCTTTATCAGATCCCTTCAAGCCATGTTGATTGGTATATGGAATGAGTGAACAGGTTTAAAAATTCTTACCGATATCCAAATAATTTTATAGAAAGATTCCTTGGTTGACCCCTTTCAGATTCCTTCGAACAATGTTGATTGGTCAAAGAACATGGCCGCAAGGGCTGGTTTGCTTTATACTTCAAAATCTTCTTCCAAAAAAGTGTATTGCCGATTTTCCAATACGTTTGTAGGAATTCCTTGATTGACCCGCAATCAAATTTCTTCAAGCTATATTTGAATGGTCGAAAAACATGGCCGGGGCTACTTAGCCTTAAAACCTTGGAAACCTTAATAATCTTCTTCTACGAACGTATCTGGAAAATTCGTAATATGTTTAAAGAATTGCTATTTGGGTGACGTTCACACCGATTCCCTCAAGGCAGGTTTATATGTCGAAAACCCTAGTAGCTGTTTTGCCTTATATGGCTATAGTGAAAAGTATCTTGCCGTTTTCCAAATAATTTTGTAGAACCAGATCCAGATTCCTTCAGGCCATGTTGATTGAATGATAGTAAACCATTCCAGTCAGGGGAGGTGCGGTTTTGCCTTAAATGGCTATAGTGAAAACGTGAAGTCTTCTTCTAAGAAAATATCTGGCTAATTTCAAAAGTTTTTTATTTTTTTTTTATTTGGTGACCCTATATGAGATTACTTCAAGCCAGGTTGAGTGTTTAAAAAATACGAGTAACTGTGGTTGACATGACACATTACATTGCATTACTCGGGTGAGCGTTCCAGAGCCCTCTTTGTTTCTGGCAACCCGAAGTCAAATATAAGTAATTGTTCTTTGCTCACATCCCAAACTATTTTTCTTACGCATAGCGATAAACATCGACACACTCTCGGCCACTAACCATGATGAGCAATGCGTAACTTTGTGCACATGTATTTTCTATGCTACGACATAAGGAACACATACTAACTCTTACAATGCCGAATTTCATTGAGCATCGAATATTCGAAACCTCGTTACCGTAATGCCGTCATTTATCAAATGTTTGGAATTGTGCTCTTTCTTCAGATGTTGTCAACTTTTGAAATATGGTACATGATATGATAACAACCAAATGGTCGGTGTACAGGGATAACAAGAGTGTTCAAGAAACGTGTGTAATTTGTTCAATATGTCAAGTGAGTGGAAAAGTGATACGAAGGCGACGGGGAGTGATCCCCCTTGTGTCACCAAGAAAAGGATACAATTTGAGTCCATAGTAAAGAAAACTGCGAAATTGTTTTGAATGTATTTAATGTACATATTTACAAATTTATACCACATTAACAGATATCTCCCTACCACTCAGAGAGTGGATGGAGGTACACTAGTGGGGCATTACAATGCCCTTAAACCCTTCCACACATGCAAGGGCATCTGCAGTAGACGAATTTTGAAAATATTTTGGGAAAATAAACAAAAGGGCCAAAATGGCCCTCAATCGATCACCTGTGAGATAGTATACTTGCAAACTGCTAATAAAATGGAAAATGTGATCAAGAGTGGGAAATAAACTGAAAATGAAAAAGCTTATTGGTAATCAAAATTTTTGTAATAAGCCATAACAACTTTGAACAATTTTAAAGAGAACCACCACAGGAACATTCCTTTAAAGTTTGGTGGATATCAGCCTTTTGGTTTAGGAGATGTTGTTTGAATCTGAAGTTCATTTTACCCCTTTTCTGATGCTGTCTAGCAGCAATCTTTTTCAACCAATCAATATGGCCTGAACAAATTATGTACAGTGTCACTAAAGGAGAAATTCTGCTAAATAATCTTGAAACCGGACAATTATAAGAATTGAGCTTTAAAGTATTGTCGTTTTGCCCGTTTTATGATGCTGTATAGTGGTCATGTTTTTGAACCAATCTATATGGCTTGAACAAATTTTGTAGGGAGTCACTCAAGGACCCTTTTACCTAATTAACTTGGATTCAGACAAGCAGATTCAAAGAAGATTTTTTTTTAAAGATATATTTTTCTCCCTTTCCGATGCCGCAGCAACCAAAGTCCTATATAGAATTTATATCTTTGAATTTTTTTTGAAAGAGGACCTCTAAAGTAAGATTCCTTTTAAGTTTGGTTGAAATTGTTTCATTGGATAAGGAGATTTGAAGCTTAAAGTATATTTTACCCCTTTTTTTGATTCACCCTGTATGCTATGTCTTTCAACCAATCACATTTGAAGGAAAATGTCTAATATTTATCTTGAAATCAGACAAGCACTTTCCTAAGAATGAATTTTTCTGATGCCACCTGGCTACCACATTTTTCAAGGAATCATAATGATTTGAACAATTTTTGTAGAGGGTCACCAAAGGAACATTTATATGAAATTATATTGAAATCTGACAAGCGGTTTCAGAGATGAAGAATTTAAACTTGGCTATTTCCCCCTCCCCCTTTTAGTATGCCACAGCAACCTTATTTCTTCATAGAATTTGAATCTTTTAATTTTTTTGAAAGAGGACAACCAAAGGATCGTTCCTGTGAAAATTGGTTGAATTTTGTCAAATGTTTTAGGAGATGTCGTTTTAAGCTAAAAGTTAACGATGGACAGACAGACAATGACGGTCAGTGATCAGAAGAGATCACATAGGCTCAGGTGATCTAAAATCTATTCAAATATGACCTCATATTCATGTAGATTATCCGAATGTTTAGCCAGATGATTAAAAAGTTGTTTGTGAAGATTTGTTCGTATTTTGTAAAGATTAAAAAGGAACCATCCATTGAAGGGGAAAACCATATCCCTGAACATCGTTTTCGCAGCAGATGAATTTTGAAAGCAGTGTTTGGAAAGGAGACATAGCAAATTTTTCCTGCAATGTTATCAACTCTGTATCAAAATCTTACTTTTAGCTTTCTACATGTTATAGACATTTAAAATGGTCTGTCCCTGGTTAAGAAAAGAAAGAATAAATTAATTTAATATACTGCTTAGAATGTTACAATAAATCTGAAGTAGATAACTTTGAAAACATCTGGGCAAAAATATGAAAAATAACTATATATGAAAGTTTAATTATTATAAAGAGTTGAAAACATTGAGACAAAAGGAGAAATTTCTCATTTTGAACAATTTCTCCATTTGTCACAATGTTTTCTAAAGTCGTCCTCTGAAGAGGTGTCAGAAAGTGTCTGTATGTGGGAAAGGGTTAACAACAATTCTACCTGCTGTTAGGTATGAAAAGTATGAACATTTTCTCCATGCACTGTTATCTGCTAGTGATATATCAAAACCCTACGCATGGGGTGTCAAGTTTACATTTGGCACAAATACTATACAGCAATGGTTAAGTTGAAAGACAATATATCACAATAACTGTTGATGCACTATTGTTACAAGTATAACATAATAAACAAATAACAATTCTTTACATACATATTTATAATGATCAGTTACAAAAACAAAGCATATGATTTTTTCGAAATTAAGCAGTCCTGAATCTTAGCATGAAGATGATATACTTGTTGTTGCTCAAAGAACACTCAAAACACTTTAAGTTTTAGTATTAACACAATACGTGATTTCAAGCAAATACTTTTATCTGTCTATTAAAGTGATAAAGTGTCTTGAAAATAAATGCGACTCCAATCACTTTGTTCCTAACCAAATCCTATATTGTGGATCAAATATTGATATCATGATATAGGTATTCCTTCAAGAAAGACAATAGAAGAGTCCTTTATGATATGTATGCTTATGAGACAGGAATATGGCAACTGCCACAAATTGGTAATCAGGTTATGATTTGATATACATGTATAAACCTTTCAAAGCACTACTGATATAGACTAGAGAGAATACAGGAGCAGATACAATATCTTGTATTATAACAAATAATTTTATGCTTCAGTTTCAGAATTGAACAGTAACAGGACATATTTGACTTTTTCAAATTTTAAGGACTTGAAGAAAACACATGATTTGTACAAATGGAATGAATGTTTGTTTCACAGAAAGCAAAACAATGTCGGAAAAAACCAACAATTATGAGCAATCCATACCATTCTGACATTGTCTTATAGGTTGTATGCTGTAGAGGCATCATACCTCTCCAGTATCCAAGAAAAGCTTTAACTGAAGATAACAAACAGTGATAACATAGGAATGATATGAAAAATTCACTTGATTTTGTACAGAAAAATGCATCATTTGGAATGCTTTGAAATTTGTGTACATTTCTTTGTTTAATTCAAGACACATCTGTGTAACAAAGACACATGCTGCAGCATACTACCAGATATGAGTTTGTTTTGCCTTCTTTTAGAACCTCCTGAAATTGCAAACATCAAAAACGGAAAAAACTGATTCCAATGCAAGCAAAAAGTAACCAGAAAAAAGTCAAATATGTTCAAATCAATTTTTTCTGATAATACTTGCAAACATTGTCTAACTCAGGAAAAGAATTCACTATAAAAACTATTATTCTGAAATGAAGTTGATTTACCACAAACCCTTTCCTGATACATAGAAGATGTTGTGCCTCTGCAGGCACCCAATTTAGAAAACATTCAGAGAAAAGAAGAATTTTCTCGCAATTGCTATACTTTCTCAAAATAATGTATGATATCAATTTTTCTTCAGATGCTGGAAATTTGGAAGAGACCAAAAATGGTATTCAGATTATGATTAAGTTATGAGCATTTCTCATTGTTGCCATCGATGTACATGAAGAAAAATTATGTCGATATCTTTCAAATAATGCTGCATATTTGTTGTATGTGGGAAAGGTTTAACAGAGAAATTGTTCATGAGTTGTATGTTATGGTACCGCATACAGGATATGGACATATATATAATAAACCTGTTTATAGGTAATCTATAAGTTTTATAGATCCTTGCACATTTTCATAGTTAATTTCACCTTTTATTGAGTATTCTATCACAATTTTATCAAATTACTGGTTTCTCTCTGCTAGGGGACTTGAACTTTTCCTTCTCTCTTGAAAAAGGAGGGCTCTCTTTTGTGTCTTTTTCAAAACATGCTGTCCAAACTGCAAGATAGGTGAAGTACATTATTCAAATGATTTAAATCACAATAATAAAGATTGTAAAGATACTTCTTTTCTTACATTATTATGTAAAAAAATGTGTGGTACTTTTGCTGATTAAAACCTGGCACTCTTTTTTTTACCTTTTCCATTTGTTCTTTGTATAAACAAAGATCTACATATGATCAAGTTTAAAACAAGTAACTGGATTGCAAGCAATACCATAGTCCCCTACCGGTTTGCACTAAGTCCAAAAAGGGGCATAACTCATAAAAAAATTGACGAAATCCCATGAAACGCGAACTTGATCTGTGACACATGATTACAGAGGCATATACAAAATTTCAGCTCAATACCTCAAAGCATGTAGAAAAAAAATGCGGAAAACGAATATTCTAAGTCCAAAAAGGGGCATAACTCATTAAAAAATTGACGAAATCCCAGGAAACGCGAACTTGATCTGTGACACATGATTACAAAGGCATATACAAAATTTCAGCTCAATACCTCAAAGCATGTAGAAAAAAAGTGCGGAAAACTGATTTGCCGGACTGACTGACTGACTGACAGATGGACTGACTGACGGACGGACTGACAGACGGAGTGCAAACCTAATAGTCCCCTTCGGCACGCCGGTAGGGGACTAATAAGCCACTTGAGGCAACTACATATATAAGACAAAAACATAACAAAGTCTGCAGCAGAAGATTTTGAAAAGGCAAAAAATATGAAAAATCTATATATTGGTAGATGAAACAAGAGCTGTCAGAGAACAGCATGATTGAATTTTTTGTGTTTGCCAATAAAACAAAACCTTTTTGGGTGGTACGGAAAACATAACCAAGTACTTTATCATATTATGTATAAGCAAAGTACTTTATAAGTCGGAAAAGGGTCATAATTCTTACAAAAACTTTTACTGTATTATGCAATCTTGGCTGTTGGTGGAGGTAATGATGGTAAAAAAATATGTGTAAGTGTTTAAGCTATATCTCTAATTGTTTTGAAAAAAATTGATTTGGTATGAATAACTTACCCAAAATTCTAAATAAAGAAAGGATCATAGTTTTTAAAATAAACTTGACAGAGTTATGTACTCTTGTCTGTTGATGGAGGTAATGATGGTAAATAAATATTGTAAGTGTTTAAGCTATATCTCTAATGGTTTTGAAAAAAAGTGTGGTGTTAAAAACAAGAGGGCCATGATGGCCCTGGAATCGCTCACCTGATTTTTTTTTTCACTTTAGCTATATAAGCCCCGCCATCTGGCGGACATAGTTTCCGACCAATCGACTTGGCTTGAAGGAATCTGATAGAGGGTCACCCTAGGAACATTTCTACAAAATTATTTGAAAATCGGCCTGACAGTTTTGGAGAAGAAGATTTTTTAAGTTTTCACTATAGCCATAAAAGGCAAAATAGCCCCGACCCCTTGTGGCCATGTTTTTTGACCAATCAACATGGCTTGAAGGAATCTGATAGAGGGTCATCCAAGGAACATTTCTACAAAATTATTTGAAAATCGGCCTGACACTTTTGGAGAAGAAGATTTTTTAAGTTTGCACTATAACTATATAAGGCAAAAAAGCCCCGCCCCCCTGGCGGCCATGTTTTACGACCAATCAACATGGCTTCAAGGAATCTGATAGAGAGTCACCCAAGGAACATTTCTACAAAATAAGTTCAAAATCTGCCAACCAATTTGGGAGGAGAAGAATTTTGAAGTTTTTTTCGTTTCGTTGCCATGGAAACCGGAATTCTGCATGGATCCCAATAATTTGAAGGAATTCTGGTGAGGTCATTGAGAGGATGCTTTCTGTGAAGTTTCATCCCAATTGACCCACTGGTTACTGAGGAGAAGATGTTGAAGATTTTTTAAGTTTTCACTATAACCATAAAAGGCAAAATAGCCCCGCCCCCTGGCGGCCATGTTTTTCAACCAATCAACATGGCTTGAAGGAATCTGATAGAGGGTCACCCAAGGAACATTTCTACAAAATTATTTGAAAATCGGCCTGACACTTTTGGAGGAGAAGATTTTTTAAGTTTGCACTATAGCCATATAAGGCAAAATAGCCCCCCCCCCCCCTCCTGGCGGCCATGTTTTTTGACCAATCAACATGGCTTGAAGGAATCTGATAGAGGGTCACCCAAGGATCATTTCTACAAAATAATTTGAAAATCGGCCTGACACTTTCGGAGGAGAAGATATTTTAAGAATTTTGAAGTTTTTTTCATTTCGTTGCCATGGAAACCAGAATTCTGCATGGATCCCAAAAATTTTAAGGAATTCTGGTGAGGACATTGAGAGGATGCTTTCTGTGAAGTTTCATCCCAGTTGACCCACCGGTTACAGAGGAGAAAATGTTGACGGACGACGGACGCCGGACATAGGGCGATCACAATAACTCACCCTGAGCACTTCGTGCACAGGTGAGCTAAAAAAGGCCATCATTCTTACAAAAACATGAACAGAGTTATGTACTCTTGTCTGTTGTTGGAGGTAATTATGGTGAAAAAAAGTTGTTACTTTCAAAGCAATATATGAAATGGTTTTGAAAAAAAGTGAATTGGTACAAAAAACCAAAAATTCTAAAGCCACCCTGACACTGGTACGACTTTTGTTCACGAAATGCCACGCAATGTGCCGTGCCAATGATTGAAGTCTTCATAAACGAGTGTGAGGAGTGTGTGAAGAGTGCGGGGGTGCGTGCCATGTCGTAGAAAGAATTTCACAATGTGCGTGCCACTCGCGTGAACCATGCGTGAACACTGCAGGAACTCGGCGCGAACACTGCCGATGATGCGTGTCATTGCGTGCCATCGGAATCAACTACACGCCATGCCATGCATTGTTCACGAACTGTTCACATTGTGGATGCGCAAGTCTGCGCCGCGTTCACGCATTTGAGCGTGTCGCAGAGTGTTCGTGCAGTCGTTAGGGTGTTGTTACGAGTTGTTCACGTGATCATGGCACGCCCAGTTCACACATAGTTCGCGCATTGCACAAACTGCTCATGAAGTGTTCATGCATAGTTCACGACCAATGACAGACGCCGACGCTCATATCAGAGCGTATACAAGCGGGCCCATCGCGAATTATGGCCACAACGCAACTCGCCATCGAACAGACAACATGCCTACCAAGAAGAATGCCAGAGGAAGGCGAAGACCAGTGCAGAAAAGACAAAAAGAGGACAGGCCAGAGAGAGAGATACTAGAGAAAGAGAGGGATGTTCCTTCTCCTTCCTCCTCCTCAAGTGTGTATGTTGTTTCAACCTGAAGTTATAAGAGACTCAAAAAGAACTGTCAAGTAAAGAAGAGCCTAAAGTACCTCAGAAGAAGATATTCAGAGTGTCCAAGAAAGACATTCCTGAGTATCCGTGGAAAGATGAGGGTGCCAGAAAATGTTCCTCCATCTGATGCACCACCCTCTGCTCCAACATCAACATACAAGAACTTATACCCAGCATCTGCAACTGCCATGATTACAATGCTGTTGAAGCCCTTGTAATTATAATAGAAGGATCCTCCTTTTGGTGGCTTCTTCATAGTAACATGCTTGCCGTCCAGTGCCCCCAGACAGTTGTGGTAGTTCCATCTGGAGCTGAACTTCTCAGCAACCTCCTTCCACTCTTCTTCAGTTTTGGGGCAGCTGAGCACTTTGTCCTTGTAGACTGCAATGACGGCTTAACACACTTCTGGTAAGAACTTGCAGATTGTACTTCCTTCAACTCTAAAGCTGTACTGTAGACTTGCATAGGAATTTCCAGTGGCTAAGAAGTGGAGGGTGGCAGCCAGCTTGAGTTCAATTTCAAGCGGTCGTCTAAATAATGTAGTCTGTTTGTTGGTGAGGGACTTACTTCTCCACCATCTCTTGGAACAAGTCAGGTGTAATTCTCAGGTAATTCCTGTGTGGAGTTCTGTCAAAAGCTGATCATAATGTCCGAAATCATATCTTCTAGTCAACCATTTCCACACCCACACTGCCCTTGCTTTCCTTGTTCTAGTTGGAGTAGTCTCTTCTTCTTTCTCATGCTCTTCCTCTTGCTTCAGTTTGTCCAGCTCTTCAAGAAGTAGCAGTCCTGCAGCTGCCAGATATAGGCACTTTTTCTGTTCTGCAATAGCATTGTCTCTGGTATTCTGCATCATGTATCGTCAACAGCAGGTCGAGGAATGAAGTTAAAAGTGTGAAACTACATGCTATATATATAGCATGCCGCTGAGCGGGACGAAGCGCGACTAAAACTTGCCCAGACGACTTCACGTTGCGATGCAGAAAGACAGTTGGAACTATGCGTGTCGCACGTGACACTGCGGTACGGTAGACATGAACAATGCGCGAACAATATTTAACCTATGCGTAAACAAGTATTGTCATTGCGTGTCAATGCGGCCCATTTTTGGCCGCGCATTGCGTAGACAGTGCGTAAATTATATGTGTACAGTGCGCTAACAGTCCGCAAACATAGCTTCACGCTCCGCTGCGTAGCACCAAAATGGCACGCATTCCGTGAACAAAAGTCGTGCCAGTGTCAGGGTGGCTTAAGTCGAAAAAGGGCCATAATTCTTACAAAGACCTTGACAGAGTTATGTACTCTTGTCTGTTGATGTAGGTTATGATGGTGAAAAAGTGTTTTAAGTTTCAAAGCAATATCTGTAATGGTTTTGACAAAAAAGTGAATTGGTACAAAAAACTTAACCAAGGTGTGACACCAACGCCGACGCCAAGGCAGGTAGTATAGCTAGCCTTTTCTTTGAAAAGTCAAGTTCATAATTGAATACAGTTTAAAACTTAAGTATGAAAATGAGAATTTGCTCATAATGAACAATTTCTACTTTTGCAACAACGTTTTCGAAAGATATCTGGTGCAGATGTGTAAAATAAGAGGTCTGACCATGGGAAAGGGTTCACTCTTATGGGATAAAATCATAATTTTACAATTACAATCTGTTAAATACAATAGTAATAATATGAGATTCAGCGTACATACCGGTGCAATTGGACTTTCAGGGGATGGGAACATATTTTCATCTGTCGGACTCATAGGGCTCAGAGGACTTTTAGGACTATGAAGTATTCTGTTAGCAAACTTTTTCTTTAAAGCCCGAGCGATCATCGATGCTGGATCATCATCTGAATGTCTTGCTTTTTCCTTAAAAGGCGTCCCTCCAGGAGATCTGTTGTTATGAGAAAATGACGTAAAATGTAAATGTCATTTGACAGCTCTTGAAACACAGTTCTATATAGAATCCTAAATTAAACCTTTCCCTCATGAAGACACTTCTGCAACAGACGCCTTTTGAAAACAGTGCCACAATGTTTTAATCTTTTGTTCAGTAATTAAACATTCATTTTTAGAGATTTCCCTGCTTTGCCTAGATTTTTTCGAAGACGTCTACTGCAGATTTGATGTATGTGGGAAAGGGTTAAGACTTTCTTTGTTTACTAATCAAGTGTGTAAATAGATTTTTATGTTTAACAGTTTCCAACTGACAAAAATTCAATGAAAAAAAACTTTGAAAACCTCCAGTCAAAAATATTGAAAATGTTTTTTTACAAATAATGAATTGAGTTGAAAATTTTGTGGCAAAAGCAGAAATTGCTCATAATCTCAATATGAGCAATAACATCTTTTGCTAAAATGATTTCAAAAATGCAGTTGCTGCAGATTTGTAAAAAGCGTCTGCATGTGGGTAGGGTTAATCAACGTGTTCATAAAGTTTTGTCTCGAGTTCATACACAGAAAACAGATAATAATAAGTTGTCTGTCTGCTGCAGAAATGGAAAAATGTGTTAGTGGGCAATCGTTAAATGAGAAATGGGAAAGAGAACTGAAAGCTGCCTTCAGAAACACCATAATTAAAAACTTGAGAAAACAGGCGTCAGTCACATGCCAATAAATCAGTATTTTGTGAAAGCCTGAGGGACAGATAATTGGAAAGACAGGAACTGCAGTTTATACCCTCTTTTAGACCAATTTTTCAAAGTTGGTCAACCTGTAAGAGAGCTATTTGCAGTTAGAGATGGCGGTCTTCACTTGAACTTGGAAAGTACTAGACGCTTAAAATTTGTTTTCATTAACACTGTGGCTCATTTATTGAAGTGATTATTAAATTTGGATTATCAAGGATGATTACTGTTAATATTAGGGATTTATTATCTCTTTAAAAGAAGTATTTACTCTTTTGTAGATGATTTCGTGGGTCCCTCTTTAATGAAGGTATCTTACTTCATTGGAGGATGTTTCCGGTAGTAGTAGTACTTAATATTACTTCAGAATAGGGTTGGGGGAGGGTCTTCTCTCTTAATTATTTGAGTTTTGCTCATTTGCAATGTTTTACGACAATACGTAAAACCAGTTAATTTGCATAATAACAAGTGTTTTATTAGCCAAGGTCATTGATATCAGTTCGCTGCTGTATTTAATGAATGTCGCAGGAAAATCCTGTATAGTATAAGATTGACAGTCGGTTCGATAGGTACGAAAGATCCATCCTACCTCTCCCTAAGGCGGCTAAAATCTTGAGGTTTACATTCATTTATCTATCATGATAGTGTTTATAAAATGTCTGTAAGGCAGTTTTATAAGCAGGTAGAATCTCATATGTATATTGTTCATTGTCATAACTGTTAACTGTTTCACATTTATGTCATCTGCTCTCTTATTCTTGTACAGTTTGGTAAGTATTGATTATAATATATATCAAACTGTGTGTGTCTATGTTTAAGCTCTGGTTGTTTATACCTCATTTAGATAAGCTTATATTGTTTAGTTACCAACTGGCAAACTATTATATTAAAAGACAGGAGACACAGAACTTATATTATTTTTACACAGGTAAGTAAGTTTACCTTTGTATGGCCTTGAGTTTCACAGATCCAAGACCTTTGAGTACGTCAGCCATATTCGGAGGACCCGAGGATTGTACTCCGCTACCAACCTCCGTGTTCTGCAAATTCTCTTTATTCTGAAAACAACCGTATCAAATGGTGAAAATTTAAGGTATATTTAGTATTTATACATTGACTCACATGCAGATGCATTGAATCACCTGCAGCAGGCTACTTTTGGTAACATTATGGCAAATGAAGAAATTGCTCATGATGAGAAATAACTCCTTTTGCAACAATGTTTTCAACACTATTCTTTGTTTTAGTTAAATGGTTCAAAGCAGGAAAATAAACCAGACTGATTTCTCATTTTCCACCAAAAGAGGGAGAGCAAGACAACCCTTCATTGATATGACTAATTATCCCAATTCATGTTCCTTATTTAGATCCTTAACCTTGTTAAGATTTTTAACAAAGGCACTAATTATTCCAACTCATGCTTCTTAATTTGAATCCTTAACCTTGTTTTAATTAATAAGATTTTTAACAAAAGCAAGGAGCTATCCCAGAAGCTAATTTGGGACCTGCGCTGGATTAAGTTTTACTTAAAAAAATTAACAAGATAGAATTCTGTTATTTAGTAGAGTATTATTAGCTTAGCAAACGCTATTTCATGACTTTTGACAAAAGTCACTGTGAAATGCGTCATTTGCCTTTCAACACTGGGCTAAGAGTCTATATGGAAAAGTAGCAAGTTGATTGTAAAGTATGTTGTGCGGAGTACTGGAGTGAGAAAGCCAGGAATTGCATGAGTAGGTGAACTGGCCGCCATGATATGGCTGAAAAAGTATTGAAAACGGCGCTAAACCCTAATCAATTTACTAGAGTATACTTACAGCTTTCAGGAGCTCAGTCAAACTCTTCCCACCTGTAGGTACTTTAAACACACTTCCAGACTTGAGTGTGGGCGTCAGTGGTGGAGGTGGTGGAGGAGGCGGAGGGGGTGGTGGCGGACACATTGGTGGCGGCGGCGTCCCCACAAAGTCTGATATATAATCTGTTGCGAATGGGACTGGAATGAAAAAAATACTTTTCATTCTACCATTTACTCTGAACAATAACAAGAGCTGTCGGAGGACAGCATGCTTGACTTTTTTGTGCTTGTCAATAAAACGTAAAAATATTTTTGTAAGTGTTTAAGCTATATCTCTAATTGTTTTTAATTTGATTTGGTATTAATAACTTAACCAAAATTATTAATCAAATAAGGGCCATAATTCTTAAACAAAACTTGACAGCGTTAGGTACCCTTGTCTGTTGATGGAGGTAATGATGATAAATAAGTATTGTAAGTGTTTAAGCTAAATAACTAATGGTTTTGAAAAAAAGTGGGGTGTTATGAAAAACTTAACCAAAATTCTAAGGTTAAAAATGGCCATAATTCTTACAAAAACATTGACAGAGTTATGTACTCTTGTCTGTTTCTGGAGATAATGATGGTAAACAATAGCTGTCGGAGGACAGCGCGCTCGACTATATGCCGCTTATTCACATAAAGCACTATTTCATTATATTGCACTTAAGTACTATTAACCCTTTCCATTGTGGCAAAATTTTCTAAGTAATTCAAGGGCCATTACTCCATATTTAGGATACAATGGAGTTATCTAACCTATTTGTACGATGGTCCTTAACAAATGTATGAAGTATGAAGTGATTTGAATTATGAAACTTTAGCATTGAGCTAAACGCAAATGTTAAAACTGACCGAGTCCAAAAATAGCAAAACCTTGAAAAAAGGTTTACCAAATGTTTGACATCATGCAAAACCCGTTTGATATGTTGAAGAATTATATTTGATAAATGAATGATCACAATTAGAAAGGAATGTAACCAAAAATTATGAATTTATCTAAAATTCTCAAAATCAAACAAAAATCATGTTATTTATTCCCAAAAAGTCACACTCAGCATCTTCAACATACAATGTGAAGAAAGGTATTACATGTAATTATATTCCAAATATGAAAGCCCTAAAACAAGATTTATTGAGAAAAATTAAATGAAAAATTCCAACTTGCCCTAAAACTTTAACTACACAAAATCATGTTTTTTACCCCCAAAAGAAGGTCACACTCAGCATCTTCAGCATTCAAATTAAAGAAAGGTATAAGATGTAACTACATTCCAAATATTAAAGCTGAAGCACAAATACTTATTGAGAAAAATTAAAAAATTAAATGAAAATGCCAACTTGCCCTAAAACTTTAACCACCCAAAATCACGTCTTTTACCCCGAAAAGAAGGTCACACTCAGAATCTTCAGCATACAATATGAAGACAGGTATTAGATGTAATTATATTCCAAATATAAAAGCCCTAGCTAGCATAAGTACTTATTGAGAAAAAAAAAAAAAAAAATTCCAACTTTCCCTAAAACTTTAACCACCGAAAATCAGTTTTTTACCCCAAAAAGAAGGTCACACTCAGCATCTTCAGCATTTAATGTGAAGAAAGGTATGAGATGTAACTACATTCCAAGTATTAAAGCCGTAGCACAAATACTTATTCAGAAAAAAAAAAAGAAAAAAAAAGATTCCAACTTGCCCTAAAACTTAACCACTGAAAATCATGTTTTTTACCCCAAAAAGAAGGTCACACTCAGAATCTTCAGCATACAATATGAATACAGGTATTAGATGTAATTATATTCCAAATATAAAAGCCCTAGCATAAGTTAATATTGAGAGAAAAAAAAAAAAAAAAAAAATTCCAACCTGCCCTAAAACTTTAACCACCGAAAATCAGGTTTTTTACCCCAAAAAGAAGGTCACACTCAGTACCTTTAACATTCAATGTGAAGCAAGGTATAAGATGTAACTATATTCCAAATATTAAAGCCCTAGCACAAATACTTATGAATGAAAATGCCAACTTGCCCTAAAACTTTAACCGGACGCCGATGCCGGGGCGAGTAGTAAAGCTCTCATATTCTTCGAATAGTCGAGCTAAAAAGTGTTGTAAGTTCCAAAGTAATATCTGTAATGGTTTTGAAAAAAAGTAAATTGGTACAAAAAACTTAACCGAAATTCTATGTCGAAAAAGGGCTATAATTCTTACAAAAATCTTGACAGAGTTATGTACTCTTGTCGTCTGTTGATGGAGTTAATGATGGTGAACAAGTTAGTTTTGAAGCCATATCTGTAATGGTTTTGAAAATAAGTTAATTGGTACAAAAAACTTAACCAAAATAGTCGAAAAAGGGCAATAATTCATACAAAAAGCTTGACAAGAGTTATTAACTCTTGTCTGTTGATGGAGGTAATGATGGTGAAATAGTGTTGTAAGTTTCAAAGCAATATCTGTAGTGGTTTTAAAAAAAGGTAAATTGTTACAAAAAACCTAACCAAAATTCTAAGTCGAAAAAGGGCCATAATTCTTACAAAAGTCTTGACAAAGTTATGTACTCTTGAAGGAATTTGATAAAGGGTCTCACAAGGAACATTTCTACAAAAAAAAATGAAAATTGGCCAAACACTTTCGGAGGAGAAGATTTTTTAAGTTTTCACTATATCCATATAAGGCAAAATAGACCCGCATCCTGGCAGCCATGTTTTACGACCAATCAACTTGGCATGAAGGAATCTGATAGAGGGTCACCCAAGGAACATTTCTACAAAAGTATTTGAAAATCGGCCTCACACTTTTGGAGTAGAAGATTTTTTGAGTTTACACTTTTTTTTCTTTCGATTGCCATGGAAATCCAAAACAAGTGGGCCATGATGGCCCTGGATCGCTCACCTTAATTATACAATGTACTGCAATGCAAAACACATCAAGACAATTATTCTGAATGCAACCTCCACAGTGTTAACAATATTTTCCTTCATTTGGCCTAGTGATCTATATTTTTTTACCTGATATGACCCATATTCCAACATGGACTAGATATCATCAAGACAACATTCTGACAAAGTTTCAACTTGCTCAAAGTAAAAATGCGGCCTCTGGAGTTTGAAAAATATTTTCCTTTATTGACCTAGTTTCTGATCCAATATGACCCATATTCGAACTTGACCTAGTTATAATTCAGACAAACATTCTGACCAAATTTCAAGCTGCTGAAGCAAAAAATGCGGCATCCAAAGTGTATACAAGATTTTCCTTCAATTTGATCTAGTGACCTAGTTTTTGACCCAGCATGACCCATATTCGAACTTGGCCTACATATCATCAAGAAAAACATTCTGATAAAGTTTCATCATACTGAAATTAAAAATGCAGTATCAAGAGTGTTAACAAGATTACCCTTCAATTTGGCCTAGTGACCTAGTTTTTAACTTGGCATGACCCATATCCGAACTTGGCCTAGATATCATTTAGACAAACATTCTGACAAAATTTCAAGCTGCTGAAGCAAAAAAGGCGGCATCCAAAGTGTTAACAAGATTTTCCTTCAATTTGACCTAGTGACCTAGTTTTTGACCCAGCATGACCCATATTCGAACTTGGCCTACATATCATCAAGAAAAACATTCTGATAAAGTTTCATCATACTGAAATTAAAAATGCAGTATCAAGAGTGTTAACAAGATTACCCTTCAATTTGGCCTAGTGACCTAGTTTTTAACTTGGCATGACCCATATCCGAACTTGGCCTAGATATCATTTAGACAAACATTCTGACAAAATTTCAAGCTGCTGAAGCAAAAAAGGCGGCATCCAAAGTGTTAACAAGATTTTCCTTCAATTTGACCTAGTGACCTAGTTTTTGACCTGGCATGACCCATATTCGAACTTGGCCTAGATATCATTCAGCTCAACATTTTGACCAAATTTCAAGCTGCTGAAGCAAAACATGTGGCTTCTACAGAGTTAACAAGATTTCCCCTCAATTTGGCCTAGTGACCTAGTTTCTGACCCAATATGACCCATATTTGAACTTGACCTAGACATCTTTAAGACAAACATTCTCACAAAATTTCAAAGTGCTGAAGCAAAAATTGCGGCCTCTGGAGTGTTAACAAGATTTTCCTTCAATTTGACCTAGTGACCTACTTTATGACCCAACGTGACCCATGTTCGAACTTGACCTACATATCATCAAGACAAACGTTCTGATAAAGTTTCAACATGCTCAAGTTGAAAATGTGGCCTCCAGAGTGTTAACAAGATTTCCCTTCAATTCGACCTAGTGACCTAGTTTTTGACCTGATATGTCCCCAGTTTCTCTCAAACTTGTCCCAAGATTTTATGGAGATGAACGTTCTGATAAACTTTGATGAAAATTGGATGCAAAATGTAGCCCGTAGAGTGTTAAAAAGCTCAAATGTTGATGACGCACAACAGACGGACGCCGGACAAAATGTGATTACGATAGCTCACCTTGCACTTCGTGCATAGGTGAGCTAAAAATTGAAAGAATTTAAGAGAGAACATTGAGAGGATGCTTCCTATGAAGTTTCATCGGAATTGGCCAAGTGGTAAGGGAGGAGCAGTTGTTTGAAGCAAAAAGTTAACGTACATACGAACGCATTGCCTCATCATGGTGTAAGTTTCTTGGAAATACTATGATGCATGGTTAAGATGGTTCGGACAGACGGACGCACAGAATCATGAATGCACGTACATACACAGAACATCCATTGTAACAGCTATGTCGAGTTCACTGTAAGCGGGCTCGACAATAATGAAACTTTAGTTATTGAATCAAGTTAAACAAGAGCGCCAACTGCCAACCTCCGGTATTTTTGATACCAAGTATAGTGATAATTGGTTGTACATCAGGCAAATTTAGAGAGCAGACACTGTAAATACAGTTATGACCATTTCGAGGGACATAAGTGTGGAGTGACTAAGATAACGTGGTAAGTTATCGAACCTAACCAATATATTCTGCCCATCAACATATTGTCTAAATTTGGTGATGATCAAATAAAATGTATTCCAGTTACAGCACGGACAACATAAACTTAATGTTATTTAAGTAATACAAGGGCCATAACTCTGAATAGTCGGGTTATATTGTGAAACTAGTGATACATTCTATAGACCAAGACCAATTTTAGGTAATTTCTATAATTAAAGGGCAATAACTCCCAAGTGACAAAAGGGATATGGCTAGTTATCAAAACAAGAGGCCCATGAGGGCCTATGCTCTACTGGTATGGTTCTTTGGTCATTTTCAATCCAGAGCATGTATGTATGGTGAAGATCGGATAGTAAATGGAGGCTCTTTTGTGTTCACAAGCTGTATTATAGCAATTTTTACAATTTCATGGGCCATAATCCAGTCTTGCATGGGCGGATCTAGCTGGTTTTCAAAAGGAACCAAGCTCTCATCAATATTTAACTACTATCTAAGTTTGGTGAAGATCAGATAGTAAATGGAGCCTCTATTGTGTTCACATGCTCAATTATAGCAATTTGGACAATTTCAAGGACCATAATCCAGTCTTGCATGGGCGGATCTGGCTGGTTTTCGAACGAAACCGAGCTCTCATGGATATCTAACTACTGTATAAGTTTGGTTGAGATACAATTAAACATGAAGACTGTATCGTGTTAACAAGCTCTTTTATAGCAATTTTGACCATTTCAAGGGCCATAATCCAGTCTTGCATGGGCGGATCTGGCTGTTTTTCGAAAGGAACCGAGCTCTCATGAATATCTAACTACTGTATAAGTTTGGTTGAGATACAATTAAAAGTGAAGACTGTATCGTGTTAACAAGCTCTTTTATAGCAATTTTGACCATTTCAAGGGCCATAATCCAGTCATGCATGGGCGGATCTGGCTGGTTTTCGAAAGGAACCGAGCTCTCATGGATATCTAACTACTGTATAAGTTTGGTTGAGATACAATTAAAAGTGAAGACTGTATCGTGTTAACAAGCTCTTTTATAGCATTTTGACCATTTCAAGGGCCATAATCCAGTCTTGCATGGGCGGATCTGGCTGGTTTTCGAAAGGAACCGAGCTCTCATGGATATCTAACTACTGTATAAGTTTGGTTGAGATACAATCAAACGTGAAGACTATCGTGTTAACAAGCTCTTTTATAGCAATTTTGACCATTTCAAGGGCCATAATCCAGTCATGCATGGGCGGATCTGGCTGGTTTTCAAAAGGAACCGAGCTCTCATGGATATCTAACTACTGTATAAGTTTGGTTGAGATACAATCAAAAGTAAAGACTGTATCGTGTTAACAAGAAATTGTTTACGGACGGACGCACGCACGGACGACGGACACATCGCCACGACATAAGCCCTTCTGGCCTTTGGCCAGTAGAGCTAAAAACTCTCAAATGACGACAGCGATATGGCTGGTTATCGAACTTATCAGAGATATTATGCCAATACACATTCTGACCAAATTTGGTGGTGATTGGACAAATGCTTCTTAAGTTATTGAGCAGACAAGACCAATTTTAGGTAATTTCTATAATTAAACGGCGATAACTCTCAAGTGACTAGAGCGATATGGCTAGTTATTGGGCGGACAACATCTGCTGCAGGTAAAACTATAATACGTCCCGTTTTAAAAGAACGGGCGTATAAAATCAAGGTCTATTTCTCCTCTTGCCACAATGTTTTCAAAGGTTGAAAACTGCAGATGCCTCAAAAGGTTTCTGCAAGTAGGAAAGGGTTAAGTCAAAGCTTTCAGGACAGATGGGCAGAGAAGTGATTCCAAGGTGTGTCCCTGCTGAACCGACAAGCGAATTAAAGACCTAAATGTAGATCAATTATGGTACAGATGAGCAAGAGTGTTCGAAGGAACACAAGCGTTGACTGCCATATTATTAAGTGAAAGTTTGAAAGACAAACAGCCAAACAGGCAACAAAGTAGTGATTCCAAAGGAAGGCGAAACAAAAGCTATTACAATAATAACAACAAGAGCGCCATGAGGCCCGGGATCGCTCACCTGAGAATGTGCTTTTTAAGACTTAAGTCTTTCAGCTCCAATGACAATATCATCAAGACAAACTTTCCGACATTTGGCCTATATATCTTCAAGGCAAATATTCTGACAAAGATTCAAAATAACCCATAATTGAACTTGGCCTAGATATCATCAAGACAAACTTTCTAACAAAATTTCAACATGCTCAAGTTTAAAATGCGGCTTTTAGAGTGTTAACAAGATTTTTCTTATATTAAGCCTAGTAACCTAGTTTTTGACCAAACATGACCTAGAAATCACCAAGACAAACATTCTGACAAAGTTTCAACATACTCAAGCCAAAAATGTGGCTTCCAGAGTGTTAACAAGATTTTCTTTAAATTTGACCTAGTGACCTAGTTTTTGACCGGACATGAACCAGTTTCGAACTTGGCCTAGATCACTAAGACAAACATTCTGACAAAGTTTCAACATGCTCAAGCCAAAAATGTGGCTTCCAGAGTGTTTACAACATTTTTCTTAAATTTGACCTAGTCACCTAGTTTTTAACCGGATATGACCCAGTTTCGAACTTGGCCTTGATATCACTTAAGACAAACATTCTGACAAAGTTTCAACATGCTCAAGCCAAAAATGTGGCTTCCAGAGTGTTAACAAGATTTTCTTTAAATTTGACATAGTGACATAGTTTTTGACCGGACATGACCCAGTTTCGAACTTGGCCTACATATCACTAAGACAAACATTCTGACAAAATTTCAACATGCTCAAGCCAAAAATGTGGCTTCCAGAGTGTTAACATGATTTTCCTTAAATTTGACCTAGTAACCTAGTTTTTAACCGGACATGACCCAGTTTCGAACTTGGCCTAGATATCACTGTGACAAACATTCTGACAATGTTTCATAAAGATTGAATGCAAAATGTTGCCTCTAGAGTGTTAACAAGCTAATGTTGACGACGGCTGACGGACAAAAGGCGATCACAATAACTCACCTTGAGCACTATGTGCTCTGGTGAGCTAATAATAATTCATGTGTCAAACAGATGAAAGTATAACTCTTCGTTATTTTAGATAACTTAATTTAGACATCCTTTGTGCTGTTTCAAAGACTCCTACAATGCTAAAACTATATTTGTATCCAATTTAATATATGTAGCTTAATTTACTTGGCTTCAGCTTATATTGGTCTTGGTTCACAATGAGCTGTGCAATCTGGGCCCTTAAAGTTGAAAGTTCATCTTCTAGGGCCACGATTTTTTGTTGAGTTAAAGGGTCGCTTGAAGACACTGCCGACACGGAACCTAGAGATATATCACAAGGTGTTGAGGTTCTCTCCCTCATCAGATCATGTCGACCAGGCAAGAATAGTCCATCTTCAACATCATCTAAAGGAAGATCTGGGGATAAATCATCTTCTTCAAGGTCATGCTGCTTGTCTCTCGGTCTGAAATTGAAATAATTTTTTTCGCTGAAATCATAAATGTTTCCTTCTTAAATTACCATTACAGCAGACAGTACCCGATATGGCAAACTCTTTCCCACATGTATACAACAAATCTGCAGCAGACGACTTTGAAAACATTTAGGCAAAGAATACGAAAAATCTCTTTTAATATAAGCATAATTATTGAGTTGAGTTAAAAACATTGTTCTACCATGTTTTCAAAAGTTGTCTGTTGCAGAGATGTCAGAAGTTGACTATATGTGGAGAAGGGTTTATATAGTAATGTACTTACCTGACCATGATGCAGTTATTGCCGATATCTTCCTCTATCCATACCAGGTTTTCCCCACCACTAGATACATAGGATATATCACTACAGAAACTATCATTGTGAAGCCGAGTTGAAGCTCGCAAAAACGCATTCTGGAAGAAAACAACAGAGACTGGTTTATACTTCATATACTTAGAAGAATTATAGAAATAACCTGTGATGAGGATTTCAGAATTTCTTAGAGAGATGTTGTCAACTTATCAGTCGCTTGCATGATATGAAATGACACCCCATATGTTACATCAACACAGCTATTTTTTATCAAAGTATAACACCTGTAACAAGAAATGACATCAATTTTCATTGATCTTATATGTAATAAATATAGATATATTTTTTATTTTCGAATGTTTGATACAAGAAATCTTAATCAACAATCATTCAGTCATATTACAGCAGCCAGTTCACCTACCCATTGGTTTCTAACACCAGTTTGTCCAAGCGACTGACTGTTTCTCAACATAGACTGTTAGCCAGCCCATTAATGGAAGACAAATGACGGTTGTCTTATTGACTTTTGTCAAACATCAGAAAGAATGTCTGAGCTAGGGTTCAAACTCACAACCCCTGAATGACAGCCTGCATCACTACCAACTGAACTTCCGGGGCTTGGCTATAAGAGTATGTAACATTGTTATTGTATACTTTGATATTTTTCCTTCTATTTTCCATTTGAAAAAAGGATGCAGTATCTGTTGATATAGAACGCTTTGATATTGCACTCAGATCTTTTTTCACATGCTGCTAAGGATGGAACTATTTCCATACAGTTACGTTACAGAACGCTCCCATCCAACATTTGATGAGTTTAGAGACCAGCTAACAGTGTTTGGTACATCGTTTGTAAATGACACCCAGTGAAAAATCAATAGACATACAAACGAGAGGGCCATGCTGGCCCTGGATCGCTCACCTGATTTTATTTTTTTTCACTTTAGCCATATAAGCCCCACCCTCTGGTGGCCATAGTTTTTGACAAATTAACATGGCTTGAAGGAATCTGATAGAGGGTCACCCTAGGAATACTTCTACAATATTATTTGAAAATCGGCCAAACACTTTTTTAAGTTTTCACTGAAGCCCTACATAAAGCAAAATAGCCTCGCCCCCTGGCAGCCATGTTTTTCGACCAATCAACATGGCTTGAAGGAATCTGATAGTGGGTCACTTAAGGAACATTCTGAATCTTTATCTTGAAAAATACTGAGAGGTCGTTGATCTTCTCCAGGAGCGAATGTAAAGGTAGAATTTCTGTTTTCAATATCTGCATCATCCAACAATGTGTCAATATTGCCAATGTAAAGGACATGTGACAAATAAATGAATTTTTTATTGTGTTCACAAAGTCAATTATAAAAATTTTGCCAATTTTAAAGGGCCATAATTCAGTCATGCATGGACGGTTTTCAAAAGGAACCGAGCTTTCATGTATATCTAGCTACTGTATAAGTTTGGTTAACATCGGATAATAAATGATGACTTTATCAAGTTCACAAAAAAATTGTAAACAGACGAAGGGCAATCACAAAAGCTCACCTTGTCACTACATGACAGGTGAGCTTAAAATCCAATCCAGTCTATTTATAGCACTAGCTGTGTGTAAATACATTATGTAGTTTCTGACGTTATAATGTGACATGTAATTCAGTGAAATTGGTATTTGTAGACTTGCTTCACATTTTGTGAAAAAGAAGATGTGTGTTCGCTTTACTGAACATACTGTGATGCATCTTAATCGTAATAAAGAACATATCCAGGCATAAATACCAGAATAAGATAATACATGAATTATAAATGAATTCTCCGTTAGAAAAAGCATTACACACCATTTTGACGACGATACAATTTTCAGTCAAAACCAAATGGGGAACAAAAATGGCGAATCGTAGATTAATATTTTCCACGACTCTAGCAACCATCGATAAGGATAATAATTGTGCGATAAATCTTAAATGTTAATTTATTGAAACAATTTTTAATTTTCTAAATGCTTCTGAAGTTCAAATATTAAATAGCCAACATCAAATTATACAATAACAAGAGCGCCAAATGTCACAAAATACGCCCGTCCTATTTTTTTGAGACCAAGTATAGTGATAATTGGTTGTAGGTCAGTCAAATTTAGAGAGCGGATACTGTTGATATAGCTTTGGCCATTTCGAGGGATATCAGTGTGGAGTGACTAAGATAACGTGGTTAGTTATCGAACCTGACCAAGATATTCTGCCCATCAACATATTGTCTAAATTGGTGATGATCAAATACAATGACTCAAGCGATATGGCTGATTATAGCACTTGTCCGAGATATTATGCCCATAAACATTCTGACTAAATTTAGTGATGATTGGATAAAAGCTTCAATAGTTATTGATGGGAGAAGACCAATTAGAGGTCGTTTCTATAATTAAATGGCAGTAACTCTCCAGTGAATGACGCGATATGGCTGATATTTTGCCAATATACATTCTGACCAAATTAAGTGGCGACGCGAAAAAGGCTTTTAAAGTTATTGATCGAACAAGACCGATTTTAAGTAATTTCTGTCATTCAAGGGCGATAACTCTAAGAGTGACTCAAGCAATATGGCTGGTTGTAGAACTTGTTTGAGATACTATGCCCATACACATTCTGACTAAATTTGGTGATAAAGGCTTCTAAAGTTATTGAGCAGACAAGATCAATTTTAGGTAATTTCTATAATTAAAGGGCAATAACTCAAGAGGGACTTAAGCCATATGGCTAGTTATCAAACAAACATTTTGACAAAATTTGATGATGATTGGACAAAGGCTTCTTAAGTTATTTGGCTGACAAGACCAATTTTAACTTCTATAATTAAAGGACGATAACTCTCGATTGACTAGAGCGATATGGCAAGATATCGAACTTGTCAAAGATATTATGCCAATACACATTCTGACTAAATTTGGTAATGATGGGACAAAGGCTTTTAAAGTTATTTAGCTGACAAGACAAATTTGAGGTATTTTCTATAATTAAAGGGTGATGACTCTTGATTGACTAAAAGAAATATGGCTAGTAATTAAATTTGTTCAAGATATTATGCCAATACACATTCTGACCAAATTTGGTGATGATTGGACAAAGGCTTCTAAAGTTATTTAGCTGACAAGACCAATTTTAGGTAATTTCTATAATTAAACTTTAAAGGGTGATAACTCTTGATTGACTAAAGTGATATGGCTAGTTATCGAACTTGTCCAAGATATTATGCCAATACACATTCTGACCAAATTTGGTGATGATGGGACAAAGGCTTCTCAAGTTATTTAGCTGACAACATACTGGACACAGCCCGCCCGCATGTACGCTGCAGGTAAAACTAAAGGCTTCTCAAGTTATTTAGCTAACACACTGGATGCCACCTGCCCCTACGCCACAGGTAAAACTATAATACGATCCAAGACGTATAAAAAGGTTATTGCATGACTATTGTGTTGGGACTCGTTTCTTGGGCAGAGTTCTGCAGCTGACAATGTTTGAAGACATTGTAACAAAGGGAGAATTTGCAACAATGCTTTCAGTCATCTTTTACAGATTTGTTGTATGTAGGAAAGGGTTAAAGGCCATGAATTTCATTTTTTCTAGCATTATTGAATTTAAAAAATAATAGAAAAATTAACAATAAAAGAGTTCAAAAGAACACGTGAAGCATGCCACTATCAATCAGTCATACTCATAACCAAGGTCAAAGTGCAATAAACAGACAGATGGCACTCACTGCCAGAGATGTGATCCCTAAGGTTCATCCTGCTGTAAAACTAAAACAGTATAGTTACAGTCAAACCTGTGCTAACGGTCACCTGTTATAAGCAGCCACCTGCCTTAAGTGGCCAGTTTCAGACCCTCCCGTCGAAATTTACTATATAACTTAACTGCAATAGGCGGTCACCTGGTCAACGGCCAACATTTTTGGTCCCAAATGCATTAAAAACCTCCTAAAACGGCCACCAAATGAACACATTTTACCGTAAAATATCGATTTTGGCATATGAAAATTTCATTACGGCCACAGAATATAAACTAATTTAATCAAATAATTATAATATATCTTTAATTTAAAATAAGTTGCTTTTAGTTGAAACTTTCTTAATTGGCCGTAAACAAACCAAACAAAGCTGTTATTGTGTTCTACATAATCGCCATTTTTCCGACTCAAACCAAACAAAGCTGTTATTGTGGTCTACATAATTGCTATTTTTCGGACCGTGTAATGCGTGATAGTTTTCACATCTCTATTTTTAGCTCGCGTAATTGGTAAACTAGACAGATCAAAGTGTTTTGTGTAAACACGTTGACTGTGAAAAGGTCGGCATGTAAAATGATTAAAGAAGCTAACGTTTTTGAGACGATAATTAGAATGGCAGTTTGTTCGTGTTTTTAACGAACGATAAGGAATTACAGTAACTCATTAAGTTCACACTTGTAAACAGCGCTAATTGTTGAAAAATATAAACTTTGGAAATGATTTATTGTGATTTAAATCATAAATGTTTTGATTGTCAGCGTGTTAACAATGCCACCAAAACGGAAGTGTTTGACTTTGGATGAACGTGTTGAGGTTGTGAAACTGTGAGAGTCCGGAAAAAGCAGTAGATTTATCCCGGATAAATTAGGCGTTGAGAGGACCCAAATTCAAAATGTGTGTAAACGGAAACGTGAAGTTATGGCGGAGTACGATTCGAACTCAAACCCGGAGAGTAAACGTCTTTGTCGAGTGACTGCCAATGATGAGATCAATGAACTGTGTTACAAGTGGTTTTGTGATGCTACTTCGCGAAAGGTTAACGTTAAACTTGAGACTGGAATCCCAGTCCAAGCAGAAGAAAATCACTGATTTTGTTATATAAATTTACCCATCAACTGTTACTGTGGTTAAGACAATGATTATGAGTGGTACATAAACAGACAAATGAATTAAATAAAGAACAAGATTCAAAATGTTTATTATGGTATACATGTATTTCATGATCAATGCAAGTTAAATAAAACAATTTTCAATTTCAGCTGTTTTTTGTTCATTTTCTATTAAAAAATGGTTATTAAATCCCTCGAAATATAAGTGTATGTATACATAGTACCACATACATGAAAAAAGAATATGTGCCAAAATCTCGGTGAAAATTGATGACCCTGTAGTAGGCAGCCACCTGTCTTAAGCAGCCAATTTGGCCCTTTCCCTTGACTGGCTGCTTAAGACAGGTTTGACTGTATGTTAGTCATGGCCACATCTCCAACTGTACATTACTGTCATTAGCCAAAGTCCCAGCTCTAGAAGTAATCAATCGGGGAATATGAACAAAATTCCATGCAAGCTGACATATTGTATTAATACCAAAGGGTTTCTCATCTGGTTTCCACGTTGGAATTGCAGCAGTAGTCTGGACCACAAATGTGCACCTAAATGCAAGGACACACAGAATGTATACCAGTATTCGTATCAGTAGTCCCTTCACAGTTGGTTGGAGGATAAAAAGACTAGATAATGGTAAACCCTTTCCAACATTGAAGGAATCTGCAGCAGAAAACTTTGAAAACATGTGGAGGAAAATCTCTCTAAATAAAATAACAATTTAAGAGTAGAAACATTGTCATAATGTGGGAATGGAGAAATTGCTCATTAAAAGTTGTCTGCTTCAAATGTATCAAAATACTTCCAATTGAGAGCGAGGGTTTAGACTTAAGCCATGTTCACTTGTCACAAATTCACAATGCTTGTGTCATACAAAATCAATAGTTAAAACCCTATTCTGATATAGACAAACTTTTGATGTGCCCCACAATGTTTTTAATTTTTTGTCAAAATTATACTTTTAATTTTCCAGGTGTAACATTTTCCATAAAGATTTCCATAATAGATGCAGAACAAAGACATGAAAATATATTTGTGAATAAACTTAACCATGATTGCTATAACAATATTGACTCTTGTGGCGCCATTATGATCAAAGTCAATTGATTCCCCCCCCCCCCCCCCCCAAAAAAAACCACCTAATATTTACCTGTATTCTTATTCTTTTGGCTCGTTGAAGTGGTAGTCTGCTTCCTATACATCTGATCAAACTTTTGTGTCTGATGTTATTTTGTCTGATCGGTAAAGGTTCCCATAATTGTCTCTGTAGAAAACAAAACAACATTTAAAGCCATGCCTTATTAGTTATTACCAATACATGTGTAACACATTAAGTAAAAGTGTGAAGTAGAGACAGACAGTGGTAAAGGGATCTTTAACCCTTTCTGATGCCGCTGTAGCAGACAACCTTTGAAAACATAATGGGAAACGGAGGAATTACTCACAATGAACAATTTCTCTGTTTGCCAATGAGGGAAAGGGTTTAAAGTAAAAGTGTGGCATTGAGACAGACAATGTCATTATGAAGAAGTGATCCTTAAAGCTTACCAACATGCAGAAGCATTTTGACAACTTTTAAAATCATTGTGGCAAAAGGAAAAATTGCTAATGACCTCAAAGATATTATGTGTACAATTTCAATCTAATAATACCTCATGAAGTTATACATACAAAATTTTAACCCAAAAAAATCTTACTCCAAAAAGAGTTTGTAATTCATCGAAATTGAAAGTCAAAAGTTATGAAATTGGTTAGTTGGCTAAAGATTCCATGCAAAATTTTAACCCAAAAATTGAAATGGTATTCAGACACAATGGTTAGTCAGAGCTCTAGATAACAGGAATTTTTCATGTTCCAAAATCCTTTTACATTTAAACCCTATGTTGTGGGTACTCAAAGGAATAGTCTCAGTGAGACGATTCTTTTGAGTACCCACAACATAGGATTTGGTTGAGTAAAAAAGTTAAATATTGTGGGGGAAAGACCAGTTCACTCCCTCCTATCTAGTCTTCTGTTATAGTTACAGAAAAACAGCTTTCGATCTTCTTTAAATATTTAAAAAATAATAGATAAAAAAAGTACAAAATCAATATTTACACTTTAAACTGTTAAAACTTACCAGATTATTCGCATCAATACCAAGGTAATTCAGAATAGTGCGTAAGAAGGTCACACAATCTTCAAAAATGTCCATTTCTGTGACAAGTTTAATGTCAAACCATTTTCCTGATATGGGGGTATAAAAAATAACAAAACATGAAAATAAAACATTTTATATAGCAATTTTCAAATATCTAGTATTTTAACCTTTCCCAAACAAGAAATCTGCAGCAGGTGATTTGAAAATATCTAGGCAAAAATAATGAAAATTTAAATAGGGTTGAAAACATTGTGCCAGCCCAAAGTTTGTCTGTTGCAGATGTGTCTTTATGAGGGAAAGGGTTAAATAAATAGAGGAATATATATATGTCAAACTACAAGTGGCTATAAATAATTAAAATTTTAATGGAATAATTGTAACAACGCCATCCTCACTTTTTCTGAACATTTCCATATTTTGAATGAAACATTCCCAAAGTTATCTGCTGGAAATTTGATTTATGTGGCAAAAGGTTAAGCCATTTCTTGATAGAGAACATGCTTCAATGGCAAAATTCTGGGAAAAGGAGAAATAATCTAAAGAATGATAAGATGTTTACTGCAGATTTGATTTATGTGGGGAAAGGGTTAAAGCCATTTGTTGATACAGAAGATGTTTGACAACATTCTGAAGAGCAAAAATTCAAGAATTATATTAAAAAGAATGTTTTCAACTTGTATGACAACTATGCCTACAATTTATTTTTGTTTATTTTTGAATTTCGCAGTATACAATTTCATTATTGTACTTTGTAGTCTAGATTTTATTTTATTTTTGGTGTTTAACCCTTTCCCTCATACGACATTTCTGAAGCAGACGACTTTGAACGTATTTTGTCAAAACATAGAAAATCTCAATAATTAAATGGATAACCTATGACAAAAAGTGGAAAACATTGTGACAAAAGGAGAAATTGCACGTTCTGTGCAATTTCTTCTTTTGTCACTATGTTTTCAAAAGACGTCTGCTGCAAATGCGTCGGAATGCGTCTGCAAGTGGGAAAGGGTTAAACTCTGTACTTTCTAGAGTTAAGTTTGTTTGCATTGCCTGCTTTATGAATGTGTAACATAGACATTGGTCATTACAAAGGAAAACTAGGTGGACATGATTATCTACTTCTATGACCAATTATTGACAAATAATTATTTTGATTGTTTTTGATGTACATGGGGAAGAGGATGGCTTCAACCCAGTCTCCTAAAAAATGAGTAAAAGTTACTGTAAGTAAAACATATTACTTGGTTTTCACACATAATCAAGCAGACAGAAATGTACTCTTAACCCATACCCACATGCAGACACTATTGACGCCTCTGCATCAAAAGACTGTTGAAAAAATGTGGCAAAATGAGAAATTGCGCATGATGAACAATTTTTCATTTTGCCATAATTTTTTCAATGAATATTCATCTTTCATTTATAGACTTTTTATATTTTTAATTACATGTTTTCAAAGTCCTCTGTTGCTGTTTTGTTGTATGTGGGTAAGGGTTAATCCAATAAGTTCCATCTTTTTAGAGCATCCTCTTTTATACTGCACTCATTTTAATGTTTCACTTAAGACTTAAGTTGTCAAAACTGGGTAAATGTTTGCTTTCCTTCTATCTATGTACCCATCTCAATCAAGTATGTGTTAACTATTGCCTGTCATACATGTAATAAGTAAGTAAATCTTTATTATTTTGATTTGTGCATATTTAGTATTTACAGATTGTTATACAATAACAAAGAGCACCTGACTCTATGGGCCTAAAAGTCACACTCACAAAATGATGATTAATTCTGTAATAAATTTACAAAAAGTTGGGTTTTAATATTTAGAGAGTCACCAACTTATTAACTAAATAGCAAAGATCCTAGCACATTACTCAGCAAATGTTGATGATTAAAAATGTTGAAAAAATAAGGGGCTTGATTAAGTTATTCTATGACTAATAATTAATTTGATTGAGTACATGGGGAAAGGTTACAAGTTTTCTTCAATGACCAATTCAATTAACAGTTTGCCAACAAAATAAGTAATTCAAACATATTGCTTGGTTTTCACACCTACCTGAGAAGACAGAAATGTACTCTAAGGCTCTATAAATACCAATGAAAATCAAGCAATGTCATCATTCTTTATAATACTGCGGTCATTTCAATTCTTTACCAGTTTTTAAAATTGCAGAAATGTTTTATTTCGTTGCTTTCTATGTAAGTACTTTTTCATTATTTGTTTGCAGTTATAATGTTTTTAAACTCAATCTTTATGAAAGTTAAATTGGATTGTAAAATTAACAGCAGAAAAGTTGGAAATTGACAAGTTTAATTTTGATTGAGGCTTCAAATTATTCTTTCAATAAGTGTACTTGGTCCATGAGGAAGATGAGAAATCATTTATATGTACATTTTCAAATGTTGCCTGCTAAAAAAGGAATCAAATACGAGGTTAAAATAGGACATGCACACAATTAATATTGATAATTTTAAACCACTTTTTTTTCTATTACAAAACTATGACATGTGACAATGAATTAATAATTTTAAAACTGTAACTTATTTAAAGAACTTTTAACAGGTAAAAAATGGTAAAAATATCACAAGCTTTTATATTTAAGCTGCTTTACTTCAGTGAATCTGGTATTCCTGTCTTTTTTCTATAAGAAAAAAATATTGCAACAGATTATCCGCGAAAACACATGTTATTTGAACTTTGTAATAAATATAAAGCTTTTGACAGATCATGCCTTTTTCAAATTACATTTAGACGATCAATAAGTTATAATTTATCAATCGCTTCCTTGGACAGGTTCAATTTGGAAATTGGAAAAGTGTTTTTTTACCAAATTCAGATTTCTGACAGTCCGCCGGTTGTTTGAAATAAAACTTCCGGAAATAACAGGAAATGAATTTTTAAGCCAATGAAAACAAGTGTAACATTTTGCCCATAATGACACGGCCAATGAGAATTTTGCTTTTACATGTCGTGGTAAATTCAATATTTTGTGCAAGTGGAAGGAGAATCGAAAGATTATTCACTCCCACCATTGACTTAACACATTATTTCATTTATATTTTTAGAAATACAAATTAGGTACGGTTCTATCCTGATTCTAATAAAATATCGATATTCACCGAACAAATCGATATAAATTCCAATTTGTTTCGACCAGCATAGGTCGGGGTTTTACTTTTATTTGTTATCGACTATTTGGCAGCAATATACAAAAAACTTAAGAAAGTAACAACATGAAAAATTAGCATATGCGACGTCTTTCTTGGAAGGACTACATACGTGTTGGACTACTGTCGAGTTATGTACTGTACCCATAAACTTTTGACTATAATTTATTGTAGGATACAGCTACTGTACTTATTTGAAAGATCCTGATGAAGACAAATTTTAAAATATTGCTTAAAACACCTCCCATCGCAAAATAAAATCTCCATTTGCCATATAGTACCTCCTTTGCTTCAAAATCAAGCAGACGTAACCATTTATATTTGCTGTAGCTTCATTTCGAACAGACCGCTCTTAAGTAATGATAAACAATTAAATTTCAACTTATAAAATATGAATAATAAGAAGTTTTGTTTGTTTCAGCATCCTAAAATGGGTTCTGCAGAAGCTATTAAAGCCATGAAACACATGGCATCGGATCCCAAGAAAAGAGCCATTCTGGTTAAGGTAAGAGCTTATAGTTATACATGTGTATGTATCATTAATGTACCCGTAGATTAACCATATGTTTTAAATTGCATACTCAAAATTTCTTCACCGATGCTGCCAATTAAACAATTTTCAAAAATTAAAAAAATAAAGTTTTAAATCTTTGTATGGAAGTCTTAAATTCTGGAACAACTATAGTGCCAAGGATTCTATGATTTACAGTGGTGTCACCTTAATGGGTCACCATGCAAATGTCACTTGGAGAGAAAAAGATGTACCAAGTTCGGAGATCAAGCCTGGGACCTGTAACTTTCAGCACAAGTACTCTTAAGACTGAGTTAACCTGGCTGAGTGTATATTATCTTTCCAATTGTGTACAAGTTTGAACTGCAACATAAACTTTATTAATTTTGAATTTCAACTTTATATATAAATCATACCTCAAATTATCCAGGAATAACATTTTCTATAAACAAAAGTATGATTATTGAAAAAAACAGGACATACTGTGACAAAAAGGAGAAGTTACGGTACTCATTTATTATGTAATTTCTCAGTTAAAAGACAATGTTTTCAAAATTTGTCTGCAGAATTAGTGAATATGCTTCAAAATGCATCTGCACGAGTAAAAAAGGTTAATATCTTTTGGTTTTCTTTCAGGACACTACATGTATTGGAGGGCTGGTGTTGGTTCTTTCAAATACAGATGAATGTGTGGTAAATCTGGCTCTGCAGGTATTTGTTATAATTTGATACAAAATATTATATCACATTGATTGTAACAAGCTTATTAGCTTATGTGATATATATACCAGTGACTGTAAACTAATCATTGGGTCCATGCTGATATATCTAGTTGGTGAGTCACCAGCAAGTTAAAAAATAGTACTATATGCCTGACTTTCTAGTTCCTGGCAAGAAGTAAACGTGCTGTGCAGAAACGATCAGAAAATTAAATGACTGGCCATTTTAATAGGGTGAAACTAAGAAATATCATTTCTTAAAACACTACATGTATATATATATACCTGTATTATACCATATAGAATGGAACACATTGCTCTTTTATCAATTTCTTCTAAATGTTTGTAAAAGTCATCTGCTGTATTCCAAGAAATATGTTTTTCAAAACAATGCCAGGGGCAGCAAAACAAAAGTCAGGATGAAGCAGAATTCAGATAACTCATAAAACAAAACAATGTGGGAAAATGGACACTTGTTTAAAACAAGAACATTTTATATCCCCATAATTTTCTCTGCTTTATATTTAATTTTTTACTTAACTTGCTAAATGACATCCTCACATCACTTTTCTGGTATGATTTCACAGCAGACATACCTGAAACTGGTAGATATCTATACATGAACATCATATACAGCATTGTGATAATAACAAACATGACTCTTTTTTTAGTGATTTCCCCTTTACCTGCTATGTTTGTTAACAGTTTTTCTTCCTATAAAAAATTGGTGATGAAAAAAAGGCATTATTTATACAAATCATTAATGGGGAAAACCTGAATGTTCTTTTCATGTACTACAGTACTTGTTTTAAACATAGTGTATATTTCATTTTCAGACTATAATGTTGTTGGCTGAGTCACAGGAGAACAGACCCATTTTGAGAGACTTTATAGGAATGATGGACCAACTGGAAATGCTGATGATAAGGTAAAACATTGTCTCAATAAATAAACAATAATTCAGGTTAATATATTTACCAGTTTTCTTATAAATTCAAGGCAAAATAAGTCTTTCTGCTGCATATTTCAGATCAGTAGATTGTGGAATAGATTTATATTCTATAAGTTGAAAAAAACATTTTGACACACCAATTGCTCTTTAAAAATGAATTTCAACTGGATATTTTTTTAAAGAAACCATTCTTTTATTACAAACAATAAAACTGGATCATTCACAATATTTTGTTATGCAATAATAAAACATGCTATAATTCTTCGTTATATTTCAGCAAAAGGAATTCAAATGAAGTTGAGACCCTGGCCAAATCAGTGCATGATTTATTGAAAAAGTCTCAAGAACCTGTGGGACTAAGAGATACATATAATACATCTGGACAAGGCTCAAGGTAATTACCCTTCACCTTTACAATAAATCTGCAACGGAATACCTTTAAAACAAGACATTTATGACAAAAAGAGAAACTGGTTTTTTTTTTGCAACACTGTTATCAAAATGCGTATAATGCAGATGTTTCATGATCTGCATATGGGAAAATGTTTAAACTGAAAGTAAATGATAAGTCCACTTTAATGGTCCTAGCATGTGAGGTTCATGATTTGAATTATGATAGACAATGTGAATATAAATAGATAAAAATAAGTTTGTGAAGATCCATCGATTCTGAGACAATGTTTCTGATTCTTTCAAGTTTAGAGATAATTTGTTACCATTGGCATATGGTGATTTTTATCTGCTAGCTTGTGTAAACATTTAGATTGTAAAGAACCAGAGTAACTGCACTTGTAATGAGCATTTTTCTTTTCCCTACATCATTGTCTTTTTTTAAGATTTCTTCGATTCGAATAGCCATTATTTTCACAAAATACTTGTAATTTCAAATAAAAAGAGCAAAATATTTGAATAGCATTTACCCTTTGACTGCTGCAAATGATTTTGTATAGACTGCCACCTGTCCAAGCGCGGCTGTCTGAATCCATACCGTGAGACCAGGTTCTATACTGTTGGCTTATCAACTCAAATTTTTTTAAAAGAATTAAAGGTGTACGGTGATAACCGTTATTTCAGGCATACAGTCCTTTTGAAATCGTGTGTACGCCGAGATTCAATATGTCGAACGTACACGACTATTTACAATTGTGTATACGCCGAAAATCTAAATGTCGGATGTACACGATTATGATTTTGTATAGACTGCCACCTGTCCAAGCGCGGCTGTCTAAATCCATACCGTGAGACCAGGTTCTATACTGTTGGCTTATCAACTCAATTTTTTTTAAAAGAATTAAAGGTGTACGTCGATAACCGTTATGTCAGGCATACAGTCCTTTTGAAATCGTGTGTACGCCGAGAATCAATATATCGAACGTACACGACTATTTACAATTGTGTATACGCCGAAAAACTAAATGTCGGATGTACAGTCATATGCGTATAGAATTTAAAGCAAACCCTTTCCCACATGCAGAAAGGGATTTTTTATGGATTTTTTTTTTTTGCAAAAAGAGAAAATCCGCATATTTCTCTCCCTTATATGGGAATGTTTTTTAATAAAAATAAACCTTATACACTTGATGTGTTTAGTTTATTTATCGAAAAAATACATTTTAAGCATCTGTAACAGTTTCCTTATGACGAAAGAAAGACAAATACTAAAAATCGGCAATTTCTGTTTTTGCACAATGTTTTAACCCTTTCGCACATACAATAAATGATTTATTTAATCAGATGACTGAAATTATCAAGTATAGAAAATCTCTATAAATTATTGTATGATTGTTGAATAGGGTTGAAATCATTTAATAGTATGCAGGCTAGAAAACCAGAAGGAAAAGTGCATATAAGCGGACATCAAAATAATTGTTAAAAAGCTTTATGATAGAAAAACATTGTTGAAAAAGGAACAACATCTGCTCTTAGTAAAGATTTACTTCTTTTCCTGCAATGTTTTTTAAAACACAAATTTATCTAGTAGAAAGTGCGAGAAGGGGCAAAGTCGGCGCAACAACCAGGACTTCCATGAATTCAGACCAGGACTTCAAAAAATCAGACCCAGAAAGTCAGGACATCCTGTTTCAAAACGTTAGTGCAAGCACTGCAAATATGAAGCTGGACAAGTTCATTTAAATTTTTATGTAAAGATTTAGTTTTGTTTTCTTCTCATGTCAGTGTTTGTGTTTTCAGTTTTTCCAGACGAAGCAGCAGCACATATGAATGTTTGAAAGGTTCACATAAAAACTCAAGGACAATCATCCTTCAACTCAGAGGACTGTTGAATAAGGTAAAAAAATATTATTTTAGCAACTAGCAACAAAACTTAAGTTGTTTTTTCAGCTATTTATATCATAAACATTTGATTTTTGAGCTGTTATGCTATTAATACAAATTGCATTAAAGCTTAAACGTCCTCTCAAATCACACAGTAAGTAGTATCTTTGGCAGGGCACTCCTTCCAAAGGTCCTTGGTTTGAATCCTATGAAGAGCTTATAAGCTTGTTTTGCAATCAATGTAAAAAAGTTGGTTTAATCCAAGGCACATTTTCTGGTCTTGTACTGTTTAGTCATCCAGGGACCATGATATAACTGATATACTATTGAAAATTACTTAAAACATAAATGATAAAATAAAAAAATATATAATATAAAATTATGTAATCTATAATGAATTTGATCTCATGGGTCACTTGTATAGAATTAAACCATTGACCAGATAGAGACAACAATGTGTGAAACTTACTTTTAATTATCTGAAAAAGCACAGCCCCGGTAGCTCAGTCAGCCTTTCAGATGTTTGACAAAAATCAATGTGCAAATCGTCAATCTGTTCCACCAATGGTCTAACAGTCTATGTGGAAAAGCATCAAGTTGCTTGGAAAGAATGTTTTTAGAAAGCTAGGTCACTCATGGATAGATGAACTAGCCACCATGAAATTAAAAACAGCATTGACCCTATCCCTCATATAGACACTTTCTGACGCCTCTGCAGCAGACGGCTTTTTGAAAATATAGTGACAAAAGAAGAAATTGCTCAAAACTAGCAATTTCTCCTTTTGCCACAATGTTTTCCTCTTTTAGTCATAGGTTATCCATTCAATTAAAGAGATTTTCCATTTTTTGACAAAATATGTTTAAAGTCATCTGCTGCAGAATTGTCGTATAAGGGAAAGGGTTAACCCCCAATCAATTATGTCTGAAATATTACAAATTGTTAGTTTTAATTTTTGTTTGTTCATACAAGTCATGCCATTCATATCTTGATATATGTTAATACTATATTCACTTTTGCAGTGTGACAGGGATGTGTGTATGAGGCTGCTACTACAGGTAAAAGGAGTCATCAGTATCACCTTTGACATGAACAAAAAGAGATGTATTGTCCGAGTCAAGCCTGAAGTCAGGCCAGAGGTATTAATTCAATTAATTTATATCAATACAATTCAGGTAATATTCTTTTTTAGCTTCACCATGATGCTTGAGGAAGAAAGTGTCCATTGGGGTTTTGTATTTGTCAATGTTTTTTTTTTAGTCAAGATATGTTTTATGAGCTGAACTATTTTCCTCATACATCAATTCTACAGAAGAACTATGGTTTCATTAAGAGAAGCCAGATTGCCAAATTGATACCTGAAACAAATTTCTGGTCGGCTAAAATCTGTCTAGATTTGTTGTAACAAATTGTCAGAAACAATATTAAAGAGAGTTGAAACTGTGACGATCCTGTGTTTTGTATGAATAAAATACTTTTGGGCAATATCATTAGTCAAAAGAAAATGTTTCATTTTAGCCTGTGTAAATGAAAATAGTCCAATTGTGTAAATTTTGCATTCTTAAATGAGCAAATATTGTAATAGGAAAGTTTTTCTAATTGCAAAACCAATTACATGACATGATTAATATTTGTGTGGCCTTTGCTCAGAACCGATTAGCTCTTTAATTGACAAAGGCCCTTTTTGACACTTTATGAGCAATACTAGCATTATATAACAACAATATTTGCTTCTTGGTCTGAAAAAGTATGCCTTCAGCAGTCTAATATTAGCATAACTGGTTTATATAAAAGAAAGTTTTTATTTACTGGTTAGAAATTTGTGTAAAATTTGTCTCTATTAAAAGGTATAAACTTTGACCTTCATGGTTACTTAATCAACACTTGTTTGTCTTTCAGAGTTTAGTCCTTGCTATAGCCAAGACACAGTCAATCCATGCACAGCAAGTAATCAAAACAGAAATGGTGCAGAGGTTGGGTATAGAGATTTTATCAGTCATTGGAAATGGTGTGTTTTCAAAACATTGTCTGTATCATAGAAAGGGTCGACTCTTCCCTTCATGAATGAATGGTTAATGCAGCAACACAACATAGGAAAAGTATAAAATACTGACATTGGAAAAATGTTTCGCATTTTCAATGTTGGCTTTTATAAAACTACATTTTATCTTCCGTAACCCTTTTCCATACAAACCTCATTCTGACGCATCTAAATGTGCAATGTGAAAACTTGCTCATTATCATCATATCTTCCACACTCCTTTCATCTCTACTCACTCATTCCCGTATATGTATCATTTAAAGATATTTTTCATATTTTTGCCTACATGTTTTTCAAACTGTCTGCTGTTGATTTCTCACATTGATATTGTAAAGGGTTAAAATGTTTCAAATTTTTAAGAATATGTATGTGGTAAGACTCACATTTTTTTGTTAGTTAACCCTTTCCCACAGTATTATAGATGCTTTCTGACGCCTCTGCAGCGAGACGACTTTTGAAAACATTGTGACAAAAGTAGAAATTGCTCAAAACGAGCATTTTCTCCTTTTGCCACATTGTTTTCAACTGTTTTTTAGTAATTATACACCATCATTTATAGAGCTTTTCTGTGTTTTTGACTAAATGTGTTCAAAGTCGTCTGCTGCAGATTGCTGTTGTATGTGGGAAAGGTTTAATTCAGACATAGTACATTACATTACACGTTGTTTCTGTCATTTGGTTTCCCAGTCAGGAGATGGTTGACAAGGAGAACGACAGTGAGATTTACCCGACTATCTACCAGACGATGATGACATGCCCGTCATTGGCGAACAAGCTTTAGCAAGAGATAAGGAAGATTGTAATAGGTCAAATTGGTGGAGTTCAGCTGCAAATTTTCTGACCAATTCTTTCTACTGGTGATATATGGCTGTTTCTAAAGGCATTCATGTGATATATTGTGCTATAAACTATACATAATGGCTGTTATTAAAGATACATAAAGTGTCAAGTTTCTTGATAGTCGAGTTCAAATGAAAAATGTATTATAAATGACAACAACTGATTCATTTCCTGTTCTTTAGCAGACGAATTTTGAAAAATCTAGACAAAAATATGGTAAATCCCTATCAATGAAAGTATAATTATTGAATAGACAATAACATTAGGCAAACATGATGAGCAATTTCTCCTTTTGCCCGCTGTTATTTTCCAAAGTCGTCTGCTGCAGATTTGTAAAAATGCATCAGCATGTTGGAAAGGGTTAAGCTTGTTATGGATAAACGATTCTGCTTTTGTAAATGTGATTGAATAGTGCTTTGTCATAGAATCAGTTTGAAAGAAGTGAGTCTTTTAGAGTATGCATGTCAGCTGTGCGAGAGTGAAATGTTCGTCATCATTGTTCATCTTTTTACACCACATATTTGTATGAAGATGTTTAAATAATTTATTTCCAACTGGAAAATCTGTACATCTAGTTGTTTTTATTGATTTAACCCTTTCCTCATATAGACGCTTTCTGACGCCTCAAAACGAGCAATTTCTCCTTTTTGCCACAATGTTTTTCACTTTTAGTCATAGGTATCCATTCAATTAGAGATTTTATATTTTTTAGCTCATCTGAGCTTTGCTCAAGGTGAGTTATTGGTGATCGCCTTTTGTCCGGCGACTTCTTCTCCTCAGTAACCAGTGGGTCAATTGGGATGAAACTTCACAGACAGCATCCTCTCAATGACCTCACCAGATTTCCTTCAAATTTTTGGGATCCATGCATAATTCTGGTTTCCATGGCAACGAAATGAAAAAAACTTCAAAATTCTTCTACTCCAAAACGGTGGCAGATTTCTAAAATAAGTTTGTAGAAATGTTCCTTGGATGACACTCTGTCATATTCCTTCAGCCAATTTGAGTTGGTCGAAAAACATGGCCGCCAGGGGGACGGGGGCTATTTTGCTTTATATGGCTATAGTGCAAACTTAAAAAATCTTCTCCTACGAAAGTGTCAGGCCGATTTTAAAATAATTTTGTAGAAAATGTTCCTTGGATGACCCTCTATCAGATTCCTTCAAGCCAATTTGATTGGTCGAAAAACATGGCCGCCAGGGGGGGCGGGGGCTATTTTTGCTTATATGGCTATAGTGAAAACTTAAAAAATCTTCTTCTCCCGAAAGTGTCAGACCGATTTTCAAATAATTTTGTAGAAATGTTCCTTAAGTGATCCACTTTCAGATTCCTTCAAACCATGTTGATTGGTCAAAAAAACATGGCCGCCAGTGGGCAGGGCTATTTTTGCATTATATGGCTATAGTGGGAAAACTTAAAAAATCTTCTCCTCCAAAAGTATCAGGCCGATTTTCAAACAATTTTGTAGAAATGTTCCTTGGGTGACCCTCTATCAGATTCCTTCAGAGCCAGTTGATTGGTCGGAAACCTATGTCCCCCAGGGGGGAGGGGCTTATATAGCTAAAGTAAAAAAAAAAAAATCGGGTCAGCGATTCCGGGCCATCATGGCCCTCATGTTTGACAAAATATGTTCAAAGTCGTCTGCTGCAGAGATTGTCCGTATGAGGGAAAGGTTAATGCTAAATGGTGAAATACCCCCACACTTTCAGAGGGGGATCATACTCAATATCTCAGTTCTGACTATCAATATTGAATTTTAAACGGTGTCTAACATCACCCTCATGAAAATATGATTTGTTGATCATTTTTCAGCCCCAATTGTATCTTTTTATCGAAAACAAGCAGCCATGATGGTCTCTACATTAATTCACCTGGTTTTTCAACGATTTTTTCTCTATAAATAAAATGAAAACCTACCAAGCCCCTTTTGTCAAAGCTTTCAACAGATCTACAAGAATGTTGAACCGTCTTGGTAAATGGGTCACCCAAAGAAACATTTATGAAAAACTATTTTCAAATCAAGACCTATACTTTTGGATAATATAACCCTTTGTACTATATACCATATAATGAATAAAGAGCGCTCTCCCCCCATGCAGCCATGTTTTTTAACGGATTGAGAATACCTATGAAGACTTTATAGAAGGACATCCACGAAATATTTGAGGAAAAAGTATTTTTAAATCGGGCCAACACTTTTGGACAAGATGATTTTAAGCTCGAATAAGGGGAGCTATTGTAGTCACCCCGGCGTCGGCATTGGTAAAGTTTTGTTGTGCAAGCTAGCATTTACCCTTGATAACTAACATACACTTAGGCCTGTGAGTCTTCAAAGTTGGGTTGTTACTAGAGAGTTTGGAGTTACTAGGTCAAAGGTCATGGTCACTGACCTTTCTGTAAGAAACAGTTAATGGTTAAAGTTTTTGTGAAAGCTAGCATTATACCCTTATATACTTACATACGCCTAGGCCCTATGATCTTCAAACTTGGTACGGACATTGATATCATAGCAAGTGGTGATTCCTAGAGAGTTTGGAAGTGCAATAGTGTCAAAGGTCAAGTTCACTGTGACCTTCAATACAGAAACATTCCTTGCTTTAAAACTACTGATTGCTTAGGCCTATGACCCTGAAACTTAAGTTACTTGGGTAATGAGTCATGCGCAGCACTTGACTGAACGAGGTTCATGTGGATCATAAAAACAAAGGTCGAGGACGAAAAAAACACTATTTTTTGCAATAAATTTGAACTAGTTGCATACGGTGCAAATTGTTGCCCTATGGTTAAAGGTTTGCGTGCAACTACATTAGAGCGAGTCCATATCTTAGTAACTACTTGATGCATTCCATTGAAACGTTATACAACCCTTCCAACCATCACACCTATGAAAATAATCAAGTTAATAACTCTTATCCTGCAGTACTAATGCAAATTATCACCCTTTTAGACATTGATGGTTAACGTGTTCGAGTCCATTATCTCGAGTAATCAAATAAGCGGCTGGAATAGTCGAGCATGCGCTGCTTCGACAGCTCTTGTTTGAAAAGTTACTAATATATATCAAAATTTGAATTCTAGCTCGCGCCCCTGGCAGCTATATTTGATTCAAATGCATCAGAATAATTTGACAATCTTGGAAGAGGGTCACCCAAGGAACATGTATGCCATTTTGTTTTTCAGATTTTGTCAGTACTTTGAAACAAAAAAGACTTAAGTTTTTCTGTTTAGCTGCCATGGCATCCCAAGTTTTCCATGAAATATATATATAAGACTATCACTTAAGAAAACATTCCTGTAAAGTTTGGTCAAGATTGGCCCAGTGGTTTAGGACAGTGAGCAGTTTTGGCTATGTGTGTTCATTATTCAGCTTGTACCTTTTCCCACATACAGCATATCTGCAGCAGATGACTTTTTAAACATTTTCAATATGTGAAACTCTTTAAAAGTAGACGATTATTTGTTAACAAAACATGGGTCTGCCCCTATGGCAGTTTGATCAGTAATATTGACACAGAATGTTTGAATGGAAATTAGTATGGCAGAATCATTGGATCTGCACATAATCTCAACTATGATGAAATATGTTAATATAAGTTATTTTAAAATCCTTCAAACAGTACAAGCAGATATGAAGTGGACATAAAATAAAGTCACAAGTCACTTCAAAATCTTTAAAGTGATTCAACAGTTGTGGAACCAACACAAAAATATAGGTCATATGAGATTTTATCACTGCGACTTTGACCTTGAACCAACCTGGTTATAGCATGAACTCTGCACATCGTCTCAATTTGGTGAATAGATTTGTGAGGGTTATTTAAAAACAAGAGAGCCCAGTATCGCTATCATTAGGCAAAAATTAAATCTCCAAACAGCCATGCCGCCCAGGTGAGCATATTGTTTTTACCAATCACCATGGCTTGATGGAATCTCGTTGAGTGTCCCCTAAGGAACATTTCAGCAAAATTATTTGAAAATCTGCCAAATAGTTTAGGGAGAAGATGTTTAAAATTTTCACTAAAGCCAATAGTAACACTAACAGCCCCAACCGGCCTGGCAGCCATATTTGAGAGCAATCAACATGGGGTTGGTGGAATCTGATAGAAAGTCACCCAAGGAACATGTTGTACAAAATTATTTGTAAAATTGGCCTGCCACTTTAGCCATATAAGGCAAAACAGCCCCTGCAGCCATGCTTTGTCAACCAATCAATATGGCTCGAAGGAATCTGTTAGAGGGTCACCCAAGGAATATTTCCAACAAAAATAATTTGAAAATCGG